>OY365811.1:34684070-34741570 GCA_959347315.1 Bimastos eiseni | reverse complement strand
ACCACTCCGAAGCCAGTTTCGGAAATAATTTTACCCTTACCACTCCTGAGGCCTCTGTGAGCAGACAAATTTAATGCATTTGATAATAGTTGGAGGGGTAAGGGTTAATAGGTCAAAATTACTCAAAATCTTACTCGTTCAAGTCCAGCTCGACAGTTTCAGCAGGAGTGTACAGTTGACATATCTAAGCAGTGCAAGCACTACGTAATAGGCCTAATACTATGGGCGATAGCAGTGTCACCTGCAGTTAAAATTGATTTTGGTTTCGATGGGTATCCGTAAGTCATCCGATCTCCCGGGACTGGAATTGAAACATCGCGGACCTCATTCAGTCTTCTCCATGAGAGGTCGTTGAGTCGTAATTTACATTATTTGACATTTATCACAATAATTATACTGAGACTGTAACAGATGCAGGAGGTAGGCCCCTATATCAAGTTGGTTGCGTCACTGTGTGACAGTTTAAATATAAACTTAATATAGCCTCGACTCTTAATTACTTCTAACAAGTCGATCAATACAACAGACGAATAAGAAAGGAAGGAAATAATAATAGAAAGGAAAGAAATAATTATATTCTTACGGAGACGAGAAGTGCTTCGATCTTCATAGACAGAACGAATTCGATGAGTCCTGCTAGCGACATCTTCTGGCAAAACCAAGAAACTAAAGCTAACAATGCCATGAACATTCTAGAGTTATATCTACAGATCTCGATTGTCAAAGCAAAAGCAAGACAAGGAAAGACTAAAAAATGCAATGCAATTAAAGATCGGATAGAAAAACAGCGCAATGCCTCTATATATATCCGAGTTATAAATAGCTCTGGACGTCATCGTCGTCTGCTCAACCCCAACGTCGGTAGATGGCGGCTGTGTTACCATTGAGTACGTACGTGAAAAAGGAAATCGAGTAGATCTGCGATCATGTATGTTTAATATGATACGTGTCTTTACTATTAATTATATTAATTTAAGTGATTTCATATTTTGAAGTAACTTTTCCGTATATGACCGAACTTTAAAAGTTATTCACCAAAGTGATTAGCCTCAATGAGCACCTTTTTTGAGCTCTCAAATGACATTTTTAATGCTTGGCAAGAATAACGTTTTATTCTTGAAACACATCAATCTCAGCTAATGAGTCAGAAATACGTACGACAGGGGCGAAAAACACAGAAACATTATTGACGGTGGTAAATGATTCAGAAATATGTACGATAGTAGCGAAAAGTACAGGAATACGATCGAACTTAACGAATGAGCCGGAAAACTGGGCGACAGTGGCGAGAAATATAAAAACACGATCGATGCCCAGTGTGACAGTTAACGGGAAAGGTCGCTGTGGGTTGAAAAAGGAAGCGAGTATGCAGCACCATATTTCTTCGACTACACAATCTGCATCAATGCCAGATCAAGAAATGTCAAAATCAACAGAAATACAAAAAACAAAACAAGAATTGCAATTTAAAAATGAACACGATGACGTCATTGGCTGCTACGGTTTCAAAAGTTAATGCGAACTTTCTTCTACAATCAGCCGCTGTCCAAAAAGCGAAACTGATGACACTGTCTCTACATTCAACACCGAAGAAAATGAAGAAGAAAACTAAACAGCTTAAGCATACGACGCTCCGAGAATGCTAGTTTGTAAGATTCCCTTCTGTACGTGGAATCTCTGGACTGGGTGTGCAGATATTTGCTAGAGTGCTCAAAGGCACAAAGGCTAGAAGTTAAATGAAAAGCTCCGATCAGCCAAAAAACACAGGTTATTACAAAACAGAAGCTTGAAAAGAAGCTTTAGACCGTATTAGGTAGTGCTATTCAACACGCGGGCCGCATGCGGCCAGCGGGCGGATTTTAAGTGACCCGCTCGGACTTGCAGAATTAGCTTTTTTTTAATGAAGTGAAGACAAGTCAGTTGAAGTCACTGACCTATTTTCATGGCTATCCGTTTGCGTGATTCATCATTTGACAATGTGAACACATGTCATACATACATGCGACAATTCTTCATGATTATTACATATTAAAATTATCATCATCAAAGAAGTCGGGGATATATGAATTACCATCGATCTCGGTAGGCCTGTACGTCTAAAGATTTAGTGCTAGAACGTCTTCAAAATAAGATTTAAGAGTATGCAAAATGTAAAAAAATGGCAATGGAAATTACACTGCATATTAAATATGATGTTTTACTTTAGGCCTACACATTAAACTGTTTATTGTTTAAACAATAATAATTCGTCGATTTTCTTCATATGAACCGCAATGCATTGTAAACGCGATTTTTTTACACCTTCGTCGCTAGGTAGCCAGCCTTCACGGACGCCATGTTTGGGTAGGCCTACACGACATGTGTAGGTCATTTTCTGTCCTGTGTCTCTTGGTCGTTGGACGCCATGCAAGGGTTAGGCTTGGGCGATTAGCGAGATTTACTAATCGTCAATTTATCGATTAGTGCAATTAATCGATTAACTCGACTGTTCGATTAGTAGGCCAACAATTAGCTCGATTAGTCATATCACAACTCGTGATATTGACTCAGTTCCTCAGTAAATGCTCTTTTACAGCGAGCAGTTATATTTGCGCCTGTGAATACGCTGGTTGCCGAGACTTGGCTTTTGTGGGCGCTGTAGAAATGCTGGGATTACGATTACAGCAGCCTGCGCAGACTAATCATGGAAGTAGCATTGCATCTTCCTTATGAAGCGAATGGTATGATAATTATTTGTCTATTTTTCAATAGCCTACTATTTGCAAATTATATATGTATAAAGTTTTGGCGCCATGGCTGCCGAGTTTTCACATGTGCTGTTCTCGCCTATGATAGGCGCAGCTTATGGAAAGATGAGTGGTGGGATTGTCCCGTAGAGGCAGGCAGCGTTCCCACGTAGAAGAACCACCGATCTCCATGTCAGGCACACGCGTGCCCGTACATGGACCTCGGTGGTTCTTCAGCGTGGGTACTAATCGAACGAATTGAACAGTCGAGCTAGTCGAACTGATGGAACAATCGATTAATCTAACAATCGCGATTAGGTCGAGTAGTTTTTTTACTTTCGATTAATCGATCGATCGATTAGTAAAACTCGATTAGTCGATTAGTTTGCCCAAGCCTACTATCGAACGTGGTTCGAAACGGCGAGATCACACCGCATAGGCGTAGCCTATTCACGACATACAATTTGCGTTTGTCCTTTTTCAACTCGTTTTATTGGCGTAACAATGGGTTGTGCAATGCACAATTATTAGGACCTATGGCTCTGGTGGTCAGAGGGCCCCTCGCAGCGAGTATTTATATTTGAATCACAGAGGGTTCATGGGGCCCACCGCGAAGGCTTGGTACAAGGGCTCCATTTACCTTGTTACGCCTCTGCCTCTCTTCATATTCTGCTTCTCAGAGCCTCTGTAAGCTGCACGCGGCTAAAAGAACATAGGCTTACGTCACCCAAACGACTTACTCATTCGATGAAGCTTATAAATTCAGTTTCTGCCACCTCGCTAGATGGCGATATAATATGCACAGTATTATTATGTTTACCTGAATTTTTCACCTGTCACGAGCGCAATAAACGCCCGGGCTTGTCATCAATACAAGCAGGTTTTGCGTGACCCACAGGCAACAACATGTTTTACAAATCAAGCAAACGCACAAATGTCTACTCGAATTGAAGCAAATCAATTTTTAAACGCTCGCTCATCGAGCACTTAAGCCTAACCAACTTTGCAACTTTTTGTTGTGTATGACTGCATACACAACAAAAGTGAAATCTCACATAAGTAACAAGATACGTACCGTAACCTATCTGATGAAGATAATATTAATCGAGATTAATAATATCTGTACGTATCGGACGGAACTAACGTCTGGCTTTGTTTACTTCATCATTGTTTCAACCGTCACTCAGTCGTAGGAAGCGACGTATGGCGACGCGCAGCCTTTGATATTTTCGTGCACGAATTGATCCCAAGACGACAGCCGATGCCGACTCAGCCGCTGTAAAATATGTTGCACTGTTCTATCTGCCAAGCCTACATAGGCCCAACGGCTGCCACAGTTTCAACCTGAAATTTATATGCTAATTGATCTTTGTGTTAACATGTAGCCACTTGAAAGCAATCAATTGCTGCAAACTGCACAAATACATATGCACAGCTTATAGGCTTAAATACAGCCTATGTATATATATATATATATATATAAGATATTTGCATATAATACATAATTATATTTAGATAAATGTATGCCATAGTCAGGGCATATCATAGGCCGTATGTCTTAAAGTAGTCTCTAATTAAAGTTGGTTATATTGTGACAAAGATGTTTAGTGATGCCCTCCTCCTTCACCCATGCTTGGGACACGCACTACCACCGATATGGTATATGATTTCGTAATAGAGTTGCGCAAGTATAGACCTTGATAAGCTGAAAGCTAAGAATGCATCCAATATAAGTAGGATGTAGAGAACATTCTGGATCAGAGTTGCTTAGTCCAGTAACACTTTTAACTAAACTGAACATCGGCTAGACTCACTGTGAACCTGAGGTCGCACAAACTTATAAAACTCAAAACTCATTCAACTAGCTATCCATCAACAAGTAAGAATAAATGATTCTTTGTGGATCTTTTCATTTCCCCATTGCTCTCTCACTTACCCACACACTTCCTGTGCCATTTGCTGTATAACCACAATGCCTGGAATCAATATAAATACTGACCAGATTCAGAGCATTGAGCATAACTAAGTTTACATTGGAACACCTAGTTTCAATAGTAATTCGAGCGAGAAAAGATTCCAGCTCGACTCTTTGTCCGTTTTTCCCCCATCATGTTATACCCCAACCCTGTAGTTCTACTGACAAAGCTGATGACGGCATGACATGGGGCAGCTTTATTAATTTCTGTTGGCCAGTGTTCTTATTGTCAACTAAAACCTTTGTTAACAAAAACCCAAGGGTACAGATAACTAAAACTACAGAAAAACGATAATGACAAAATAAAAATTGCAACTCACAAGGCCGGCCACTGATACTAAAAAAGTCTAAACTAACAATATTGAAAATATGTAATGCAAATGTAAACAAACCACACAACAGAAAACCTAGCATCTTAAGATATTCAATGTTTTTGGATAAGGGGCAGAATCTGCAGGCATAGAAGAATAATGAGACATCCTTTCTGTGTTTTATATTCAACAGTTCATTAAGTAATCTTCCAATCTTTGTAACCTTATGAAGGCTTCATAAAACTCAGCTAGAAACTTTAACCCCACTAAAATGACAGATTTCCAAATGTTTCCATAACCCCAATGGGTGACTTGTAACTGATACTACATATTTGGATAAAGATAATTAATGTGTGAGACATGAATGGAGTTGAGGTGTTGGATTTTAAATCAGAGGTGCGGATCTCAGATGCGGCTGAATTTATCCACCGATAGCATGTATGATTCATGGCATGTTTATACTGTACTGTAAGAATAATCTGTAAAAATAATGGTTGTAATAGACTATTAGCAGTAGTTATGGTGTACATTGCAGATGGTCAGGTATCAGTGAACGAATAGCTGGAACTAAAACTGAAGAAATTATCAGTTTCTATTAACTAAAATCAAAACTGAAACTTGGCAAAATAACAAACTAATAATAATTAAAACGCTTACCAACATGTTAAACCGATTATGACTTAAACGAAAATGTGAGGCAAAACCAACACAACACTGTTGGCTCCACTTTCAGATCATGTGGAAAACTTCAAGTGCCATTGAATAAAGTGGACAAACACTGGAAAGAAGTTTAAATGTAATTTTTCCATGTCATCTGTACCACAGAGGTTCCACTTTCCCTCTCTGCTTCAGCAAGATTAACTTGAAATGGCACTCCATAGCTCTTGCATAGTCCACAAGCATTGTTTTTCTAGACCACCAGACAATACCAAGTACCAGACAATATAATACTCTTAGAGAGGCCATGACATAGGATTTGCTTGGGCATAAAGTCACACATTTCAAAGACCTGTTAAAAAACATGTACTAGTAAATTCTTGTGTATCACAAGGATATACAGTAACTAGAAAATAAAAAGATGCAAAAAAGTAAATCTTTTACTTAATAATTTCTTCAGAATAAATCCAGTGGTACGCTACACTCCAAAGATTCACAGCAATTCAAGATGACATACATACATACTATTGAAATTCTTGAACCAAGTTAATTATGTTTATTTTCACAGTACGCGACGAGTCGACCTGAAAATATCAGTCGGCAATTTCACAATCTCGCAACGCCCTAAAACTTGGAACAGAATGTCAGCGTACGCAGAAGATATTCAGCCTAAATGTCATCAGCTATTTCTAGTACTTCTGTTCGTTCTGCTCGTTCTCTTGCACGACTATTTGTAGAACTCGTGTTCTTGCTCATCCTTTTTGGTGTTATTTTTGTAACCTTTTTCGAAGTCTTTCGGCAAAACGATGTACCGATTTTCTCTCACAGCTTGCATGCCAGCCTGTGCAATAGTTAAGGCAACACTGGTTAATTAGCTCGTCTGTTAGGCAAATCATATATTTACACAGCTGAACTAATTCAAGGAAATCTATGTACACATTTATCTGGACAACTATGATATGTAGAACCTTAATAAGACTGAAACAAACTGTTTGTAGCATGAAATAACATTTAACATCATTTAGGCCAACGCAGAAAGCGACTCTGAATAGGCATCTTGAAGGAACGCTATATAAATGTTCGATCACATTATATTTAGTAACAGGAAGCAAAAAAAACAAGTCTAAATCCATTTCGTGTATGACTGCAGGTTGATCCCACTGAATACAGTTTAGGAAAAAGATCCAATTGAAAATCCACTCTCTTATGGCATCGAATAGAAGTCTCAACAGTAATACTATACATGAAAAAATTGAACATGGGGTTTCGAAAGAATGGATAGAACAAATAAAAGAGGAAGACCACATAGGGAAAGGACAAATGACATTGCAGAATGGGTGGAACAAGTCTCCAAGAGTTGAGGCATGCTGCACTGAACAGAGAGGTGTGAAGAGATGCGGTCAGAAGGGAATCAGACACCTACGGGCTAACGACAGGTATTTGATTAGTGCATGGAGAGGCTGTAGTCTTCTTACCTGCATTTCACCGATATTTACATAAATTAATATTTACATACATTTCAGTCATATATTCAATCAAGATATATTGTTCCATGCTCAAATGAGACAATACATCATTCCATATAAATGCGTCCGTTTGTTTACCTCTTGACAGATGGCATTTATGTCCGCTCCGCTAACTCTGTCTGGGCGGGAAATGTAGTCCTCGAGGTCAACTTCGTCGCTAAGATTCATTTTGCTTGTGATCGTTGAGAAGAT
This sequence comes from Bimastos eiseni, assembly GCA_959347315.1. Lineage (NCBI taxonomy): Eukaryota > Metazoa > Annelida > Clitellata > Crassiclitellata > Lumbricidae > Bimastos > Bimastos eiseni. Next base: position 34,734,183 of record OY365811.1, on the reverse strand, counting down.
GAGTCGCTTCTGTCGACGGTCTGGCATTGGGAACTCGATCTTACGGTCCAGACGACCGGGTCGTAGAAGCGCTGGGTCTAAGGTGTCCGCACGATTGGTTGCCATTATAACCTAGACGCAACAACATGCATATTCCTTACATAGCTGATGGCAGCCCAGCGGCTTGATTGGCAGACTGTCAATCACCGAGATCAGAGGCCTTAATATCATGCACCATAAACTTTTTGTACAAAGTGGTTTGTTACATAAAAACATTAGGTAGCAGCAAATGCTAAATCATTCCCTTAACCCTATAATAACAAGCTCGGTTGGCTTCCTATACATTTTAGTGCACGCTCATTGTTACAGGGTTAAACTATATATCATATACTGGGCACTCACAACTACACAGGAACCCCTCAACTCAAAGTCATTCTAGAAAACTTAAATTATGCAGCAACACATCATTTATTTTGCTGGTTTTGCAATCTGAAATGAGCTCCCTATGGCACAACCTCAGGAGAGTACTCTTTAGTTAGAGTACAGTGAGTGGATATTCTTGAAGGTGCAGTGATGCACTATATAGACCTCTAAATTGAATGAATGAAAAGTTCTAAAAACATTTTGCTTAAACTCTGGCACTTAGGAACAAGACACCGACCAATCCCACTTTGGTTTATGGATGTTAGATGACTTACAAAGCTTAAAATTGATGCTTGATGGGTTAATAAAACCGAAGTAGACTTCAAACACATGCCTTAACATTGACAGTCTGATCAAATCCATCCATCTGATTCAACAGCTCAAGGAGAATTCTCTGCACTTCTCTGTCAGCTGCAAACGTTACATTAAACACAAAAACAATCAGACCAAATTTACAATAAACTGTAAAAAAATACTCTTTTAAGTCAACTAATCAAAGAATCCTTCTAGCCAATGTGTAGTATACACATGCTAGAGATATTTCTCTCTTTTGCCACAGTTCCTGCGCGTCTTGGATGTTTTTTTCATGTTAACTAACCATAAAAGCTCTGAGCCTGTCATTAACTGCAAAAATGAGTTTGGCCGATTTCCGGCTGTTACCTAAAAGACAAATGTGTCTTTTGTTACGGCGCCTACCGCTCACCATCTGTGGCGCTATTCAACCTTTTTCCGGCTGATATGCCATCTGCAGATCCAGTGCCAGAAGTCTTCTACAACCTGCGATGGAACAGTCATTGGGTTGAGGTGCGCATATTGTGACCCTCGTTGCCTGTTGTCACTCCTCCTTCATGATGTCACAGAGACTAGGAAGTTAGAATAACGTCCCAATCATCAGCTTTGGATGAAAGTCCGTTGGCTTGGCTATGTGTGTGTGGGACTTGCCATTGGGAACTCTCCTAGTAATCTGTTATTCCAGCTGCCTTTATCTTCGACTTAGTGCTTGATCACATCGGCTTCAATATCATTTAGATTAGCACAGGCAGTGTCTCTGGGAAGAAATCTTGAAGGGGTGCTATATAAATTTTGTTAATGAAAGAATGAATATTAAATTACAATAACAGTGACATTGAAAACAGACACAAGTTGATAATTAAGCTCAAATTTTTCATACAATCCCCAAAGTGAGCATAACAAACCGACCTCCAGTCTGAGCGTCGAAACGCTTTGTAGCGATGGCATCGATTTCATCAATGAAGATAATTGCTGGTGCATTTTCCTTCGCTAGACGGAACACATCTCGCACCATTCGCGGTCCCTCGCCGAGATATTTCTGCACAAACTCGGATCCAACAACGCGAATGAAAGCGGCTGTAGAAACATAATTCAATGATCCAGTAAGTTGAAATTATCTGCACCTGATAGGTAAGTATAGTCTTTAACACACCATTAGCAAACAAACAATGATGATAAACAGATAAAATATAGAAGTAACAATGTGAATAATAAAAAAATAATAATGTTTGTGAAACATGTGTATTAACTGTCAAAAATTCTGGGGATGAAACCCTGACTGGTCATTTTTTTCCATATTCAGTCCTTAGTTTAGTTAACACAATATACAGTTAAAAACAATGCAATACATCATTGTAAAATTTTTTAATTTACATTTATACCATTGATGTTAAACTGCATTGAAAATTGATGATCAGCAAATAATCTCAGCTTTATTTCTCAATACAACAGCAAAGCGCTCTAAACTAAACTCTACATTTCAGCATAAGCTTGAACAATACGCTGCAAGGTTATTTATTTCAGGAATTTCTAACAAGCGTAAAAGTCGTAGCAGTTGCAGATTTAACATAATTCGCAAGTCTAGATTTTAAATGATTCGAAATCAATCAATGAAACTGATATAGTGATTCTTCAAGAAATCTACTCAGAAGACTTGTTGATAATCCTTAAATATAATTAACAACAAAGGAGCACACAAAATCAGTGAATTTTTTAGTACATCAATTGTCTATATAAATTAAGCAACTGGAATTACCAGTGGTATGGTGTGCAACGGCCTTGGCCAGCATTGTCTTTCCACATCCTGGTGGGCCAAACATGAGTACTCCTCTTGGAGGGTCAATGCCAATCTGTTTGTAGAGCTCAAAATGCGTGAGTGGCAGCTCAACGGCTTCACGAACCTCCTGCTTCTGGATGTCCATTCCTCCAATGTCTGAATAGCCCACATCTGGCTTTTCATCTAAATATTACAAAAACCAGTCTACAGATTTGTACAATCATCAATACTAAGGCACAGTTTGCGATAAAATGGGACTACTTGCTCAACCCCAGATCTGATATAGTACCTATGATGCTGTATGTACATAATGTATGTACTGTATGTACAGTGCTCATGCAATAATATACCTGAAGATTTTCATAACACTTTTACAGCCTAACAAAGCCCTGCTGATAGGAAATATGGTTTTCATGTTAATGCTTAGTCTGATGTGTGATGGACAGAATTTGATTTGATTTCAGCAAATTAGATGAGGACCATATTTTGAAACCTGTACCCTTATAAAGCTATGTACATTACGTTAGCTGTCTGGACAATTCATAGCGTTTGTAGCACCTAGAAAGTGTTGGCTATTATACTGCAAACCTAAATGGTGATGCAGTCACAATAACTGGGACCATTGTATCTTATCTTTAAATGAAGCAATAACTCTGGGGCCTATAGACGGACGCATCTGTTCACAAAGGAATGACAGACCTAACATGTTCTCAATAACAAAATACGAATATAAATTAAGCTTGTGAAGACATAATGTCAAACACGAATGAAACTTATTCATAGTAGGCTTAAATTCAGAAAAGATTCATGTTTTTAATTTTACTGTTAATAATATTATTAAGAACAAATTGATTAGACGCTGAAAGTATATAACTTGCGGACGTGAAAACTTTGTCAAAACCAACAGTCTGTGACAACCACCAAATTGTATATCTTCAATGTACTAGGACCAGCCAACTCATTCGTCATTGCAAGGTGGACAAGAGTTAGTCTGGCCGTAGCGCACAAAGACATGGTCAACACAAAGTACAAAGCTAAACAGATTTTACATTCGCACTTCTATGCCGTCATTGTGCACATGGGTCAGGGAATTAAAAATCCTAAGCAAAAACAGAGTAAACCAACTAACTTTTAAATACAACTGTAGCACAGTATATTTAAAAGTTTCTTGACTTACCAGCTGAGAGCATAGTTATGCTGCTATCAGCCTCCGGTGGCAAGACATCGACGAGTGCGTTGCTGTGCTTGTGAAGTGCGACGCTCGCACTTGGCTTCAACAGCTCCCTGTCAATCGTCGATAAGATGCGCACATAATAGTTAGAACCTGAAAATAATCAAATGGGAGTCTTAATGAGACACAAAAACTGGCTGTCAGGTAAGCATCACTTCACATACAAGTGTACAGTTTCAGTCATTTTTTTGTATTCAAATAAAATTGAAATGAAAAAACAGAACCACTGAAGAGCACAAAAAATCTGTTTTGAAAACAATTCCAAACTGCCCTTGAAGCTAGAATTATACTGTTCAGTCCAACCTACTCATGAGTGATCACGCTAGATTCCAATCAGAGGCAGGCATAATAAAAAATTCATCTCTACTAAACACAAAACAGTTCTGACCCGTAGTGGAGCCAACAATGCCGTTGTTCTGATCGACCGCTTCCAAAAATTGTCCGATAACCAAAGGGACGCTCTGGATGCGCTTGACTTCCTCTTGAGCATGTAGATACTCTTTCTTCAGATTCTTCTGCTCGTCCTTGATGTACTCCTCCTGAACCTCAAGAAACTGCAGTTCCTTTTGCAATTTCTGTAATACACAGCACACGCCATGTTAGATCACCGGATTTAAAGCAAAGGCTGCAGCAAACTTAAACTTCTGTTACGACCATGTCTGATATACAACAGCAGAGTCCAGAAACAGGCAACATGTAAGGAATCAACTGAAACATACACACATAACTACACACAACTCACTATAAGTATAAAAATATTTTTAATTTAAGCCAGATAGGCAAATTTTACACAAGACTTAACCTGTGATAATTGTTTTTAATTGTGTATATCAATGATCAATGTGCAGTTGTATACATTAAAAAGCTGTGACTGCTAATGATTTGTTAAAAACTTGTAGCTTTATAAAAATTATCAGCATTTCCAGTCCAGTCAAATGCAATACTAAACCAATTTTCTAAGTTCTTTCAACTGCAACCAGATTTAATGGCATGCTCTCAACTAGGCAAATAAACATTACTTAGTTTAAAAATAAATGTGGAGAGTGCAATACAACTGAGTGAAAGCTGGAATATATTCATTTCTGATGCTGGATGTGCATGATCAAATGGAAGAAGTATCTGTACATAAGAACTTGGGAACGAGTAACAAACGTCTTGGAGAATAAGATTCTAGATTCAGCTTCAAAGTAAACTCTAGCATATGCAAAACATGTTAAGTGTTTGACACATCATAAATAGAAATAAACTGTAGAAAAATATGATCGGAAATATCCTGGCAGCCTGTGTCGGCAAAACAAGAAAAGGTTATCAAACGTATAACTTTTACTATACTATCAGGATAGCACACATTGTATTATCTTTATAACTATGACGCATAAAATTATCTTACATCATATAGCTGAAAACAGCTGGAGTGCTTGTACCTTGTATTTAACGTAGAGATCATCTGCCTCCAAAGCCATAGGGTCATACTGAAAGTTAGGAGCAGATGTATTTGGCCTGGACTCATTGGTTGCATCCTCCTTCACAAAGATAAACAACTCAAAATCAGCTGCTCATTTTCACAACATAGCAGAATTGAAAGCAAACAATAAAAGAATTAAAACATTAAGAAAGTTGCAATTATCAATGACAGCAAAGTATGAGCATCTTAATACAAACCAGACACATTATTGATTTTAATATTTTGCATTTATTAATCAACACTATCCAATAGTGTTCCAGCGATTGTGAGTGATGGATTTCTTTCCTCAGGGAAGGTTTGAATCAGCATTCTCACCTTTTCCAGCAAGGGCTGTAATAAATTGGCTACTGTGTGCAGAATAAATCGACAGCCTTTTAAATTGGAGACAATGGACGTGCTTGTGATATGGAACTCAACAGGATCCTACAGCTTTCAAGGGTCTATCACATTCCGAATAGGATATTCAGTGCGCTAATAAGTCAGCTTTCACCTAAAAAACAGATCTCAGGAATTCACTGAGAATTCAGTTTTGGAATAAGGATTTCTATGATTCATTACGCACCCGGCACTCCTAAATGAGCATGAACGTAAGATTGCAGAACTGTCCAACGCTTTTAAAACAGCAGCTCATATGTACAGTTCTTCATGGTTAGATCGTAAACACTACTGAGTCAATTGTTTACGTTGCACAGTAGAATTGCAAAAACTTCTCGCCGACTCAATCCATATTATAAAGGCATATCCTATAAACCCATATTTTCGCTCACAGTGACGCGGCTAAAACAAGACCACACATCAGCACAGCTACAATTGCCTACGATCAAATAATCGACAGCAATGTGTGTTAAGTACCTGCACTGTCGTGTTTATTTTTATATCGATTTCGTCCATTGCTTAACGAAATTTGTTTTATTGTACTGAAATTTTGTCGCAAGAAAACAGACGATTAACATGAACTAACGAACTGAACGCATAAATGGCATTGCTCGATGAGGCAACAGTAATTAGCGCCATCTGGTGGTTGAATAATCAAAAGGTCTTACTTACTTCACGAATTCCGTCTGTGATTGTAACTTACAAAAAAGAATACCACATACTGGAATCACAGAACATGGAAATTTTGGGGAGTGAGTTTTAGAATAATTGCAACATTAATTATTAGCATCCATTGTTTACTGACCCAATGAAGAACATAGTATGTTTGCTGACCATTATTGTTGCCTCTGAGGGGCTCAGAGGCATGCTATAACAAGTCACATACCTGTTACGACGAGACAGGCAACACAAAACCGCTTTATCCCTCTCAGAAAGATGTCGATCAACAGAAAGGATTCCTCTTACATGACCCCTTACTTGAAATACCCAATTCACCATAGAAATCCGCTTCTTCGAAGATGTGGGGCTGTACCCTTGCCACCAGGATCATTGACTGCACGTATTGTTAAAACCATGCTGCGTCGATCCAGAGCTTTGAACCAGGCTCTCGAGGACAATGGGCTGAGGTTAAGACGCTTCAGAATGTATGATGATGCTGTTGGTCCTATGGTAATTGAAGGCATTATGTGCAGAGCTCTCAACCAAAATCATCCATTGCTTCAACCGAAAAAATACGCAACCAGGGCTGAGAAAATTAAGATGAGACTTAGAGAACAAAAGCCAAAAGGGGCTGCCATCAGGGTCGCTTGAGAAGCCCTCTGAACACATAATTATATTCATTATTACTTAGGGCCAAGGTCTGCAGTTTAATAGCTTGAGCGAATGAAAGACATTTCTGAAACAAATCGCAGCCTTCTGGACATTCAAAAGTCTTTAACTTAATTTTCCTGCATAAAGTGCAACATGCCAATGTATAGTAACAATAATGTACAGTAATGTTATACCTGGGACTAATATTAGTCCCAGGTTATACTATATGTAAAAGGGATTACAGCATCCTGGCTATGAATCCCTTACACACAAGCAGGAAATTAGTAGATCAGCACAATTCTCACTACCCACCAAAAGGTCGACTCAGCATTCCATTCACCAAGTGGCATTGATAAAATGAGCTAGCTGCAGGAAGAGGAAGATTTTATCTACAAGATTAAATTAACCTTATGACCAGTACCATTATTATCATTGTTATCATTATTATTATTACCAACTATATAAATAGGCATTAATGCTTACACAAAATTTGGCCAACACACTCTTTTAATTCAAATCTGCCATTATGATCATCCAAAATTAAATACCGTAGTTGAGGAAGTTCCTATCTAAAGACTGCATTCATAAACACATCATAAACAGAACAGGCATTGTCAAAGGCACGTGGTTTCTTAGACACAATATAATATAACGTTCATTTATAGCTCACCTTAATAAAACAGTCTTACTTAAAGAATGCATTACAAGACTATTTGTTAATCATAGTACACAGAATGTAAATGAGTTTTGAGATTAGACTCGAAAACGTCCACAGAGGAAACTCTGCACACTGCTTCTGGTAGGGTTCCATTCAGCTGGCCCAGCTCTTTCAAACATTCTGTTGTGAAACTGTAGGTTCGATCTTTTGAACACAAAGTCTCCTCTCACACAGATCGTAGACCTCTTCTTGGTTGAATGGTAAAATACGATGTGACCAGAGCGGCCAGATAAGGTGGGGTCAGACCTGTCTTAATCTTAAACATTACAGACAAATCTTGAAAGAGATCCTAGCCTAGATTGGAAGCCAATGAAGTTGACGCAAGTAATGAGTAATGTGGTTGTAAGTAACATTAGAGCTACTATATTACATATGATATAGAACAAGAAATATACTATACATTTTACACACTGGTGTAAATACAACAATTCAATCCAATTAAACTCAACCAATCATATGACTGCAGACATATTTTATTTTGGCTTGTTTATCTCCCTTATGTTGTCTTCATATCTCATGTGATGGACTTGTAGAATATTGACTCGATTAGAAATCTGTATTAGAACGCCATTGATTGATATCCATTAATGTAACGATGCCATAGAATTGAGATTATGTTATCAAGATAGATATCCGTAATTCATGGGTGACGTGATTTTATGCCATAATTGATGTACCAAAAATTTGAACACCAGATATGTAGCATTCTGTAAGATCAATGCATTATTGCAACTGAAGATCATTCTTAAATATTAGAAATTTCTAGAACCCGCTTGCTACCGACAACTCATATAAATTGTTGTAATAATTCAATTACAAATCAGTGCAATACTTCCAAAGAATCTGACTATAATCCAGCAACGTCAACAACGATAACAAAACTTTTTGACTAAGAACTATACATAATGGATTGTAAAATTAAGTTCCTTCTGTACAAAGTACAATCATATAAGCAACAGATTCTTCAATGCCTTAATAAAGAGTGCTATTCTTACACAACCATCAAAAATTCCACATTGCGCTATACTGTTATTAGCAATGCATCAGAAAATTCATTTATACAATATATTATGTCATCAAAATTAAAAATACACTGCCAGCAGGTAAATGCATACGTTATTGGAATTATATTTATCCCAATGTTGATTATCAAATGGTTGAAGTGTACAAAGTTTAAACCCTCCAACTTATACTCAATTCACAAGGCTGCATATTAGAACTCTGAAAGAACTAACTAAAAGAATGGGGGACAATAGGTGGCCTGGAATTCCAGGAGTGCTCAACATCAATGTAAGTAACCAGGGTCGATGTTCCTTAATTTCATCTGGCTAGCATTGTATCCACTGTACCTAACCATGGATAAAAAAAACGTGAAATCTGTATTAAAGAGTTTCACCAAAATGTTGCATCATTAATGTCTTGTAATATTAGAACTACTACATTATGTACGATATAGAACAAGGTATTCCTCTGCAAGAAATAATTAAAAAATTTATGTAAAATATTATTTTATCCAAGTAAATGAGTCTTATGGCCGCAGCTGAGGCTCACAAGTAAGTGAAATGAATTCCTGTTTGTCATACAATGGGGTCAAGAGATTGGGACATAAATAAATGCTTAAGTTAAAGCCTAACAACAAAAAAGGTCATCGTTCTTCATGCAAGATTGTAAGTTATAACAAGAATCACCGGTATAACAGAAATCAACAATAAAAGTCAAAGGCTTCAACCGAGATGTAGAGGGAAAGGGTTAAACTAGAAAAAGCCTACGGTGGAGACCCACAGGTCTCCACCGAGTTTTGATCTCATTGCCTAATGGGTCCCTAATTATTGGTTTGGCTAAAGGTATTTAAGGCCAACTGGGGAATAAGCCAATGACTCAAAGCTCAGAAGATTAATCAGCTCAAGTATAAGAGGTGAAATTTTTCATTGACCGTACAATAAAATCGTCACAAAAATGTTGATGACAAGAACAGTTGTTGACAGTGAAAAAAATGATGACTAAAAGGCTTAGATTAATGACTATGACATTTAATGAAAGAATAACATAACAAGAGTGACAAATCGGGAGATAATATTGAAGAGCGAGAGAAAAATAACCATAACAAGAATTACATAAGGAGAAAGTGACACGACATAGCAATATATTTTTATATATATAAATACATAAAGCTACATAATTGACTCATATCCCATCCTTCCAGTAATAACTCGGTGGTTCCAGATCATTTTTTGGATATTCACGTAGTAAAGATAATTCCAACTGAAGTTGCACCAGCTTATAAATATTTTGGATATAATTCCCTGATGGGAAAACTATTTGCCAAACATGGAAGAGGAAGACCACCATTAACTCAATGACATCATTAACACAATTTTTGTCAACTTTGTACAAAAAAGAAGAAGGGGTAACTCCAGAGGGAAGAGATGCTTGCAACTGTTGTCAGAAGGCATGATATTGTCCTTCTTGATTAATTCCTTTGAGGGGCTGCATACAATATCCATTTAAGCTCAAGTCACCAATTGGAGATGAATGAAGTAACATTGTAATCAATAATTAATAATGAACTAAAATGCTGTGACTTTTGAAGAATATTTAATTAAATACAAATTGATCACTCGTAGAAATTTTTCTTAAGCTGTCACTGTTTTGATACAGTATTCAAGTCACTCTTTGTTAGGTCACTCTTATATTGTGCAACTCTTTTGAATAAAACTGCCATTAGAGGTCAACAGTAAAAATTCTAATGAGCCTTCTAAAGTTCTTGTAAAAAGCTTTCCTGAAAGAAGTGCGATACTTATTTACCCATATGTCTGTACTGCAGCATGCATCGTTGCTTGACTTTAAAAACAATATAAGCACTTTGATAAAAGTAATATAAAGTAAAATTTTATATACAAGAGATCAATTTTGCGGAACACAGTACAAGCCAGTATAAAAAGCATTAATTGGAAATTACCAGCCCAGTCGAAATCATTACATGCTAGTAATTAATCATGTAGAAATACTACAATTCTTCTTTATCCTAACCCGACCCTTTTTAAAAGACCAGTAAATCGTTTCAAATAATTTAGACAGAATCGAAATTATACAGTGAATACATACCATCGTGAACGGACATTAATGCATAGCGTTTTTAAGGACACCACACTTCTCACAATAATAGAATGCAATTTACCTGTACCCTGTAACGCATAGCGTCCTTTTCTAAGGACACTTATTTTTCATTTTTTTTCACGAAAACATTTTTTAGTACTTGATCTCTTATTTTTTAGTCTGAAGACATATGATAATAAATAGCACCATGAAAAAATTCTCTCATTAATGGGTTAACTTAATTAGTTAACTTAAGCTTCAAAATATTATCGCTCTAACTCCAAGTAAATGCAATTATACCATTGATCTATACTTCTCAATAGAAACGTGTAGCTAATCCTTGTTTGCCAGTGTTATGCAATATATGTGAATGTAAATAGCGCACGTGACATGTGATAATTGCGGAACTGAATATTCATTTTGAAGTGTTAAACGGATAATTCAGTTTTGAAATCACCACTGACTTTAAAACTTTTGAGTTAAGCTGAAACTCTGTCCTTTGTGACTCGACAAAACTAGAATCTGCAGCATGAACTGATGACAAAGAGAGTGGAGAATGTTTTCAATTACTTACAGGTGACATGCTAACTAATTGGTTTGAGCGTTTGCTTTGCTATGCAGAGTAAGTGGGTTCAGGACAGCAACTGAGAACCGTGAACTGGTCATTCTCGCACAGATATTCAGTGCCGCCAGTTGATGCTCAGCTATTAATAAATAGAAAATAGAAGGTACAGACAACATGTACAGTGCACATACAATTGCCTTAGTCAAATACAACAGCCTCTGTTACAAACAACATAATACTATACAACTGAACCTTGATAATGGTACCCTTAAAGTTTCAGAGGAGTACCCTGATGTCATGAAACAGGAGGTATTAAGTATCTGAGAGTGAAAGGGGTAAGCGTGTCCAGATTAGAGTGAACATCGTGGAGAAGGAGAACCTGACTAATCCAAAACACCGCTGAAAATGCAGACAATCAAGTAATCGAGGGTGACCAATCAGATAAAAACAGAACAACAAAGCTAATAATAAACTGCTAAGATCAACCTACATAGCAGAAAAGCTAAGATTTTTGATTTGCTAGCAACAAGCAGCTAACAGCGTACCACAATGAAAATTTTGGAAATATTTAGTAGTCACATATGACATAAGAGGCAAGATTTAGGGAACAGATTATTTACACATGGCCAAAAGCACCCTTCAACCATTCAATGGTAGGCCCCTGGATTTTCAACTTGCTGCAACTAGATGGGACGGAAATACTCAACCGATCGAATTATACATTCGAGAAGATGAATAGAATTCATCCAGACATCTTTGATCAAAGTGGATTAAGTGGGAGTAAATCCCAACATCCCATACGTTCCTAAATCGGCTTCCACAAGTCTGTTGACTGAACATCCTTATACACAATATGCTTGCAAGAAGTTATCATTTGTTCATATTAAACCCCAAAAATGGCTGGCACCACCTCACAAACCAGTTGTTTGGCCTGAACTCACAAAACCAGCAGCAAGTAAACAGACACTTCGGCTACATTTCCAATTTAGTAGAGAATTTTTTAAGCCTTCAAGTGCATGAAGATAAAGGCCTATAATTTTTGCAAGCAACTCTTGAGCAATGACATCCAAGAAGCTGTCATAGAGAATATTATGGCACCTTATGTTATGCATTCTTGAGCTATTTAAACATCCTAAGATGTAATTCGCTTGCAATAAGTTATCCTTTCTTGTCCTGACTGTCAGACAGCAATTTGATAATTTCACTTGCAGATGGACGAATCAAATGGTCATATTTCCAGCAATTAGTCATCAGCTGGTAGATGTCCTCAGGGCAGCCGTCAGGCTTTGAAAGTCGCGTGGATGTTTTCTGAAAGAGTTTCAGAAGTTGACTGTAACAGTTGTAACAGCTGTAGGGTGGCTCGTATTTTGGTTTCTTGCCATAGGTGAAGAGCTCCCAGAGAACAATACCATAACTCCAGATGTCCGATGCAGTTACGCATCGTGCGTTTGACTGGCCAGGAAAGCCTTCTGGTGCCAGCCTAAACAATTAAAAGAGCAATGTTAACTCCTTACAGCCATTATTTTATGTCAGTTTCACTTCAATGACCCATAGGGATGAGCCGAGTGTCAATTTATGCCGAGTCCGAGTACCAAGTTTTACAAGTTGAGTTGTACAGAGTTCGAGTTTCAAATATTTGAAAAGTCTCATTCTTTTGATTTTTAATTTGGCTGTGTGCACATTTTTATGAATTATTGGGTTTTACCTTAGTTTACACCAGGAAGTAGTAACTAGAAAGAACTACTAAGCACTACTAATAACAGTATTTATGCGTCTAGTTAAGTTGATTATCGTTCTGTAAATAAAAATATCCGACTTGCCTGAGTTCCAAAGCCGAGTTTTGGTTCATTCCTTATAGCCCATCAATTGATTCCTAGTGTATCTTTATAATGGTGCTATCTATATAAATCCTAAGATCAGATCAGATAAATTGCCAGGCAACTGATAGCACACAAACATTAACTCATCTGCGTTAAACATCAGATGTTAAGTAACTTAAGAGTCAATATTAAATAACTTCACATCGAAACACCAGAATCTGCCAAAATGTCGAAAGACCAATAAAATATTGACTATAGATTTCAATCATCTTATGATATTAGATTTATATTATATTCAAATTCCTATTATATTAGAATTACATTATAGGGGTCCATACAAGTAAGAAATGCAGTTGGATAAGAAGCAGTGCTTTGACTAACCAATACATCGGAAGCTCTCGCTGGCCGCACTTGTAGTAGCTTCGTTCATCAAGAAGTCGTGCCAGTCCAAAGTCGCTGATCTTAATGTGCCTGTGGTCCTTGGTAACGAGTATATTGCGACAGGCAAGATCCCGATGGATGATGTTCTTGCTGTGCAAGTACTCAAGACCCTGAATAACAATGGTAATATGCAAATCCATAGAGAACATATTTAAATGAATAATTAGCATATGGGCAGATTGGGCACTGTTACATTATCATATGTGTTATTATTTAACAATTTAACGACCAACGTGTACTAAAGTGTAAGGCATAATCAATAACCCTGGTCGTTGAAGGGTTAAAACTGACTAAACTAGTAAAACAGAGTATAAACTCTTTTCACCAGTAATTAAAATAACAAAAGTGTTCATCATGAACAGCACTACTAAGCAATTCAAATCCAATTAGTATCAAATACCCTATGTCCAGTGACACAAATTAAGCAAGGGTAATTTTAGATTACGTTCAAACTATCGTTCTGCATCACCTGTGCTATCTGTATAGCCCAGTCCTTCAGCCAAGCAGCGTTGAATTTGGACCTTGCATCAGAATCAGTCAGACGTTCAATCACACTTCTGCCCTCCATGAATTCCATGACCATCAAATATGGCTCTGAAATATAAACACACAGAAAATATAATTTCTAGCAGCAATTATGAAACTGTGATTGTATTGCAATTATAATTGAACATTTTATTATTATTACAGCAATTTTAGATAGCACCCCTTCAAGTTTGCCTACTCAGAAGCGCTCCCAGCCCAACCCTGGCCGAACAGAACAGTCATAAGAGTAGTGAAAAACGAGGCAGATTGATTGATTTATAACATGCCACATAACAATTTAGAGGCACTTTCAAACCAAGTCAGTGCTCAATCACTAACGAATAAACTGGACTTCAACCGTTTCAGAAACTGGGGAAAAGAAAGACCGAGAAGTTCAAGTAGCAATTCTTGTCGAAGACGTTTCAACTAGAGGGGCCAATGTAAGCAAAACATTTTGATTGAGCAGTAGCCTCACTTGTCCACCAAGAAAAGCAACTCGAGAACACAGGTATAAATGATTAAGAAGCCAAAACGAACATTATGGCAGAAATTCTTAAGTGCAAGGGTCGTAGACCTGTAGCTATTGTCCTGGCAAGTGAACTGCTTTGAAAGGAATTTTGATGTAAAGAAAACATAATTAAGAATCTTTAACGGACCTGACTGGTCTTCTTCTCTGATTGGGAGACATTTTCCAAACACTTCAACGATCGAGTCATGCTTCAGTTGAGACATGATTTCAAATTCCTTTGCAAGTTCCTTGTCTTGTTCGATGTTATCCGAACACTTCTGATGCAGTCTCTTGATGGCACATGGAAGACCCTTGTACACTCCCTTGAACACTTGACCAAAATGCCCCTGTTGACACGAATCACCACCATAAAAAACAGTGCAATAACAAACTATTCAGTAGCTGAATAAAGAAAGTAGAGTAAACTCATACCTCCCATAAAGAATCATAGAAAAGAAAAACTGAGACTCTCAATAATCTAAATAATATATAACAATTGACATAAATATAATCATACAATAATAATATAGTTTTGTGGACTATTCAACAGAACTGGTCATTGTGGATAAATGGGCACTTATTATGGATTGTGGATTAGGTAGAAACTGCTGGTAATTAGCAGTTTCCGCACCTAAGATTCACATTTCGGTGTGACCATGCACACGTTACAAATTTAATAAATAAATAATAATTAATAATAATGATGATGATTGTGTTTGCAGATTAAAAATAGCACAAATTTATTTTTATAAATGAAGTAATAACACATCTAACTAGCACTTATCCAATTTTAATTAATTAATTAATAACAGATCAATCTAAATAGCGCTAATCAGATTTTAAGTAATTAAGTACCTAATAACAGATCTAGATAGTACTAATCAAATTTTAATTAAGTAATTACAGATCTAAATAGCACAGATCTAATTTTAATTTACAGTTCTTCAATAGAAACTCATCAGATATGTACCCAACCTAACAATACAGTGAAACAGTCATTTTAATTTCAGTGTTAATTAATCATACACATACACTTACATAATTAAGAATATATTAATATTAATATTTTAAAACATGTGCCACATTAATTGTCCTGATACTCACATTGCATTGTAGCAATGGGTTTCTAAAGAGCATATCTCACAGTACAACCTAATGCTCTTTAATCAGAGGTGCACCCAGTGCCAAGGCCGCAGAGTAAGAATACCTGTCCAAGAGTTGAACTCGGTTTATTTTCGTCATAGCTGAGCAGTACTCGGTCGATAAGAGTGCTCCTTTGGTTGGGCTCTCCAGATGCTCCATATAATTGCCAGATTTCAGATTCCACTGCACTAGGGTCAGCTTGGTGAACGTCAGATGTGAAGAAATCCAAATTCTGCCCATCTAACAATCAAATAAATGCAAAATCTTACATACTAACTAAAATAACAGATTTCTTATCACTGATACAAATGTTATTGAATACAATACATACAACTGAAAGTTAGATTTTAAACTGTTTTATAATGTTTAACATGTTTAATGTTCAGACACTATGTGCTACCCTTTACTGTTTTGAAAGCATTGTTTGAAAGTGCGTCTCATTGTTAAGTGATTACATTGAATTGAATTAAACTGAATTCAATGTAATTCGTTGACTTGTCAGCATCAACATAAAAAAATCACAATTAGTTCACACAATCAAGTGCAAATGGTTACGACTCGAATGACCTTTCACAATAAATAAATATGACTTGATATACCTTGTATAATGTAGAGAAAAGGTAACTTGCTCACTTTTATCACATTGTCATTTTGCTGAATCACTCTCTGATTTTGCAGCATAATTTATGCACATGGTGGACAAGATAGAAAATCTATCATGTCCCTTAGTGGAAGGTATAAAACAAATCAGTCACTTTTAGTCGTTTACTGGACCTTTTTAAACTGTGGCTATTGTGGCAACACCAGGTGGTTGGTTACACAGTGTGCAATTAGGGTTATAGAGAGGCAAAAGATTTTTATTTCTCCGTTTTATCTGTATATGGTTTTTCTCCCATCCTTGCTGCTGTTCATCATATTCGATCCTCAAATTGCATCTCAGATGCAATTACCTGTGTGTGCCACAGGGAGTGACTCTAACACTGAAAAGGTTAAAAATATTACAATCAATTTTGACTGTAAAAAGGAGAATAGAAGAAGCATCCACTCACTGAAGCCCTGCTCGAAGACTATCAGATCTTGTGAGACATCTGCAGCCACAAGATTCGGATGGTTGAAACACTTAATCAAGACCAACTCAAACAGTTCAACCGGGCAGTGCATAGGACGACGAGGAATTTCCTACACCACCATCAATTAACATACAACAACGTTTAGAGTAGGAGTTCACTAAGTGCAGCTGACAAATTAAGTGAGACACAGATACCTACCTACATACATAGTAGATATTTTCACACTGTACAAATCAAATAAATTGTTTATTTTTGTAACCATCACCCCCAATCACTCATCAACAATTCTAAATTGTAGAATGATAGCAATTCACATCTGAGGAGTTAATTATTTTTTCACCAAGTAGGCTCAGTAAGTGCATAGCTTCTTCTTTAAAGATGATAGAGTGAGTGATAGTCTAATTTCTTGTGGAATATCATTACAGATGGTTGCGCCACTAGATTTGATTGAGAACTGAAGTGTTTCGTTCGGGAAAAGATCATTCTGTAGTTGTAGGAGTTTCTGGTAAAGTGTTATGAATTTCTGAAGCAAGATTAAAGTAACCATTGTATGCAGTTGGTAAGAAACCACAACTGTAAAGGTGCTGTAGATAAATAAACCAGCTTGGAAGGTCCTGATTTGGACAAGTACAGTACTCTAACCTCATGAACAAGAGGGTTAATATGAAATCAATAGGCAGTACCAGTTGCTAGACTGTACTCTCAGTGTTACAGGCTGAGTGATCCATTCATTACTATCAATAGGCTATGAATATGATGAATGAATTGGGATTATATCATTGGACTCTCCTCCTCTTACTGGCCACTAGTCATAATGCTTCTGATCAATCATAGTCTGCTCTTCTAAGCCAGAATATGACACAACAAAGGGATCAAACAATCAGACGAAGTTGCCATTCAAATCATATGACTTCACAGATATTTGTACTTACGACTGTATGCATGTGAGCATGCATACAGAAGTACAGAAGGTTCTCAATTAGTTATTACTAGATTAAAGTAATAAATTGAACTGACATAAGAACTGAAAACATATGAACGTACATCAATGATGACTGTATCAGGAGGTGTCCATACTGAGTACATCTCACAAACAGTGTCTCCATAGGAAGAGAGGTCTTTTCGCATTTCTACGGCCTTTGAAACATTTAACCTATGACAGGTAATAATAATAATCGTTACCATTTATTCATTGTGCTGCATCCTTACAAATCAGATCAAGGTTCTGATATTTCAAAGCCATCATTCAAAAGACCGATTTCTTCGATCAGATTTTGACCTGGCTTTGCCAATGGATCGTGATTTTGTAAGACACAAAACATACTTCAACCCTAGATACCATGTTCCAAGAATATATGATGAATTATCTCACCTGTTGTTCAAAGGATTTTCATTTTTCAGACCAGGATCAGCGAGCTTGATGGTGATGTCATGATTACTGAATGACATCACAAAGACGTTTCGACATCGCAGATTTCCATGGTAGGAGCCATGATCATGCTGTAACAGTTGAAAGCGTTGTCATGCATTATCAACACATGAACAGACCCTGATGGAAGATCATTAAGGCATAGAAGACAACATAACACGTTGATATACTTTATTAGTATAAGCATCGCCAACTCTTTTCTTATCTACATAGAACAACATTGCCTGCAGCTTACAGATTGATCATCTAATCTGCTCATTACACACTTGGATTTGGTGTGATATCCTAGTACATTGGACACCAGAACAATAGAAATTACAAATACAATGCAATTATCAAAAGATTGATAATACCCTATTTTAACCAATCCTCAGAGAACTTTTAAGATAAGTAAAAGGAAACATATATGCTCTGTTAGCGAAAAAAGATTGACAGGGAGGCTAGTGACAGCACATCGCATTACAGCCACATCATTATCTGCCAACTTCCGTGGATGTTCAGATAAAAGCTTAAATAAAATTTTTCTACCAGGAATTCCAGTCCGTTGAGCATTTGACGCTGCGCCTTCAACAGGTGTTTCTTCTTCAGCTGTCTCCGTATATCAGATCGACGCAGAAAACTGGATATGTTTCCGCGTATACAGAGTTCCAAAAGCACATACTGAGGCGTACTGTCAACGGAAATTCCATAAATGTCCAGGATAAATTTGTTCCGAAGTCCATGAACTCGACTTGTTGACATTTGAAGCTGGCGCTGAAAACATTTGACAACATGAAGGATATCTTAAGACATTAACAGTGGAGACAGCGCATTAGGTGAATAATGAAGGCAAGAATATTGGTGGCGCAGTCTTTTGGTTGTCTAGCAGCATGGATGTTATTGCGCTTGGTTGTCATTCCAGATCGAAGGCCCACTACCGAGAATGCATGGCTTTGTTGTCTAGTGTTTTGGCTGAATACTTAGATTGTACAGTATTTGTTGTTTGTACAATTATAGTCCTTTGGTTATATTGTGCTTTGGCTGATCTAGCTTTTGGATGACTCACTGTTTGCTTGTCTAGTGTTGTGATCATCTGCCTTATTCATTGATTAGCATTTTCGTTGCTTGTGCTTTGTTGTCTAGTGCTTTATTTCACCGTAACAATTTTTTTGCTCAGTCCTCTGCTGGAGAGCATTTATAAATTCAGACTTATTTCCTCATTATGTTCTTCGTCATCTGCCCATCCAAGGCCCAAATACTGTTACTAGTAGTATTTACAAGTTACTACTCCCTAGTTTAAACTGAGGCAAAACCAAAAGAAAAAATTCATACAAATGTCTCACACTGCCAAACTAAAAATCAAGAGAAGGAGACTTTTAAATATTCGAAACTAGGACTCAGTAGAAAATTGACACTCGGTTCATCATCAGAATGCATTACACAAAAACATCATACAAACCACTATGATTAGATTCAACTACATTATATCACCAAAACCCAAAGGCTCATTACAAACACAATGCATGCCTTATTCGTTCATCCAGGAAATGGTGCCATATCATTTTAACCTACATTTACAATTTCAGATAAACATTCTAAAACAGAAGTTAGTAAACAATAATAAAATGTGTTGACTAACTTCTAATGTAGGAGGATCTTTTACTATCTTGACCGCAATTGGTTTGTGTTTCCAATGCGCTTTGTAGACGAGAGTGAATTTTCCTTCACCTGGGAAACCATATACAAGGGAATACGCACACGTTCCGCAATTGTCATAAGCAACCACAGTCATTGAGCTACATAGGTTCTCTATCAGAAATACTCACCATTTATTATCAATATGAAAACACAAAACCACAGAACAAGGTAAATACGTTAAAGTAAAATATGAACAAATTCAACATTATTTATGGTGGTAGGTATTGTAATTGTAAATGAAATTTTCAAAGCGCCGCTCAAATCAGCGACGCTCCCGATCGAAGTCAGCGACTAGGTAGTAAACAATAAGGTCTTCAAGCGCTTCCGAGACTGAACAGGGGAGAGAAGAAGGAGCTGTGCTCTGAGGGGAGGGGAAGACTATTCCAACTGGAGGGCCTACATAAGCAACATATATATATATATATGTAACATTATAACAATATACAGTACAATTGTATGTTATCGATGGTTCTCCTTCAAAAGTTCAGAAACGCATATCTACATGAATGTCTGGATATGCATACGTTAGAACCTCTCATAAGGCACCAATACTCACATTCAATAACAGTGTCAAGGTCGTTATGTTTATCAGATCAAGGTCAACAACGTCTGTGTTCTAGATGACGATTAGAAAGCCTACCCAGAAGGCTCTCAGATCTTGTTGAGATTTCCAGTTCACTGGATGGAATGATGTGCGCTTGTAAACAATTGCTCTCCAGTGGAATCATAGTCTGCTTTTCAGAAACAACTTCCACTTCAATTGGATATCCAGCTGCAGATTGGTCAAAAAAACTGCAGAACTTTAACAATATTATCATAAGTAGAAAAACCAACATACAATTATGCTAATGAATACCTGTAACATACATGATCTCTAACTTGCATTACAAACTGATCACTGGAATTGAATTTATTACCTGGCACTGATAAGAAATTAATTCATTAAGTTCCACAGTATAACCTTTATCAATCAATTACATTCGATGAATTTGATAAAACCCGCAGACCTTTTTATTTTATAGAGACACTTTTCTAAACTTTGCATGCATAAAAAGTTTTGTGAAAATAAAAATGTATTAAAAATACAAAAATAAAACTAACTACTGGTTAAACAATTAACAGCAACAAATAATAGTAATAATGTTGCTCATCACAGATCCTTTGCCATGCCAGAATTGAATGAATTGTAGACAATATCAGATGTCAATTACTGTATCTGGACAAATATTTTGTCTTCTGAGGGATAAAACTGACATCGGGTAAAAAAAACAATAATAATAAGACAAGACTTCAGTTTCCAGATTCATATTTGAGAAATCGGTCAGTGGTCAATCAAAACGGTCAAAATACCCGAAGGAATTACTTCAGGTATGGCAGCCAGTTTGAGTTACCACTGACCCTTATATACTAACATCTCCTAGCATAATTTCTTGTGTATGATGGATCATATGCTTTGTGTTATAATAATATATACATTAAACCAATAATAATAACAAATTAAATTAAATCAAAACATTATCTCAATACCATCATAAACTAGGTATAATGATGATGAACAAATGAAAGAAGGCAAAGAATGCAACAATGATCATGGAGAATGTGATGATGATTATTAAGAATGCAATGATGATCATTCAGAATGTATGTGACGACGACCATAGCATCGATATCTGATCAACATTTACTATTTGCATTCATTATACCTCGGTGCTTCAAAGAGGGCGGAATGAAATCTTTAAGAAGCATTGCGGTCTTTCCAGGTGACTTGTAGTAGGATAAAAGGCTGTTAGGTCCACAAAGCGAATCGAATTCTGGTTCGTTCATTTCAATCGGACGATCAGCGTCTATGCTCAAGTTGTAACATTCTACAAATGTAATAAAAATTAATGATGAATAAAACCCTTCACCAGGAATTTTGGCAACGTAAGCTCCAACTGAGAAGAACTGTGGGAAGGAGAAGATTCCTTAGAATGTGGTCACGATTAGAGAGGATAGAGCTGAAGAGAAAGACATCGGCTCATTCGTAGAGATCGTCAAAGGATGTTTACTTAGATATTTGTTCTGACGTGTACAAGACAGAACAAGAGGAAATTTATGAGAGCATTGACTATGAACTTAAAAAAAACACAGACCTTGACTTCTCTTACCAGTTATTCTGAATCTGCGGTCCAGCGACCGGATGACATATTTCAGCAGATGAGTTGCGCTAGGTACAGATGAGGAGTTCTCCAGTGGGCCAGCCTGCTGAGGAGAAAAGCCATTGGCGTCAACATAGTAGACCTGCCAGTTATTAGGACTCTGACGAAACAGATGGAGACCAGGTTGATCAGATGTTTTCAGCATCAGCTTCTGAGCGACTGAGTCACTGAATAACATGGCAAAGAAAAGAAAATAGCAAACTGAACACTTATATAGCAATTGAACTATATATCAATGATATCTTGAACTATATATTAATTATATCAACTATATATTGAATTACATAGCAATTGAATAATATAACAATGCAGCACCTATATAGTGCCTCTCACAGAGTAGAACAAATCGGAGGCATTTATAAATCTTCCACAGGCAGATCCAACAGGGGCTGCTTAAGTTATGATAACAGACTGTAACAAAGGATTACTATTCCTTTCAGATCAGTCTGTAGAAAGCCAATGATGCAAAGACAAGCAAATAGTTGTGCAAGGGACATAATGCCAGCCATCCGCTCTCCTGCACAAATGAAAATCAAGCTGTAAGAGGGCATCTGTCTGGTTGTGCAGCGGGTCAGTAAATTCAATGATTGCCATTTCGCACACAAACCGTACAGCGACTCATAACAAGATGCTTGCCCACACTTTGCTCTAACCACAGATTCATATCCAATGACCCTGTGCATGTAATAAGCAAAAAATTACAACACACTTCAAATTAGACTTCTGATTGGACAAAATCTGCTGACCTCAGTGGACCATGGTATCCAGACCTCTTGAGTTTCACGACACTAGGTGGAACCAAAAGCTCGTTGGTTGTGAGCTCGTGACATGGATACAGAACGACTGACTGGTACAGCGACACAAGGGCTGCTGCTATGTGAAGACCTTCATCACAGCTTGCAAAAGGAAGATTGATCCGCTGTTGAAAATACAAATGCACTTAAAATCACATGCAACTAGTCATCACAGATTGATAAAATCTATTTGGTTAAATAGCAGTTTATTTGCGAGTGCAGCGTCAAACCAGAGGGACTTTCAGCTGGTAGTCTAGGGGAGGTCCAGAAGTCAGGGCACCAGTTTATTCACGAGCGTCAAGCACTGTGTCAAATTAGAGCAGGGGTCCTCAAAGAGGGGCCTGCGGGCTGCATGCGGCCCTCAAGCAGACCTAATGCGGCCCTCGGTCGAATTATGAAAAAAATATACTTAGCCTATGTCCAATTTGCCAAATGCATTATAATTTTAATATTCATTTTAGCAACATTTAATATTTAACTTTTGGGGCATTGCAGCAACAAGCTTTGAACCTCAATTTGGTAACAGGCTTATAATAACTGAGAATCTCAACTTCCCAAATCGCATGACATTCATTCCAATGAGTGAATTTAATTTTGACACAAATTTTAAGTTAAATTTTAAAAACATTCGCTTTTAACTTTATTACAAATGTATTGACAAATAAAATTTTAGGTTAGAATAAAATTAATAAATAAATAAAATAAATATTCAATGAGTTGCGAAATTCTCATACATTTTTAATTTAAAATTCAAGCACTTCATTACTGCTTATTTCATTTTATTATATGCATATAAGTTGGCCTTATACTTATAGGCCTTATATTAAAAAATCAAAGCTCCGCGAGTTTGGCACTCGCATGGTAACCTTTGGCCCACAAGCTCTCGCTGTGTCACTAAAGTGGCCCTCGGTATCCAAAACTTTGGGGACCTCTGAATTAGAGGTTGTTCAATACCCTAGAACCAATAGGATGTCAAGGTTTGCAACATTGTCGATTGAACTGAGACAGAGGGCAAAATAGGTGTTTGATTGCTGCTGTGTATTTAAACAATACTCAGTTATCTGCCACCCATGTTGAGGCCTTTACAAACGCAGGTCACCTGCCATTTACATTGAGGCTTTGATAAACACTGGTTACCTGCCACTCATTTTGAGGCTTTGTGATGTACAGACCCAACATCCAGACTTCGTCTAGCTGACCATTTTCACTTCTTACTTGTGTCGTAGACAGCTCAATCCCATCATGCCGTTGCAGCTTCGTTATGTCAAACAATTCTTCCTGCAAACATAGTTCGACAGCTTCTGTCTAGTTACAAGTGTAAACATCACACCACAGCGCAATGTGTGTAATGTAATCGAGCATTTATATGGCACCCCTTCAACTAAGATATCTTGAATATATATAGGCCAGTGCAGAGGCACTCTCTGCATTGGTAAATCATCTTGTGAATCAGAATACACCGATTGTTCTACTATAATCGGCTCGAATATGAGCATGACCAATTAATCAATAAAGTATGTATGTATATAAAAGGATAAAAAAGCACTGGAAAAATAATTATTGCTACAAAATTGTTTAGAACAAGTTAACTTGCCTTAGTGCCATCAGAATGATGGACAGAGATAATGTTTTTTGGGTGGTCAATGACGACCCTTTTATTGCAGTCCGCCATCTGTCCTGTGATGACGAAATACTCTGGCACGATGTCAGTAATCGCCTTGATGTAGCTGAGCATGACATTCACAGCTCCCTCGCTCGAGCTTTCCGATCCCTGGCCGGCAAAGTCTCGATAGTGCTTTCCGAGGTTTTCGCTGCAGTTGCGGTTGATTCGGAATGTGTTGATCACACGGTAGAGGGACCTGAATCTCTTTATTGGTTCAATGTCTGTCAGGATCTTCTCGCTCATAAACTGTTTCGCACGGTATCTTCGCCTCAGCTCCTTCAGCTCGATCTTTGGCTCCGAGTTCAAAGCAAAGGCCACCATGTCGAAGATCACCATACCCAGAAGCGACTCAAGCTGCTTCTGCTTCTTGGATAGTCTATCGAAGATGTCGCCATAGACAAAGTCATCGTGACACTGGTGGTAGAGATATTGCAGAGCAGCAGGATCCATGTCATGCAGCTTCCTCAGATCCCGAGGCTTCCAGATCATTCTCAGCAAGAATGCCGACTGGCTGTTCGAGAGTTTTCCAAGTGGAACCAGATGTTTTCCCGATTCATCAAAAAGATGGAAGAGGTTGGAGGAAAGTGGTGTAACTTTGCAACACACTTTGAGAGCAAAATTTTGCAGAAATTCACAGCTTAATGTGTCGGCAATGCAGTCGTTGTTTAGTTTAATCCATACGACATGATAACGAAATTGTATGTCATGATTGTAACAAAGGATTACTATTCCTTTCAGATCAGTAGGCACAGACTGTGAAGTATGAATCTCATATTCAATAGAATCAGAGCTTATCTCAATATCAGAAACATTACTCATTTTGAAGGTCCAAGATCTCCAACGTTAAGTTTAAATACAAAAATTATCTTGTGAAAAATAAACTACAGTTTCATCCATCCATTGTGTAAAACCTACAAAAAGAAGAAAATATGTTACGTCTCTTAATGGCATCTGATAACAAACAAGGAAAATTAAAATTTAATTCTTCAGTCTAGACTTTAGCACGCAGCTCTACGGATAAAACAGAAGGGCAGAAGTGTAAGAAACAATACAAATTCCTATTTTTAAGTAACAAATCTAACGATCGAAAGATGTCATCGATATGTCCATCAACTGAGCCAAATGCAGTCAGGATGCAACTGATGGAAGTGAAAAGACGAAAAGTTCCCCCATAGAAAGCACAAAATTAATGACATCATCATGATTTCTTGAAAGCCCATAACAATATATCAATTGAGGATAAATGGAAATGCACTGTAAGCGGGCTCTTCAGAATATATATAGTGTACATGTATATATACATATTTATATATTATATATATGCTGATATACACACAGTCACACATATATAGATATATATACTGTATATATAATATAAAGCATTCATTAATGATAGGTCTGAAAATAAAAAATGTATGGCTGCATGTGCTGTGTATATAAGTACGAGGTAAATATATTTAGTTTATATATTTAGTAGCCAATTAGTATTAAATGCCAGCAGCAAATGAATTGTTCAAGGTAACAGCTGACATATTAAATTGCCATGCAAATGGAAATAAATTATGACAGGCAATATTAAAAAGAACATGAGAGAACAGACTTACAGTGTACTCACAAGGATAAATGGAAATAGTGTATAATTGTTTCATGGAGGACAAACAGTTAAGCAGCTGTCAGACTTTCAGTCAGTAGATATAAATCTTGTATAAACACGAGTTGAGGAAATTTTGCATCTGTTGCCAATGCACATCATTCATCTAAATCCAATTAACAATTCTGAAACTGAACTATAACTATTAATAAAATTTTAACCGTACGCAAGGTCACACCGAAATGAGATTCTGAGGCACAGATCAGTCAGTCACCAGGAAAAGATGCACTTAGATTTAAAAATCCTTTAATGCTAATGAGCAATAGCAAGTTTTGAGACACTTTTTGAAGGAATGAAGTGAATTTGAGCAACGAAGAGAGAGCAGCAGTCGATCCCATTCCTTAAGAGCAGGGACATGGAATGAACAAGAGCCGATAACTTTTCTGGATGACCCTGATATTCCTTGTCAACTTTCAGTCACATAATATTATGGCAGTAATGCATATAATACCAAATAACATTATTCTGATGTTCCGTTATATTGCTGGATTTCATCGATTTAAAGGTTCATAGTGTCTCGAGTCCAAGCAACGGCAAAACTTCACATTTCAAGATGGATAACTCCATTGGGTGCTATGTTATAGAGCCTAGTCACTAATAGCTCAGGTTCAAGACATTTCTGCAGATTTTAGCACTTTTTCAATAACTACTGCGGTATCTGTTTTGTTTGGCATTTACAATATAGCGCTTCCTTGCTTTTGGTCTTACTTCTTTTCCACTCCTCTTCTGTAAAATCTGTAAGTCATTATTGACGACAAAACCAACTTTCTTGTGATGTCCTTCAGGTTTAAATTTTGTAAGGACCACTTCTGTTTATCTTGGACGATGGACATGCCACTGATAAGCTATCCCATAGAATCCTTTTTCAGTCAGCCACCATCTCTCTAAGCAACTCCTAAGAAGAGCTAAAAGCCTAGGTTACCTAGTACAATCCTTTCCAACAGTCTCTGAACTTGCTAACATAGCAGACGCCAAACTTCCTTTCTCCATTTAAAATAACCTCAAGCATGCTCTTCACCAATTACCTACCTCCCCTTCATCTCCATCCATAAGACCTAGAGCACACAACCATATTCTCCAACCCAAGGCTAACTCTTAATTTATCCCAAGATATCATAATATACAAATATTTACTAGCTTGTTGTTCAATTCTAGCTACCTGTATTGTCCATTGTCATTTTGTGCTAGACTTTCTGCATTTTGTCAGACTGTTTTCTTTCAAAATAAACGAAAATACCTGTATATATCATAATTTATATACAGTATATATACCTCTCCAAGCTTTCCATTAACAACTAAATCCCACCTTTCAGGAAGTCGTACTGAGATACATCCATAGTTGCACACTGTCACCATTCAGTGGTGTAGCGAGGGGGGGCGAGGGGGCGAACCGCCCCAAGCGGCGCTTGTCCTAGGGGCGGTACATTCGGGAAAAAATAAATAAAAAATAATTTTTTTATAACTTGCACTCTTCAAGATTCTTGCTGCTCTTGTCTAAACCTAAATGCTTTTTTGCTATTTCTAGACTTAAAAGTAACATATACGATATACCGAAGGACCATCGAATGGCACCTAATGTCAATAGACACGCTTCTGTCTATCTTGCCATGACTTTCGCATCTATCAAATGAAATAAATTTTGCAATAATAATAAAGCTCAAAATGGCCCCAGGCGGCACTTGTCCTAGAGGCGGCATTTTTGGCAAAAAATAAATAAGAAATTCTTGTTGTATAAATTGCACTCTTCAAGATTCTTGCTGCTCTTGTCTCAACCAGGCACCACATGCTTTTCTTACTTCTTCTCGACTTAAAACTAACATATACGATATACAGAAGGACCATCAAATGGCAGCTAGTGTTATTAGATACGCTGCAAAATGGCAATGCCGCCTCTGGCTATCTTGCCATGACTTTCACACCTATCAAATGAAATAAATTTTGCAATTATAATAATGTGCAAATTCATAGATTGATGAAAAATCATTCTTTCCTAAGTTAAAAGTTAGATTAATTAAGGACAATCTCTGCTTAAATATAAATTTTATTTATGAAAAAACTTGCAAAATATGTATTGATGTAAATAAAGTTTTATGAAACAGAAATTTGAGTAATGAAAGTTGGAGTTTGCCTACTTTGAGTAATGAAAAAATTAATGCAAAGTTGGATTCACAATCGAAATCTAGCTTAAATAGAAGCTGGATTTATCAAAAAATCTTTCTTAATTAGAATCTGGGTTCATGAAAGAGTTATTGCCTAAACAGAATTTGGATTTCAAAACAAAACTAATCATAATAAACTAATTACAACCTACTTAAGACCCACAATTAGAGAATCACTACATTCGAATATAGCAATTCTTTCAGTTGAATGAACGCTATTTCACAAGCACAATTAACTTTGACAAGGTTATTAGTAATTTTGCTGCAGGGAAAACAAGAAAAGTAAAATTTAAAATTGTAACAGTTGACAGGCATAATGAAAGTAAGAGACCGTACCGTATCTGTATGATAAGTTCATTCTTTCATTACGAAAATTTATATAGCGCCCCTTCAAGGTTACTACTCATGAGTGCTCCAATTAGTCAAAGTTATTAGTTACTAATCTATTCTAAGTACCATACTTACTATGGTCTGACTATGATTAAATTATTGTTTAGGCCTAGGACTTTTTTTCAATGCGTATAGGGAAAAAATAGGCCCTATGATTTGTATTGTATTATTTTAATTTTATGGGGACTTTTTACAATTTTCGATCTAGCCTGCAAGACGTTTAGTAACTTTATTGTGAGGCTTGCTTCATTTGTTTTATAACCGGTTAATTTCTTAATTAATACAATCTCATTCTATTTTCATATCTTTATATCTAATGATAATGCATTTTAATTAGTCAAAGGACATACAGTTTTAATGTCGATACTGCATTCTGATGCTGTTACTAACTGTAGGCCCTACAATTATTTGAATACTGGATAGAATAGTCATAATGTATATAAGAGCAGAATGAAAGCACTCAAAACAGGCGCCCTATGCCTATCGCCTTGTGCATACATGTATCTCGGGGTAGGTCTGTATATGCAAGAACGAAGTGATGGCAAAATAGGCAGAGGCGACATTTTGTACCTTCGCCCCAGGCGGCGCTTTGCCTCGCTACGCCACTGCCACCATTCAATGTTTCTCAACCAGCACAATCCACCAATCAGACACTTTGCACCCATTCACTC
This sequence comes from Bimastos eiseni, assembly GCA_959347315.1. Classification (NCBI taxonomy): domain Eukaryota; kingdom Metazoa; phylum Annelida; class Clitellata; order Crassiclitellata; family Lumbricidae; genus Bimastos; species Bimastos eiseni. The sequence goes on along the minus strand of OY365811.1, from coordinate 34,704,813 downwards.
TGCTACGGACAACTTCGATGACTTTGCACACAGCTCGTAAATAAGTAGGAGCCCTGCACGGAATTCTAGATAGCTTACTATGCGCTTGGCTAGTTCCCTGTCTGCAGACCAGGACATCTCTGAGTAGGCCTACCCATGGAAACGACTTACTATGTGGATAGCCTGATAGAGGAAGTATCATACGCGGATCAGTGTCAGGCCATAATAAGATAATTTGCTGAGATGATCGCGAAATGATCGAGCCATCAATCGCAAGATAACAGCAGATTATCAGCAGATCAGAAGGCGATCTTCTAAACATTGCGCTATTAGTTTAGAAGAGAAAGGCAAAAATAAATCAGCGATCTTACCATTGCTTCCTAGTTACATCCGCCATGAACGATTTTTTTCTGCAGTCACGTGACGCTCATAAAACGAACGCCGAGAGGATTTCCCGCTGCTTTGAAACCACTATTCTTAGACTCGTCATTTATAGCATTTCGATATGTATTAATAGTACTGTACAACAGGAGTTCAACTATCCATGTACAAATACATATCCATGATTTGTAGCCTAATTATGCGGATACGATGACTAATAAAATATTTTATCGGCCATTCTAATAGCAATAAGCGAATATATTATTATGTGGAATCACTGTAAAAGCTTTTATGAGGTGCAAGACTGGATTAAGACCTTAGGGGCCGTCCATAAATGACGTCATGGTCGTAGGGGTCAGACATTTGTGACGAGGGGAGGGGTCGAAGAAATGTTCTTCTTCCGACGTTCTCGTTTCGTTCTAGTTTCAGTTGAACTCCTCGTCTCTCGTTGTTGAACTTCTTTTCCCACTGCGACCATGTAATGGAGGGAAATGATTGTTGTTGCCCTTTCTCAAACAACAATCTGGACATCAATTCTTGGTGGAAGCGTTGATGGATTGTAGCCGTGTGTCTCCAGTCTCTTCGGTTTGCGTTTACGTTATAGTTCAACAAAATGACACCAGAGTCTCTTTCTGATTATTATTCTTATTATTTAGGTTAACTTCAAAATATATTAACGTAGAACAACTTAGCTTGCTACTTCACTAATGTTCCTCATCACTCTCATACTGTCGACCTTAACCAGACCTATCTCTATCGTCTTGGTCATCTGTCGTTTTCCAGTCGCTTCCTTGAGAGCGGATTCCTCTTGCAGTCGATGACGTCCTCTGTCGTGCACCTGACGCCTTCTGAGAGTGAATCCCGACTCTCAATTTCTCCCATCTTTTATACCCTTTCTTGCATCCTCCCATTATGGTCCTTCTACCTCATGTCTATCCTTATTTGGTTATTTGTCCCGATTGTATCCTTATTTGGTCATCTTACATCAAATCTCTCAGGCGCTCAGCCCATCGCTCTTCCTCCCAACCCGGTCTTTTTTAACCTATCCTATCCCGGCATTCGCCATTGCCTCAGCCATATTTGGTCATAATGCCCGTCTCTCCATCTGTCTCAGCCCACTCGCCCACTCTGATTCACTTGGCTGTGCCTACTGTCTGTCAGTCTCTGTCTATACATATATATATTTACTACTGTTGATAGGCCTTATACTGTCTGTCTTTATATATACTGTTCATATCTATAGCTATAATGTTCGCAATTTTAGTTTATACAGCACTTGACATTATATTATATTGTTCATTAAAGTTATCAACTTGACATCATCGCCGTTTTTCATAACGCAGTCCCCTCTTCCATCATTACACAAGACTTGTCCTAACAGGAGTTATAGCAAGGGACAAAAAATCGGAAGACCTAGTCGAGTGATGATGACCCTGAATCGAAACAAGGCATTACCATGGACTTGTTTGTTAAATTGAGAGTAACTCATGACACATCTAATATGAATGAAATTTCCATAAGTAACAGCATAACTATTTTCTCAACAAGCATACACATATTTAATAGAGTAATAGCCAATTGATGTCGTAAATCTGGAAAGTAGTCTCTAATCGTATTGCAATGTCAGCCCACTCTACTTTAGAAGGCGTGGCAACAGTCGTATCACCATCAAAATGCTACAACAAATAAAAAAAGCACAAGATGTACTCATAAAAAATATTGAACAATTCAACAAGAGGTAATGTAATATAAAGTGATAGCATAGTTATTACATGTACCCATTAATTATTCTGACAGATATTACACGTAAAACACAACATAACAAAAAGTCAAGCAACTTCACAAATGTTGCCATACAGGTCTATAAACCATAATTTGTCACTCAGGTTGTAGTAAGAACTGCACATCAGGCATAATAAGCTGTAAGGAAAAGTTTTAATGCACCGAATCGCCATTCAAACTGGAGCCATGATCATTTGAACCTAAACAAACAAGACAGAATGGATAAACAAGTTTACAAAGGGGACAATTTGGTGTCCACTCTGTCTTCTTGTGGCTTTAGCAATAGAAATATTTTTGTCTCATCTTACAACCTTTACTAGTAAAGCAGTTTTTCATGACCTCCTATCGTCTTCCATATATTTTTGATGACACATTTCACAGTAATACTCTAGTGTTCGAGGACCTGTTTTGTTTCCATTTGTCTAAACCCCTTATGCTATAAAAATTTAATGGGCAACATAACTTCAAAGAAGTTTTTATTCCCTCGTCCTGAGTTAAGTCATACAAGTACAAGTGAAGTGTAGTAAGAGTCCAGAAAAGCAATAAAAATGCAGTGAATCACTGATAACAGATTGTATGCAAAATTAACAGACAAACTTCACCCTAAGGAAAATGATGGCAGTCTGGAATGTCCTACCTGCATGTGCTTAACTCAACAGTACAAACCTGAAACCTAGTCAGAAAACATACAGCTAAAGACAGAAAAATTCAAACGACGAGCAGCAATGGCTTCCCTGTCACTTCTTGTACACTTACATCACTAAAGTGTTAAAGAAGGCATGCAATAACTATACCATTTAACCAAAATATGGATGTTAAAAGTTTGAGTGATGCTATAACTTTTATTAGTTGGAACAATAACCACTAACCTTAGAGTAGCAACTAAACCTGCAGGCATGAATTTCCCAGACATGAACGATCGATATCCCATCATTGCTCCAAGAAAGCCACTAGAACCTAAGTATATAAGACATTGTTGAATCAATTAAATCATTATTTTTTGACAGCTAAATGCACAATATTGTTCATTTATAATATTAATTTATTATACCTGGCAAAGTAAAAACATTTGAATATTTTATTATATTCATCAGCAATATACATGTATATAAAATATTTTTATACTTCAATCATGTCTGAAGAAGCACAGCTGCATATTTAACTCACATCAGACAGCTGAAACAGACATAATGCAAAAAAATCAAAATAAATAAAACACACAAAAAGAAAACTTTATGTGAACATAAAAATAAAATGACTGTTTAATGTAATCACCCATAACATATATTTACCAAGTAGAATCCAGAAATTTCCAGGATCTTGTGATGTCAGATAAGCACCAAAACCAGACAGCCCACCAAACAGAAGGCCCATCAGCAATGACATGGTACTACCTGGAGCCATGTAGACAAAAGAGACAGCATCAATGCGACTGACATTTATCATACGCAAACACGTCAGATCTTACAATTGGATCAGTAGCTAAGCAAGCAAGATTAAGCAGAAACCTAAGACAAAGTTTGCCTTGTGGGTAATGTAATGAAACCGAGGCAGTAATGACACGAGTCTAGGCTAATGGAGCGAGCACCATATTGAATGAGCAGTTAATAGCTTTTAAGAGTTCACTTAAGTTCAGTTTTTCAGGACATTACAACTTCTTTTGATCAATTAGCGATGAGTGATTAACATTTTCGTTACACGTTAATTGATGCAAAGTCGTCATGGGATATGTCTTAAATGCCATGTGCAACAATGGATGATACTGAAAAGCCATTATTTAGTGCTACAAAACAGGTGTTGGAAGGTGCGTTAAATATCACATCCTGTTAATAGCTAAAGGGGGACACTACTACACTTTAAGTCTAGCAGAATGCCACATAAGCCAGAGACATGCACGCAAATAAATCCACACAGTATTATTTATATGAAGATTCATACAACAGTTGATATTGTATTTATGGATTTCTATAGTGACTCTCGTGATATAACCTAATCAGAGGCGTTCCAGTGTTAAAAGACCCATGGAAACAAAAACGCCTTAAGAGCACAGGCAGAAACAGAAGCACCCCAGTTGGAATCCTAGAGCAAATCGTTGAGAGAATATAACTTCAAAACAAAGGGCCAGCAGCCATATAAGGGTGGTCTTGGGCAGAAGCAGTCCAAGACCCAAGTGCGCATTTAGCACCATATGGCATTCTATGAATACTAGTACTGTGTGACACTAATTAATAAGTGATGGTTTGCAGGACACAAACGTGGAGAATAAATTGCATAGAATAAGTTAGCCTAAAAGTTTGAAACATGTTGGCAAGTAGACTGCTGCAGAGACATTTTTGATCTTTATGAAAAGATGAATGGATAAGCAGCAGTACACAGAGGAAGATAGGGTCAGCATCTCAAGTTGGCACATACAGTCAATCAGTCATTGAGTTTAGCCTGCAGCCTAAACATCAACCTCAGTGTGCTCAGTGCATCCCAATTAGTCATCTTTTCCTGGATGTGACAAAGAAATACGCAACCTACTCAAAGCCATAGCATTTAGTAAGACTTTCACAGGGGAAGATAAAGAAGGGTCAATCCACATGCAGAGAGTGGGTGATTTGCATTGGAAGAATACAGTGACACAACAAAGGCCATACAGTCCAGCAAAAGAATAAGAAATCTATATAAAGGAAGGAAAACACATTCAAAATTTACTCACGCATCTTGTGGAAGATTAAAGTAAAGAAAATTTGGCCTATCAAGAAAGTGTGACAACAAGACAAGGCAGAGAAGTAGTAGCAAATCTATACACTCAAGTTATGTTAACAAACTAAGAGTGCAATCCAAAAGTCTCAAATAGCAGTCATATCTTTTAGCCAAGTAAATAAAAATAAAAGCACTGCTTACTAACAGCTGTTAAAGAAAAACGGGTTTAGGAAAAGCAGAAATTGAAATAGCATCATCGCTGCATGACTATGGATCTGCCAGATTGCAGATTGCGTGTACCGTCCTTAAAAATAATGCCTAAATTCTTAATATCGCTAATTCATATATATTTCCTCATTTATTCATGTATATAAAAGTAAAGGCGCAAGAAAGATGCCAAGTTGCATGCGTTAGTGATTGTCACAAATGTCGGTCCACGAATCTGATAATCTTAATAATAGTTCACATTCGCCTGTCGTAAATCTGCGCATTGTTCTTGGCTAACATATGGAGCTTATAACAAAACACGGGCATAGGCGCCAGAGAACATTATATGAATCGATCTATGACCCTCGTATTTTCCGCCCAACCCTGACCAGTTCCCGTTAAGTCCCAATTCTGTAATCTGTCGATGGCACGGTATCAAACCTGCTTTGACGTATCCTATCGCTCCTCCTGCAGCTACAGTCAAAGCATAACCAAAACCAATATAATCCATTTCGGCAAGTTTTAACAAATTTCTTCAACTCTAATAAGCTACAAATCACCACGAGAATAACAGAATAATAATTCCAGACCCTACATTCTAAACGTAACCCAAGTTAGGATGGCGAACTTAGCGCCATCTAGCACTTGATTGACATAAAGGCCTTAATCTCAAATTGAATGTGACGATGCGTGTGAGATCAAGGAGTTTTGATATCTTATTCTTTTGCATATTACCACTCACTCTATTTTAACAGAGTCCAAGTCCAACGTGTCCGAATCCAAGTCACTAAAGAGCCGGTCCAAACCTACAATTCAATGGAATTGACAATAAAGCAACAGTAGCCTATCAATTGGGCCTACCATTATTTAATTCGTTAATTATTTTGTGTATTGTTTGTCACTTATTCACTTGTAATTTCTTGGATGTGAATTTTTTTACTCTATTGTTTTGGTCGAATAAATTTCTTTGATTGATTGATTGATTTCGTATTCGAAATTGTTATCGTACGCCTAAAGATTGATCTCCAAACAATTAACCTTCTACGATCACGTGACAAAAGCTCTAGCATCCTACTCCTCATCAAATACAGAATCATATAATCACGCGGTGACGATATTGGCTAACGCCTTCATCTGCTCCAGCCTCTATGGGTGGACTTTGGGTCCACCAGCTGGAAAAGTCTTCCTCCCCGTTCGGGTATAACTGCTAGTCACAGAAGCGGCGATCTCGATTGAATAGGTGAGGGGGACACCCAATGAGAGGAGTAGAAAATATGGGGGACACACTATAAATTGTCCCCTATCTGCAAAAGGTGGGGGGACTTGTCCCCCTCGAACCTCTGGCTCGCCGCCCCCTGGTTATTTCTTTGCCGATTGACTCAGTGCTGAACTTCGGATGCGTTTGAAGAACTCATATTTTATACATAGCCATCAACTTTAGCGGCTCTTTTAAAATGTTCACTGTTCAGCTACATTTTAATTACAATTACAATCGTGTATTCCTGCCCTGTATACCTGCGATTAAAAGTCCCTCGATATTTGCATTGAAATATCCGGTTTCCTCGTTGTTGCAAACGCAATATGGGATCTCCAGTGGTATCTCTGAGACCACATTTAATAGGCCTACAATTCATCGCTCGTCAATCAACTGATAGGCCTAGAAGTCTGATGCCTTGTAGGCCTATGTGCGTTTACTTTGACCATGACGCAACTTGAAAGACAGTCATCGATTGATTGTATTGTTGTTCAGACTGTTACACTAACTCATAGTGTAATTTACATTTGGTATTAGTGAAGGAGAGGTCTATGGAGATTCAATAGTGTGTCGCGATTCTATAATTTGAAGTATATGTATACACGAGAATTGTCAACCGCAGAAGGTCCTTTATCAGCCGACGGACCGAAAGATAGTCTGATCGCCCTATATGGTATAGGCAGCATAGTCGCAACTTAGTGATTGAGCTGCTGCAAATTCGGTTATAAGACCCTCGTAAGTTCATTGCGGGCCCGAAACGGGCCCTTAAAAATCGCCGGGCCCATGGTATTTGTCTCTCTGCCCAGGCCGCTGGCATAAATTCCGGGCTCCTATAGGCAGGGCAGTCACGGGTCTCTAAATTATCCGTAGGCTTAATGATGCACTTGAATGTGGGTCCGGATATTTGCCCCCCTAGGACAAAAGCACCCCAGACATTTGCCAACCCGGACAAAAGCCCCTCCCGACTGGGACAAACCCCTCCGCAATGTAGACCATAAGCTCGCCCAAATTATATACGCATGCTTGTATGTGTGTACATATAATGCATGGTTGTATGCACAATATGTACGTGTGCATGGATGTGTCCATGTCGGCTAAGTGTTACTAAACTTGTAAAATATTTATTTTTTAACGGTTTGACATATTTCTTTGGTTCCAATACCTGCAAAGTTTGTTGACGAACGAAGAAGCCAATTTGATTCCACGTGATATATAGTGGCTGCTGTAAATAATGAATGCTTTTATGCGACATTGACATCTTCACGGCTTATATTCAGAGATTATCATCTATTTAGAGATATTCATGCACCCACTCTCACTCTTATTAACGAGAGATGATTATCACGTGTCACTGACGATTTGCTAACCAACTGTAGCTGCTTGCTATAGCTGACCTTCACCGCTTATTAAGACGTGTCGCGGACTGTATGCAGTATTTATGCATCCAGCAAGATAAATAAAGACTTAGAACTGGACTCACTTTGTCTCACTTTGTCTCCTATATGATACGATAATTAGTTGCTTGATTTCATATATTTTGCATAAATGGCAGTTAAATATATAACTTGTCGTCATCCGTTTATACTTCACATTATGGGGCAATTGTCCGGGGTGGCAAATGTCCTACCCAGAATGGGGGAGGGGCTTTTGTCAGGGGAGCAAATGTCCGGGGGGCTTTTGTCCGTGGGGGCAAATGTCCGGAGGGGGCAAATGTCCGTTCCCCGCCCCTAGAAAGTCGCCGGGCCACTGGGTATTTGGCCTCTCTGCCCCCACTCTCGGCGGGCCTGCATCTACCCCTCTTGGCGGTCCTGTACAATCGCCCTCTAGTTCTCTACCTTTTTACCCTTTTATTTAACTTGGCTTTCGTAAAGTTTGTCACGCTCGGATCTTCGGTTCGTGGGAGTTCTTTTAACTCTTTTTCGGTATGTTCCCGTGGACCTACAGAGCTCAAATTTTGCACACATTTCAGGCTTGCATGAAAATGCAATGTATCAAATTTTTACGAGCCTAACTTAAAAATTGATCAAAAATGACAAAAATCCCCGAAAATAAATATCGTTTAAACACTCGAACGAGTCCTTCTTGACGGGCTCCACTCCGGCAAGTTTACATCATCAATGATCTCCTAAAGAAATGGATCGATTGCGACATCTACCAGATTACCAAAAGTTAATAAAGGCGGGTCCCGAAAACTCCGTGTTTTTACTTTCAATTGTTCTCTTCTAGCTTTCATTGTCTATTTTCTCTCTCCATTACAATCTCTCTAATCTCTTAAGTAGCTTATGTCCGACTATCTTAAGCCCAAAATCGCCGCAGACGGTTCCTTCGGAGTGCGATTCATAATGCATGGCATGGCATGGTTTGGAGAAAAACAACAGTTCCACTGTGTAGGCCTATACATGCCCACAGAAGATCGGAGGAGTGGTCATCTTATGCTCTTTGGCCCAGGGCTTCGTGCATTATGAAAGACTGCACACTTAGGAAACGTACGTGTTTGCCAGCACCAGACAACAGTGTAGGCCTACCTACGAATTCTTGCAGCATCTATTAGAGTAGACACTGATGCTGCAAGAATAGGCACACTAGATGTGTGCGTCACTGTCGGCCTTCATTCACCTTCGTTCATTGCAAGTTTTATATAGCGCCTATTCAAGAGGACAATTCAGATGCGTTCCCAAATACACACACAGCGATATATATATGTATATATATGTATGTATATATATATATAGACAGACAGACAGATAGAGATAGGGAGGGAGAGAGAGGGAGGGAGAGAGAGACGCAAGGACGCACACAAAAACATGCATAGGTACACACCAACCCACGAACCTGAACGCATACAACGTGATCGAATGCTTAGTTACGTCCAAGCACAATTGTCCGATTATATATTATATAGGACATGGGCTGCTGTTATTGGCCACATTTGTTGTGCAACTTGACCTCGTTAGTCATTCGAATCGACCTCATTCGTTACGCGCAATGGTTCGTGTTGTTGTTCTTTAAAATGGCCCAGTTTCTGTCTCATTCCTATAATTATTGTGTCCTTGGACAATTGAAAAGACCAGAATCACGTAGGGCCTACATGTACAGACCTATATAGCGCCTCTAAACACTAGCCACATCACCGGCAATAAACCGCTTTTATATTAACGTTGCTGACCAGCGAGGCCACCTTCAATTTCGAGTCTCTGTGTTGTCTAATTGTCGGTTTCCGGTCTGGCTGCTCCGAACGCGACCAACGCACTTCCTGCGGCGTGGAACTGACCGACAGATGTCGCAACAGGAAATGAAGATCCCTCGTCCGCCTCCAACCATCGCTGACTCTCCTGACGATATTTCATGGCCAGACTGGTCGGAGTGGACAGGCCTGGATCGGGCTTGGCACGGAATGAGGTAACGGGGAAGCAAGGGCGGTTACTCGCCGATGCGCAGGGTATGCATTTGAGAAGCAACCATTTCAGGTCGTGCTGGAACAAAGAAACAAAAGAAGGCAATTTTTAGGATGCAGGACAAACTCTCATTATCCATAGGTCGATGGCTGCAAAGAGGGTACTTATTTTCACGCGGTTTGGACATTCTTCTTCTGGTTCTTTTCGTCGTTAGCAATAGCATGTAGGATTAACTGCCGTATTATCGCCCACCCATCGTCTTGCCTAACGACCGAGAAGCATTTTGTGACAGGGTGCAATGGAGGGAAGACATGTGAACGACGGACGGTGCTGTGAATCTGAAAACGTTTATCAGCGTGTGAAAATGTGTTCCAGTGACGAGAGAGGGAGGGAGGGAGTTGCCACTCCTGCGATAAATCACTGACCATAGGTACATCTAGGTGTACGTATATATATATATAGATATGTATGTATGTAAATGCATGTACAAAATAGCATTATATAAATATATATAAATGTATATATATATATACGACTGTTACCCTGTGAAGAGGGAGGAGGTTACCACTAAGTTTGCCACTCCTGCGAGAAATCACAGCCACAAATGTATACGTTACAGTACGCATGGGTGCATGCATACATGCATGTATGTATGTATGCATGCATGTATCTATCTATGTATGTATGTCTATGAATGCATTTTTATACGAATGTGTACTGTTGTATATGTAGCCTATATGTGCACATACATAATAATTATACGTATAGGCGGTTGAATTATATATATATGCATGCATTTATTCTTGCATGCATGTAATAACGTACTCATGTATACCATAATAATTATCATATGCAACAGCCTGTTTATCTAAGTAATTACGTACATGTTATTACAAGCTATCTTGGAGATATGTTGTAAACGTATACAGATAAATATATACCCACATACATCTAGACATACATGTACACGTACCTACGGATATGATTAACGCATACATACATACACACATACATACATACATACATACATACATACATACATACATACATACATACATACATACATACATACATACACACATACACACATACACACATACACACATACACACGTACACACATACATACATACACACATACACACGTACACACATACACACATACATACATACACACATACACACATACATACATACATGTGTCTGTAGACATCACGTTTTTCTAGTGCTGTGCAGGTCACATATCAATGACTCGAACCTCTTATAACGTCATGACCACGGGGTCCACGGGCGGTGACTAAGGGGACAGAAGGGTAGGCCAACGGTACCCTCTGAAATGTAAGATGGAGGGTATAGAGATACATATACCCCCTCCAATAGTTCATAAATATTATAAATTTCTGGATGAGATTGGTGGGATTGGAATGGATGGGATTTGACGGGATACGATTCGTAATCGTAATCTCCAAATTTCTAAAGCGCCACTTGAAAGCTAAGCGTAGGGCACAAGCTTATTCACGAGCGCTGAGTAGATTAGTTTAGAATGAATTGGAATATATTAGCTTGGAATAGACTATGTTGGATTAGATTATACCAGACTGCAATGGACAAGATTATACATTGAATTGGAAAGGATTAGACAACGGATGGCTACCCTGAATTCTTCAGAGGTGAATGGCAGAGGTAAAATACGGGGGCATAATTCCAGTGGTTAATGGCAGGGGGATAATGGCAGGGTGGTAATATCCTACGGGGGTAAAGGCAGGGGTAATGGCAGGGTGGTAATGGCAAGGGTGGTCATGGCAGAGGGTAATATCCAGGGGTAATGTCCTAGACCCGTATGGAATGGTTCATACATTGAATTGGAATGGATTAGAGTACCCTGAAGCTGTCGTTGAAGAGTCCATAGATGAGCGGATTGACGAAGCTGTTGGACATGGCCAGCCAGTGGACCCCGTAGTAGAGGGCGACGAAGATGGCTCTATGCTGCGGTGCCTCGGGGTCAACGAGTTCCGGATGAAAGTCGATGACGATAAAGAAGGCGTGGAGTGGCAGCCAACAGACGCCGAACAGCGTTACGACGACTATTAACATCTTTATCACCTGTGTTGGAAAATTCAACTATTAAATCCCGGTTATCGACGATTAAGAACCATGCACATTAAACGCACGTATAAACATATCCTAAATAAAGAGCATGTCGATAGCCATAATATCAGTTTACTGAAGAGGGTCCAATCTTCATCGTCGATTATACTCCGACTTGCAGCATCTCTTCCTCCACTAATGAGCGTTCAAATCTTGATGTGACCTACGAGCACTTATAGTATGTTTACGTAAGCCTATATGCATGTATGTAGGTATGTGTCCCTTATTTAAAGGAATGTATGCATGCATGTATGTATGGAGACACTTCATATATCGCCTTTTATCGCCCGACAACGGCGCCGCATGTTACGAATATGCAACGGTAAGTGAGTAAGTATATTCCTTAATCAAACGTATGCAAACGCATGACATGTACAGACAAACGTACGCTACTATAAAAAACACATACACACATATATATATTTAGATACATAAATTATATATATATATACATACTCTTTCATAAGCATAGACATTTTTAAAATGCCTGATAGTAGCCAATGTTCCCTCTAAACTGGGCGAATGTGCGCGCGCACATGGGCTGGGGAGCCAGCGCATGCAAGAATTTAGTGTGCGCACACAAATATTTTTTGCAAAAATAACGAGTCAAGATTTCTTTTCATGAAACTGCGTAAATCGAGTCTCGTCGCCAGCTTTAGACAAGTGACTTTCGTGGGTTATCAGAACTTATCATCCCATACTTAAAGACATGGTCTTAATTTAGCTGTACGTTGCGATTGTAATAGTAATTTTCGCCGTCGTTTGCTTTGCTTTGGTGCGCCATCGGTTGATACTTTACGCTTCATAGACTGTCGCCATAGAAGCTACAAAGATCGATGACGCGTAGCAGAGAGATGGAGCATGCTATACAATAAGTCCTGTTTTATAGCCGGGGTTGGGTTGGGTCTGGATCGCTTCTGAGTAGATGTTCGTGTAGTGGCGCTATATAAATCCTTCAAATGAATAGAAATAGATGAGACCTTTCGTTTAGAGTTGAGTTGCTGTAGGTCCCTGGCTTCGTCTGCGTTGCCTGGGGTCGTCCTTCGCCAGAGCCTCTGGCAAACGAAGATGTACGTCATGAGGAGAACAGCGAACGGCAGCGCATAGGTCGTCGCCAGCAGAAAGAACGTGTACGCCCGTCGCCAGAGGTCGCTCGGCTCTGGCCACACTTCGTTGCAGTCCATCACCTCGACCCCATCGGCCACCTACAGGACAAGTCACGCGTGAATGCTTCGGGGCGTTTTTATGTAGCGCTATGTGCGTAGAAAATCCGCTACATCGATCCGTGCGGCGTGTTTTGTATCGATCCCACTGACCCTCGAGACCTAAGTTACACAGTTTCTGAGGAATTTCGGAAACTTTATTGTGTCACAAACACACACATACACACACATACACACACATACACACATACACGCACATACACACACGCACGGACGCACGCACACGGGCATCGTCGAAAAGGACAAGCTGCCAACCGTAACTCGGAACTTTAAGGAAACAAATCATCATCCATTTCTACGTGTATATAATCCATTCCAACTTTTCGATCGAAGCACCAATGGGAGGCTTCTGATGACCAGCTGACCTCAATCAACAGATTCCCAATCTAATAGTAGACGCCATGTTCGGAGTTACTGTAGGACAACGCGGCGTCGAAGAATAGGAGACCGAGGCAAGCAACAGACGACCACTGTTGTTACTTACTTGTTGGCCTTCCCCTTGTGGTCAAGCAACAGACAACCACTGTTGCTACTTACTTGTTGGCCTTCCCCTTGTGGTCAAGCAACAGACAACCACTGTTGCTACTTACTTGTTGGCCTTCCCCTTGTGGTCAAGCAACAGACAACCACTGTTGCTACTTACTTGTTGACCTTCCCTCTGTGGTTTTGGGGCGACTAGATCGGGTTCTGCGCTCAGCATCGCTGCTCCAGCTCTTTGTACGGTTTCCGCCTCTGTCTCTGCATACATGCGCAATGTGTTGCATTGGCTTATCAAGTGACTGCCTCTGTTCCAGTGGATTGCATACCACATTCTTGCTCTTGCTTCGCGTTGCGTTCTTGGTGGTGCTTCATCTTACTTGCGCAATCTCTGCCGCCCAAGTGTCCCACGTTGCAGCGCGTCGGGTTCTTCGCTCTGCGACGACGTGAAAGCTTCTAGTTCCAGGGGCTATTAGTCAACGCCGTGGCTTTTCGGTTGTAGTCTATTTCGTCTGTCGTGGATGGACTTAGACCGCTTCTGAGTAGGCTCTTGAATGAGCGCCATATAAATGCTCAGAATGAATGAATGAATGAATGCATGAATGAATGAATGAATGAATGAAAGAATGAATGCATGCATGAAAGAATGAATGCATGCATGAAAGAATGAATGAATGAATGAATGAATGCATGAAAGAATGAATGCATGCATGAAAGAATGAATGAATGAATGAATGAAAAAATGAATTAATGAATTAATGACCCTCCCTATAGTCCAGTGCGTGGCCAGTAAATTTTTCCATTGGAGAGGTTCTAAGAGCAAACGATCGGTTTTTTAAAGGTAAACTATTATCGGTTTTTTCAATAAAATTGTTTCGGCAAAATTTTTTTGGGAACCTTAATTCGACAATTCCCTAAGTATACCCATATGAGCAGTCGTCTGCCGGTGGTAGAAGAAGCTGCTTCCGGGCATCTCTTTACCACCTGGACTGGTAACTGCATGGTGGTCGGTCAGTGCTGGGATCAGTAGAAATTAACGAAGTCACTGAAAAATAAATTCGGCACTTGGCGTGAATGCCGCGAATTTCTCCAAATTTCACGAATTCCGGGATTTTCGGCATTAGCCCCGAATGCCGTGAATATCCTCAATGAGGTGAAATGTCGTGATTTTTGGCATCCGGTGAATGCCGCGAATTCCTCAAATTGCCGTAATTATGGGCACTCTAAAAAATTAAACACGATGTTCGCAACGTTACAAATTACAAGACGACAGCGAGTTGTTGCTGTGTGATAAGCCTATAATAATTATGCTATTGATAAGATTAAGTCTGCCTTAGTGATTTGATGCAGGACGTTTACACCGACAATTCCTGTGGCATTAGAGTTATAAATATTTAATTTCTTCATTTTTTTAAAATTTACTTCATTGCATGTATTGGTTGGATCTTTGTAAATAAAAGCGTGATTCAGATCGTGAATATCACCGTTTTTTTTAATTTACAAAATTCAGCTACAATGTCTATACTTTCAGTTTTTCGTAAATTTCTACTGACCAAGATCCTCACAAGATGTGAAGGATAAGCGTCAATAGAACGACTCACTCGACCTTTCAAATCATCAAATGATATTGGATACGTTCCAGTCATTAGGTCAATCTTGAAACCCCACAAGAACAACGAGTCTAAGACGGCTCGACAAACCGGAAAAACAAACGCTGGAAAGCCGTCGAAGACATTCGAGAAACAATTATGCAAAAGAACAATAGAAGGCATCTGGGAACAAACGAAACTAATCAGGCAAAATCCTCACGTGACCAATTAGGTAGGCCTAAGCGGATTGATACGCTGGAAAAACATGCAGCCGTCTTCGCCAGATAGAAGCCAGATGTATGTACAGCTGTTAGGGAGAGTGGCATTTTTAGGTTAACCTATGCTATGCATACGCATACCTGCATATACATGCACACCTGCGAGCATAGGCTCTGCATAGCCTACATGCTATAGTAGGCCTATACCCTATGCGTGGTGCATGTGTCATGGTGGCTGATTGGTTAGAGTGGTCAACCCGTAATGCTCAGTGTGCGCCGAGTGAGCAGGTTCGACCCTGGTACGAGGCGTTAGTCGCTGTGTAGGGACCTTGAGTCATTCGCACACAATTGCTCTGCAGTACAACTGCAATTGCGCCGACGATGCGTGTGCACTTTTGAGCAAAAAATGTTGGAAGAAGGGCGATATCTAATTTCAGAATAAAAAATAAAAACGACGGTGCTAAGTAAATGCCAAGAGAACGAATCTCAGTGAAGTGGATCACCTGGTAGGTATTTGACCTTCCGACGATCAGCTGAACGGACGAGAGTGCAAGGGCCGCCACCCAGACCGTTGCTATGACGAGCGATGACCTCCGTGACCGGGTCATGAGGCGTGACTTCAGCGGATACCCTACCACCCAGAAGCGATCGATGCCAATGGCGGTGTTGGTGAAGACGCTCGCCGTCACGGAGACGGTCTGCAGGTAAAGAACGATGGGACACATGGGGGCCGTGAAGACCCAGTGACCGGTCATCGCCATTGTGAAGGTGAAGGGCATGCAGAAGACGGCCATGATGAGGTCAGACGCAGCCAGGTTGATGAGGAACCATCGGAGGTCCGTCCTTGACCGACGACCTGCAGTGAAGACGATGATGACGATGATGTTGCCGATGATAGACAGGAAGGTCGTCGCTGTGTAGAGGACGATCAGAACCACCTGCGAGTGAACCGGAAGTGCGATGCCGCGGTCCGAGACGGGCGACGAGACATTCGTCGCGACCTCTGACGCTGCTTCGTTTTCGTTGAGGAATGGCCCGGCGGACGATTCGTTTAATCCGAGGGACCGCATGACCGTTGATTGCCAGAACAGATGTTAATGTCCGTCGACTGTGGAGAAACTCTTGATAAAAGGGAACAACACATACGCACGTACAGAAACATGTACTGAACCGCACTTATTGTTGTACGAACCGTCCGATCGTACAGGGCCGCCACTTAAGTTGTAAAATATCACAGAGTGCAAACATGTAGGCCTACAAGATACCCTAATAAGAACCGTGAGATGTCCAGATTTACCGGGCACAGAAAGCCGACACAAAATCACGCATCTATTACTTTGCGGACTTTTCCAATTTCAAGAACGAAAGCGTATGGGTCGATTTATTCGCAGCGTGGAATTGCACACGAGTATTACTTTTCTTTTATTTATTAATTTTATATTATTTCTTGTTCACTTTCAATGATTTTATTTATATGGCTTATTATATGCAATCTCCTATGCATAATCATATAGTTCAAAATATAAGCCTATTTGTCATAACTTTCTACGAAAGGAAGGCCTATATATCCATCATTCCGTGTTCATGTTATTAATTTTTAATTGGGTGATCAACAATCCATCATCGCTTCAAAGAAACCACTTAATTATCTGTCTGGCGCAGGACAAGGTGAAGCCAGCATCGATGGAGTTTATCATGAATTAATAAAAGAAACGAATGACGGTCACCTGTATGTGAAGAAGTAACGTTCGATATTTTTCTTTTACAAGTGCACTTGTTATTGTTAAATTTACTTGTTGTACTTGTTAACACTCTACTGAAATAAATTGCTTAACTAAGAAAATCAATTTGACTTTTGTCATAAGGAACCAGTGCACGCATACAACGTGCTCTGCACAGGGCCCGCAACTATCCTAAGACTTGCACCGATACATACATACATACAAACATACATACATACATACATACATACATACATACATACATACATACATACATACATACATACATACATACATACATACATACATACATACATACATACATACATACATACATACATAAATACATACATACACGTATACATGCATACATACATACACTCATATATACATACATATATACATACATACATACACTCATACATACATGCATACAAGCATACACGTATACATACATACATATATACATACATACATACACTCATACATACATGCATACAAGCATACACGTATACATACATACATATATACATACATACATACATACATACATACGTATACAACTATACATACATATATACATACGTATACATACATAGATGCATGTCTACGTGTGCACACATACAAACGAAAGGCTTTATCGCGAAGGTCATTCAAGCAAGCGACTAATCTCCGATGTCTAATGGCTACCAGAGAATCGCTGACGAATGGTCTCCTGCTACTGCCATCCCCTTGGCAGATGGCCATTCCTCACAGACATCGATTGCCAGTTCATTCAGGCGGAACAGATGCAGTAAAGAATCGTCCCAGGGCAAGGGGCTAATTCCGAACGATTGCCTCAGAACCAAAGCGATATTATCATGAAGCAAGGAATTAAAAGAAAGCATCTTTACTAGGATATCAAAGACAGTTATTTTCCACACAATGTTTATATTTAGATCTATGTATGTTGGCCTATTATATACATTATATGATATATATATATATAGGACTCTGCATCTTCTTCCTCCTCCTCCTCCTCCTCCTCCTCCTCCTCATCAACATCGTCATCATCATATCATCGTCGTCATCATCGACATCGTCATCGACACCATCACCATCATCCATGGTTTTTGCCTCCTTCCGGAGCGTTTCAATTCCCACGACCCTCTGGTGTGCTTTCTGGCCAAAGAAGTGGAGTGAGAATAGCTTGGCCTTGACCTTCCGGATCAATATGAACCTTGGTCGTCCAACTCTTCGCTTCCGGTTCCCTATAGGGTGCTAAGCATCAAGGGTTGGCCAGCAGAGGGCCGTCCCGCCCCGTGCACGCTAAGTGACCAGAATCATTCGTAGTCGTCTCGTTTGGATCATCGGAGCAGAGACTGTGGTCTGTCTCGTGCGACGGATCTTCTGCATTAATGATGGGTTGAGAATATTATGTGGGTCTGAAGGCATCCATGCAAAAACTTCGTCAGGATCATCGTATGGATACATGACACAGGACAGGAACATGTCATGTATTATATAAAATGGGAGTAGGCCTACATGTGTTTTAATGTACATGTATTATCATTACTATTATTATTATTATTATTATTTTTATTTTTATTGTTGTTGTTGTTATTATTATTGTCATTATCATATTATCATAATCCCTATCATTATCATTGTCATTATCATTATCATATCAATGGTATAATTATTGTGTTGACACCTTATTGCAAAATTTTACTGTTGACTTCTACTCCAGTGGCTGATGGGCTTCGATGAAATAACTACCCCTCACAATTAGACCTACATTCTATTTAGATTCCATAAGAAATAATCTCCCACAGAAAATTCCTTCGGACTCATGGAAGAGACCCCTCGTCACTCAAATAGTCTTAATTATATTCCTAGACGATTATGCTGAGCAGCGAGTATACAATGGCAATAAAATTGCCAGAACTACTGGTAGAGGGCCTATCTTCTTTTACTCTGTCATATTGATTCCTCTCTCTCCATCCGGGCTACATTATATTACTCTCTCAATTATCCCTGTTTAACTTATTGTAATATCGAATAGCTTAGACCAACTTCCACCAATGAATCCTATCTTAATGGACAAGGCACGCTAAAAAAATAGCAATCCAATATAAATCTTATAAGGCGAATATCCCTTAAGGAGCACATATTGATTAGTATTTCTGGATTGTTGGACTTATAAAATCTAGAGCATAGAGATAAAAGGGTTTACGTATCACTTCAATCATGGTTTTTATGACAGGCTTTTATAATTTCTTTGACCTCACACCAATCAAACAAGCAACTCGATATCTTGTTATACACATACTCGCTTATTCTCTATTCAATTAACTGGATCCCATTCTGGAACCCTCTTTAAACGTATATCCAACGTCAAACAAATGCTAGATTATTTAAATACAAACTCAACCATGATTCACTTGAAGGCATTTGCTGAGTTTTGATGATTACAGTATATGGCAAGATGGCTTCTGCTCCGTTGTGGTATTACACTGAGTCCTTAGCTGAGACATTAATAAGGAACTCCTTCCGTCGGCTTTGCTTAGTTTTCTTGACAAATCGTTTACAACCTATTACAATCTATTAGTCTTGGTACCAAAGTTCATCAACATCCTTTTCGGTGTTCGACAAGCCTCCATTAGTGGTCTCCCGTTTGTTTATCTCATGCGCCTCTAACATTGTTCACATTGCTTCTAAAAGCGGTATCCTTAGACCTATTCAACTCTACGCTGATACTATACAACTAAACATCAACTCTTTGCCAATGACATTGATAATGCTATGTAAGCCTCCCTTCTTCGCCTGTTTCTTTGCTGTCCACACATGGAGCGCATCCATTAACACTAAAATTTGTAATACGCCTATACCTAAGGAACTGAACTTATCTGCAGGGTTCAAACGCCGCCGGACATGCTCCACAAAATTAAGTTAGCGGTTTTTGACAATGCTATGCAAAAAACACCCCAGAAAACATGTGATTCTTGCAGAACCGTCCCTGCATTTATCGACCCTGATAATGTTGGTAGGGCCTAATGTGTAATTTGCTGTAATTGAAATAACGTAATTCGTAATCAGTAATTTCCAGAAAAACTTTAAAGAAATTTGTAATGTGCAATTAAATTACATTAACTGGTCATTTTTAATTCAATTAAATGCAGCCTGTAATTTGTCCATCCCTGCTCCATAGGCCTACTTTCCTCAGCTTTGGTCCCGACTTCTCAATTTAAACAGACTCTGAAAAACGCTTCAAAAGCGTGAATCTTTAACTTATCAAAAAACAATTAAGATTATTAGTTAAGGTTAACTGTTGAGGTCGCTGGAAGGTGTATACTACATTATGTTGACATTAAATAAGGTACAATATAACTGTACACCCCTTGTGATCCTCATTTGCATTTAGCCATTAAAGTCTTTCGGAATAATGAGTAATCGAGCAAATTTCGTTTACCAGGTTTCGAACCTGCATCAGCATGCTTCACCGTTTTCCTATGAATTTGACGCCATGGGTCGAATTGGCTCCCACATCTAAACTTCTCAGAATGCTGACAAATACATAGTTTATGACGACACTTTTAGAATAACATTAATTCATTCGTACTAATTCAATAATCTCATGAAGCATCTCTATATTAATAACTGACTACAATTTATTACAAGTACTCTTACCTCAAAAAAAAC
>OY365811.1:34570409-34683870 GCA_959347315.1 Bimastos eiseni | reverse complement strand
CATCCATTCATCCATCCATCTTTTCATTCTTCCATCCATTCATCGATTGGTCAAAATCCACCAAACCATCCATCCGTCCGTCCGTCCATCCATTCATCCATTCATCCATACATCCATCCATTCATCCATCCATCTTTTCATTCTTCCATCCATTCACCCGCTCGTCCATTCATTTTCCATAAGCCATGTACATCGCCACAACGGAGACTTGCTTCGAATGGAGGTCTTGCGTGTCAGTCGGTGACTGCGTTGTCACCATCCTCCAATGACCTCACAGGGCTTAAGCACTGTCAGCAGTCGACGTCCTTGTCACCAAAGCCGCACAATGATCATCAACCTCATCGTTGTCATCGTTGTCGCGACCTTCATAATAATTTTAGTAGTCATCATCACCGCAACCACAACCATCATCCTCGACGTAATCATCATCATTTCCATCAAAGCATCCCTGACGTTAATGTCGTCACCTTCGTCATCATCATAGTCGTATATTGATCATTGTAATCGTTTCCTTGATAGCATCACTGCCGTAATCGACATCATCCACAATTTGTACTGCTCTCACTGCATGCACGCCACGAGGCCCATATGGGACCGCTATTCCATATGAGGTATACGTGGCGAGGGATGAGTTGCTGCTTGAGTGGTTGCCGATAAATTCCTGAAATTATTTGCAGCGGAAATGTAAGATATAATCAGAGTAAAACTGACGAATCCCTCTTAATCTGAACAATTTTCTAATCCAATTCAATCGTCACCTCTTGCTACCTCTCCACCTCTTGTTACTTCTTCACCTCTTGTTACCTCTCCGCCTCTTGCTACCTCTCTGCCTCTTGCTACCTCTCCACCTCTTGCTACCTCTCCACCTCTTGTTACTTCTTCACCTCTTGTTACCTCTCCGCCTCTTGCTACCTCTCTGCCTCTTGCTACCTCTCCACCTCTTGCTAGCTCTCCACCTCTTGTTACCTCTCCACCTCTTGTTACCTCTCCACCTCTTGTTAGCTCTCCACCTCTTGCTATCTCTCCACCTCTTGTTACCTCTCCACCTCCTGTTACCTCTCCACCTCTTGCTACCTCTCCACCTCTTGCTATCTCTCCACCTCTTGCTACCTCTCCACCTCCTGTTACCTCCGCACACGTCTTTCAGTCAACACTGAAAACAAAGCTATATCCCAACTCTTATACGGATTCTTCCTCTTCCTCTCACTTCTCCCGATGATTCAATTCTAAACATTGATCTCCACATTATCCCGTCTGAACTGTCTGCATCCGTGACCTTACCCCTATGGATGCTGACTAGGAACTGATTTCAACCCTACGTCAGCCAATTACGTATTGACAAAGCGCCTATGAATAAGCATTAGGTTCCAGCGACTTAGCTTGTTAAGGCGCTGTAGAAATCTTGAGCTTACGATTACTCGCACCAGGATTTCCATCACAAGGAGATGACGAAATTCTGGGTGCTGTTCAACAGTGTACGTATACTGTCGCTCAACTTTTCTTATTTAAGTTTGTCGAAGTATCGTAGCCTGCAATTTCAGCACAGAAAAAACTCAAAGAAGAGGAACAGTTATCGAGTTTTCTAATCATCATCAAATAAAACGGTCAACTAAAGATCCAATCTTCTGATCCATTGACATGCAAAGTCTACGCATATGCCAATCTAAGGTTGGCGTGTCTGAGCCACTCTAATCCATTAATTGGAACAGAGAAAGGGTCATCCAACATTTAATATCAACCCATTTAACCCAGCGTTCTCTTCTCTCAGTATATGAGGCGATACCATCAGTTGCAGCTACTCTACGGCCTGTTGTTCGTATATATGCACTTCGCCAGATCACTCGTGCCTATAGTCATCATCATGATCTTCAGTTCAGCATCGTTTTTATCACCACATTATCACGAGCGTAATCATCATCACTATCATCATCATCACCATCATCATCGTCATCGTCGTCGCCGTCGTCGTCATCGTCATCATCATCGTCGCCATAGTCATCGCCATCGTCATTTCATCATCGTCGTCGCCGTCGTGGTCATTGTCATCATCATCGTCATCGTAATCGTCATCATCATCATCATCATCATCATCATTATCATCATCATCGTCGTCGTCCTCGTCCTCGTCCTCCTCATCATCATCACCACCACTACCATCATCATCATCCTCATCATCATTATCATAAGTATTGTTATTGTCATCGTCGTCACCAAAATCAGCATTACGTTCCGGAAGGTAGCATTTGATTTCGTCTCTGTATTTTATTCGTCCCACAAATTCACCGAAAGAGTCAAGAGAATAGTAGTCATCAGATGACATTTGTCGGTCGCAGTTGATGACCTCGACTCATGACCGTAGAATCATTTCTATCTGCATTACGTAACGTCTAGTTTTTTTACATCGAATAATCTGAATAATGCATACGATGGACTATATCGTGCCAGCGGCAGACTCTCGTTGACCATGCAATGAAGAGGGACATTTATTCCGATTTGAATGTATGGTAAAAGATCGAGTCTGGTGTATAGGCAGCCGTCCATAATCCAATAATTGGGCTTTTCTGGACTCTTATATTCTCCACGCCTTAAAACTAATTGCAAATGCCTTAATTATTGCAAATATCTAATTGCATATACCTAACTGCAAACACCTAGTTGCAAATACCTCCTGATTGCAAATTATATCTTATGGCTACTCCTTATTTAAAATATCTATTTGCAAATAGCGTGTTGCCAATATGTGAAGATAGCGTCGTGTTCTCATCTGTGATGGTAAGCAACATATTGACATTATTACATTTTACAGTTAGGCCCCTACTTATCCTCGGGTTCTTAATATCAAATAGGCCTACTATACATTAACATTCATATCATATATACAATTCAATATAGCCTATGATTTCTCTTGGTTGACGTCAATAAAATTTTGCAGAGCATACAATTTATTGTAGGCCCTATGATTTTATTACGATTCCGGAAATAATTCCTCCGCCAGGTGACCAATAACACGGTTTAATGGATGGAGAGAGTGAAACACGAGGACCGGAAGAAGCCGTCATGGAATTTCACCTGCTAAGTAATACCATGCAAACGTTGATAATTATTACTGACAATGTTCTCTATAAATTTTTGGAGATAGTGTGTACAAGAAATTCTGTGTACAACATTTTCTAAATGGTTCTTACTTTTGTGCACAGGTCTGAGCTGAAAGCAATGAAAGTTAAATTAAGATTATGTCTAAAAGAAGTCTATGGTGATGGGTTCTGATAACCTGTGAAAAGTCCCTTGTCTAAAAGTTAATAAGGGGACTCATCAGCCAAGTTTGACCGCAGCCGGCTGATCTAAAGATGTGCATTTTCAGATCCATCAGAAAAGCCGGGCCTCAGCGCCTATCCCAGGCTTTCATAACTCACTAATCGTTGTCGTCGTCGTCATCATCATCATCATCACCATCATCACCATCATCGCCATCGTTGTCATCATCATCATCATCAACACCATCATCATCATCATCACCATCGTCGTCATCGTCATCGTCATTGTAGTCGTCGTCGTCATCGTCCTCCTCCTCCTCCTCATCGTCATCGTCGTCAACAGCGATGACGATGATGATGGCGCTGATGATGGTGGTGATGACGGTGGTGATGATGGTGGTGACGATGATGATGACGATGATAATGACGGCGATAATGATCATCGTCAACAGCATCATCATCAACCACCACCATCACCACCACCATCACCACCATCATCGTCATCATCGTCATCATCGTCAGTTCCTGACGCCAGTCATTTGACGGCGCTGGGTACGAATAAACTACAAACGTTGTCTTCGTTTTTATGTCAAGTATAATATTGCTCTCTTCAGTGTCAGTCAGGTTCTGCGATATGTTTTCTTTATTTGGGAATTCCGTGTATTATCTGCTGAAGCTGTTCATAAAATGCTGCAGCTGTTGACGTGGGATTACAGGCATGGACGACTGTCATGTCGCCAGATTTCGAGCGAAATCTTTCGGACATTAATCGTTGTCATATCAAACACAAACGTTCCAATACGTTCATCCAAAATATTCCAACGTCGTACCCATACACACGTACACACATAACTACACGTACACACATAACTACACGTACACACATAGCTACACGTACACACATAACTACACGTACACACATAACTACACGTACACACATAACTACACGTACACACATAACTACACGTACACACACGCCTACGCACACGCACGCACACACACGCATACACACATACACATACGTGCACTCACACCTCGCATACACGCACGAACAAGCAGAGAAATAAAGAAGCAAACACGCATGCACAAATACACATACATACATACATACATACATACATACACACATGTATACGTACGCGTTAGATTGAGGAGCAGGTGCTAAAAGGGTTTCGGGATAAAATCCGGCATAGATGGCCATCCTCGCATGACTAAGGTTAAAGAAATGTTCATATTATATCCAATGCACCTCATAAGCGGCTTTCTTCTGCCATGATAGACTCCTCAGCAGAAGCACCAGTATTAAGCCCAGCAATCATGGAATAGATCAGCGCTGGCGCCAACTCTATATTTAGATCCATTTAACGATTTCTACTTTTATTCAGAAGTGCATTGCATGGAGCCAATGTGCAACAGGATCTCATAATCCAGATAGGATTAACCTCATCAGAAATACACACGCATGCATGCATACATATATACATACAAGGGTATATGTATACAAACATACTTGCATATAAGGCGTTACAAACCATAGATAAATACACATGCACATGCATACAAACATACATATTTCCATACATACATATCCATGTATATACATTCAGTCAATGTATATACATACACGCATTTATTCATAGGGCCTACACTCATTGGCCCCAACCAAAACCATTTTAGTAGCTAATTCTAATTCTAATCGAATAGCCGTTTAGATATTCTTACCCATCTCTGGTGTACCCTTGTATATATGCGCGCGTACATACGCGCCCGCGTGCATCTAGGCCTGCGTGTGCATACATAGTTACACACGAGCAGTAACTAAATTACGTACATTCATACGCGTACATGTATATATGAGCATTGAGCACATACATTGCGCATAAGTGCATGGCAAATCCTTGGACTGAACTGCTGTGCATTTCTATTTGGTTCTGATTCAAAGAGAGGTGGAACTCATTCGATGAAGCGACTGATAAACACACAGTCGATGATGCTGTGCCTGTGGGGGTCAACATATTAAACGCACGATCAGCAGTTATACATGACACAGAACCAGTGCTTCTTTCCAACCAATATAATAATATATTCAATCAAGCGTAAATAATATTTGTATTCATATGTATGCGTGTATATATATGCATAGGCCTACATCGATTAAATTTAATTGCCTACGAATTATATAATCAATTAATTTTATATCCGATATGAAAGAATTTATTTGTTTACTAGCGTCAGCACTGAGACACTGATCATATATCAGTTGCTTAGATTGGCGATAAAAACAAAGGCAACGGATTAAAAAACAAGCATTATCATTCATCGGATCCTGACGTCAGCGATATGGCGGCGACGGGGACAAATAAATGGCCTACATTGTACTAGAACGATGAAAGTAGTAGACCTATCGGTCAGGACTAGACATTGATTTCACTAACGGATGTCAGGTCTCATCTCAGTTCCATTTTCAGTTATTTTTCAATTAATCATTTATTTGAAGCACGTACTACGGTTTAAAGACAGCAATACGAAATTTGTTCAAGATTCGTATTCAAATGACAATTTTTACGTTGATAGGCTATTGGAATAGCTTGTGCAGCGCAATAAAAGTAGATGTTTAGTCATGTATAATGAAAGTTAACGCAGCAGCCGAGATTGTAAGGTACCAATAATGGTATGAATTTAGGTAGGCCTATGTATGTATGTATGTATGCACAAAAGCGCTGTTTAGACCAAATTTTAAAATAACTAAGTAGGTGTATTTCTGTATGTGAAGTCAGCTTTATGCAACGAAGAGCTTGATTGTCTTGATTTAGTTTTGGTTGGTTGTAGGCCTAAAGATAGCTGGTATTGCCAGGTCTATGTTGGCATTGGTGCCACTGGCAGGGCAGCACGCACTCTCCTTCTCTGTTTAACCTTTTCGTGCATGTTTTCATTTCCAAGCTAAAGCGAACTGATAGAGCGTTTCATATTTAAAGAATTATTTCTATGGTCCGTTTTTAAGGTTTTAATCTCTTATCTTACTCTCGCCTTCAGCCTTCATTAAGTGTGCAGGTCATGCCTGCTGCTGCGCGACCAGCGACCCCTTTTGCTAGAATTTAGGTGCTCTAAGTCTTATTTCATTCTGTTTGGATAATGCTCGAAGTCAATTGACTCGATGTCTCTGGGTGGTAACTCAATTTCCTCCCTTGATCCCCTTAAGTATGTGGGTGTACATTTAATAGTTGACCGCAGACATGCAACGTTTGATGTTCATCCTTGAAGCGATCATTCAACCGTAGAACGTGTAATTGCATTGCATCTGACGCCTCCAATTTAGACGATGGTTTTACAGTTATCCAATTGCGAGAGACCAACCACTTGCCTTTGTGACGTTCCCAAGGGCATTAGATTGCATGGTTCCTGGCCTATGGTCACTTGTGGTCAATCCATTCATATTCACGTACAGTGTGGTCATTGGTAAAGCGTTAGACCTACTTATTCCTTACTCATACCTTACAATCTTTATTTGGGTACAGATCATTAGAATATATTGAATGATTTAAGAAATATCAGCCATCATTAAAGGTTCATCACATTAGCAAGTAAATAATTTTTAGGTCTACATAATATGTATGTATGTATGTATGTATGTATGTATGTATGTATGTATGTATGTATGTATGTATGTATGTATGTATGTATGTATGTATGTATGTATGTATGTATGTATGTATGTATGTATGTATGTATGTACGTATGTACGTATGTACGTATGTACGTATGTACGTATGTACGTATGTACGTATGTACGTATGTACGTATGTACGTATGTATGTATGTATGTATGTATGTATGTATGTATATATGTATGTATGTATGTATGTAAGTATGTATGTATGTATGTATGTATGTACGTAAGTATGTATGTATGTATGTATGTATGTATGTATGTATATATGTATGTATGTATGTATGTATGTATGTATGTATGTATGTATGTATGTATGTATGTATGTATGTATGTATGTATGTATGTATGTATGTATGTATGTATGTATGTATGTATGTATGTATGTATGTATGTAAGTATGTCGGCATTGATGAATGTATGTGTCATATAAAGTAGCTCATCTACTTAGACCAGGATTTCACTAATTATTTTTATATCAATGTATTAATACTACCTTCCAGAACGTAATTAGTTCCATCTCGTCGTTGACTAACTGCATTTTGCAAACGGTAATTACTTCTAAATCTCTGTAATTATGATTCAATTCGTTCAATGTTCATCATTCATTTCTTTGCATTCAACACATAAGCGCATAATGCTATGGAACCATAACTCTATACTATCATGCTTTATCCTTATTGATACCGGTAAAACATGCTGATAATTAAATAACACATATAATTATGAACCAATCATTAGCATATGCTTTTAATCATCGCTACACAATAACGCAACATCAACATTATATAATTTAATACAAGACATATTAATATCGTGTGGTCACGGTGACATCGCAACACCCTTCTCACTTATGCTCCCCTCTGTTTCGACTTTATCAGCAAGACAATCGAATGAATTAAACACATGCCGGAACTCTGTACCCTACATCGTCCCTATCACTTATTTAAGAAATGGAAAATTGCAAAAGACTTCATAATGAACAAGGCAGACTGAATTTTCACATAATGGCGAAGTATACGTTGTTGTAAACTGTATTCTCATTTGTACTTTTGCTGTGGACATAATGCTTGTCAAGTCTTATCTGATAATAACTATAATGATGATTTTCTTGCTGTGGTATTCGTGACGAAATATGATGCTCAAGTTTAATAGCCTATTGTCCCTTTGATACTTGTGTACATTGATCTTTGATCCTTTGATATTGCTCGTAATCGTAAGCTGGACATTTATACTGAGCCCATAAAAGCGAAGTCGCGCGGGAACAAGCTTATATCCGCTAAGCTCTTATTCAAAACGAAATCGATAGGCAAGATCCAGGGAGTCGGACAGGCAGACGGTTAAGATGGATGGACTTTTGTGTTGAAACTGCGAGAGAGGTTATGGGAATAATAATAATAATAATAATAATAATAATAATAATAATAATAATAATAATAATAATAATACCAACGCCGATTTATAAAGCGCAGTAAACGCGGCCCTAACCTCTAAAACCTAAAACGAAAGTGATCAGACAGGATAAGCCTTAGAGAACAGAAACACCTTCAAGTTAGTTTTAAATGAGTCAAATGAGTCGGCCAATCTGACAATAGGTGGGAGACCGGTCCAAAGAGGAGAAGAGGAAGAGGAGGAATGAGACAGAGACTATTAAAAAGACAATGTTCTTAGTTTTCAGTGAAAGACCTGTGGGGACACGGCAGAAGGTTAAGTTTTTGGTGAGTTCGCAGGATGGTTAGTCTATTTTTGGTAATAATTAATAGCGGGAGTTTGTTCCAGAGAGGCTGGTAGCAATGCACATGGCTATTTGAGCGAGGTGACGGAAGGGCAAAGCAGTGCCATGGTGGAAGAGGAACGGGTTGAGCAAAGTGGTTTGACCTTGAACAACTGGCGGAAAAAAGAAGGCTTGAAGGATTGTAGTATATTCTATTATGACTTTATATTCTATTATGACTTTATATTCTATTATGACTTTATATTCTATTATGACTTTATATTCTATTATGACTTTTATATTCTATTATGACTTTATATTCTATTATGACTTTATATTCTATTATGACTTTATATTCTATTATGACTTTATATTCTATTATGACTTTATATTCTATTATGACTTTATATTCTATTATGACTTTATATTCTATTATGACTATATATTCATATAGTGCCCTGTGTTTTCTTTTTCTCCCTTTTCTCATTTTTGTCGTTGGGTCAGTCTTTCTGATTTATCTGGCGCAATATCGGTGTTCAATAATAGAACAAAGCAGTGGTCTCCATTGTACACAAGAGAAAACTGATACACGCACATTCTACTCTAGTGCAGCCAGAGCCTACACGGCAAAATGAAATGCTGGACAAGTAATTAGAGGATAATATGAAAATATATGATAGCACTACAACAATAAAGCCTGCATGATTGACGCACGTCAAAACATAGTGACGTCGTTATCAATTAATATCGCTGCTGAAGGAGATACGATACATGACTCCGGGTTTTCGATTAAAAATTCTGGACTCATGAGACATCCTGTATATACGCAAAACGTTGCTTGAATAAGTGCTGT
Organism: Bimastos eiseni; assembly: GCA_959347315.1. Taxonomy (NCBI): domain Eukaryota; kingdom Metazoa; phylum Annelida; class Clitellata; order Crassiclitellata; family Lumbricidae; genus Bimastos; species Bimastos eiseni. The sequence continues at coordinate 34,674,382 of OY365811.1, read as the reverse complement.
ACTCGAGGCTCATTTCTCGCTTCCAAGATGCATGCAAACATCATTAGAGATATCTCTAAAAGAGATTGCAGGAATAGAATAAAATGAAAGGGAGGAAAACTATAGAAAGGTTCAGATTAGAAAACCTACGAAGAGGAAAAGAACGATGAGTCAAATGAGAAGATTTAAAATAATGAGTAGGAGGAAGAGGAGGAAGAGGAGGAAGAGGAGAAAGAGGAGGAAGAGGAGAAAGAGGAGGAAGAGAAGAAAGAGGAGAAAGAGGAGGAGGAGGAGAAAGAGGAGGAAGAGGAGAAAGAGAAGGAAGAGGAGGAAAGTCATAGACAGAATTGGAAGCAACTACTGAGGCCACTAAGGAGAATAAATAGGATACGGGTTGTAAATGCTACTGATTCCTGGCCTCCCATCCTTTAGATCCTTCGCTTCCCTTAAATTCCACTTCCCGCCGTCCGCACCCTCTTCCTTCTTACCCACCTTCGCTGCAAAAAATCCTCGAAGTGCCAGCGGTCTTCACATTAATCTAATCGTTTCCGCTCAGTGGAAAGCCAATTCCGCTCATGAACAACCGATCGCATTGGATACAGTAATCTAAGCGCCGTATTAAAGACAAACTAGTGACGATTAGTTTGGCTGAGCGAGCAGATATGGCCGTCGTTTGGCTTTACGTCAAAGTGACTTCCGGTTCTTTCTTTAGCGGACTTGACATACAAACGCACGGACACAGTGGCCACGAAACTGTAATAGGTCATTGCACAATAACGTCACGCTCGAGCGTGGGTGGCTGGGTGGGGTCATCGTATAAAACGTTACATGGGTGGGTGGATTTTCTGAACGTAACACAATGCTCATTGATTTTAAAAAAATTACTAAAAATACGCCATGGCATATAAATAGACACTAAGTTGGTGTTTCATGCACAAGAAATGAAATGATGCGATCGATGTTCAAACTTATAATATAAATATTATCTGCCATTGATGGTATAAAATTATGGATAAATTAAGAATGCGCTAAATAATAAAATAAAGCAAGCATTAACATAAATTATTAATATCTATAGACCATAGATTTATAGTTTAAATCTAAACTATATTTATAGTTTAAATCAGTTTAATTTGCAATGGTAACTTAAAATGCACGTTTATAAAATATGTAGTTTAAAAAATTAATTGTGTGTGTATGTATGTATGTAGGCCTATGCAGAGCTCTGCGCCGACCCAAAAAATTCGGCGGCGGCGAATTAGTGTTCTATAAGTTTTACCAAACCTGCTTCAAAAGTTGTTCGGCAAGGTAACTTGCAGTATAATGTTATGCATATTCTACATTATTTTTTGCTGTTGTCTGATCTCAAATTTTTATTCAAGAGAAACAATTATTCTCAGAGACTCTGAACAGACGTTTAGGAATAAAAAGCAAGAAGTAATAATTTTATTTTCCCTTATCAAAGCACACTGAGCAGTAACACGTGATCAGAATCCACCACCTTTCCAGATTTATTGGTCAATAACCCAAATGACTTCCACATGAAACCTTCTCCATCATTCTTGATTATTATGTACTATTCGTTCAACCCAAGCAGCCCAGTCACAACAGAGGTGGTCGTTGTAGCAATGGAAGTAATAGCAGCAGTAGCAGCAGTAGTTGTAGTAGCAGAAGTAGTAGTCGGAGACTATAACAACTTACGGTACGAGCAACGGGACAACAACAGCAGGACAATGGGTAACATTTATTCGTATCCATCGCCACCGAATGGCTTGAGTCTCCTCTGGTCTCATCGTGATGATGAAGATGGAATGTCTTTTTTTATTATGTTGCCTTAGCTTGTTGCGGTATGTCAACTTGTGTTTCAATGAAGCGCATTTTATAGTGCATATCTTCCAGCAAGAGACATTTGGACGATGGCAGATGTATATACGAGGCTTACAGAAAGAAGTTGAACAGAAAGAGAGAGAGAGTGAGACAGACAGACAGACAGACAGAGACAGACTCAGAGTGAGACACAGAGAGAGACACACACACAGACAAAGAGAGAGGGTCAGAGAGAGTGAGAAGTACAGAGAGAGGGGGCAGAGAGAAAGACAGGCAGACAAACAGACAGCCAGGCAGAAAGACAGAGACATACACAGAGGAGTGGCTTCCTCTGACCTCTGAACCATCCCGAAGGGCAGAGAACCTGAAGGAGGAGAAGGCCGATCAGCCGTCGATGGATCATGGACCATCCATAATTGCAAGTGGAGGAGCTGCTGCTGCTGCCACCACTTAGCAGAATCGCTTCAAGTGTGTCATTAAATCTGCTTACTCGACCCACTCTGTTTTTTCATCAGAATGATTTAGCCGCTTATTCTTCTCTTCTGCATCCTCCTTATCCTCATCACTTGATCCTCTTTCTCCTTCTCTTCCTCTTCCTCCTCCTCCTCTCCAACAATCGGCATAATATGGCGAAATCTCGGTAGCGTGATTAGAAGCCTTTATGCCATCGTCGTCATCAGCTTTCACCACCAGTCACTCTATCTGGCCATCAATTCTGTCGCCTTACCCGTTCTACATAAGGGTCCCTGCGGACTGTTCTCTGTCTCTCTTCGTCTGCCTGTGCGTATGGCTTCTACCTACCTGTCGCCCACCCCCATACTACATTAGATTTCGCCATCTGCATCTCTCGGATTAGACCCACTCCTCATTTATGCGAAAGACTTGTCTAGTATTGTCTACTCGCTTTTCCCTTTATTTCCATCATCCCTCGTAACCATCTCTGTGTGTATGTATGCACAGATGCGTGTACATGTCTGTCTGTCTGTTTGTCTGGCAATCTGTCTCTCACACTCCTTGCTGCCTTTGTTTCCCTGTGTTTGTTCTCTCTCACTCTCTCTTTCTCTGTCTCTTTCTCATATTTCTCTGTCTTTTATTTTCCTTTTCTCAACTTCTTCTTTTATTCACTTTTGTCTTTCATTGTTTTCGCAGCCGTTGCCGTCCTTTCTGTCAACTGACCGCCTCTGCTCTCACTCTCACTCTCTGTCTCACTCTGTATCTCTCCCTCTCTCTCTCTCTCTCTCTCTCTCTCTCTCTCTCTCTCTCTCTGTCCCTTTATGTTTCTCTTTCCGTCTCTCTCTTTGTCTCTCTCTGTCTCTCTCTCTGTCTCTCTCGTTCTCACTATCACACTCTCACTGTCTCTGTCTCTGTCTCTGTCTGTCTGTCTCTCTATTTCTCTCACACACACGCCTGCACACACACTTCACACAAACACACCCACACACACACGCGCGCGCTCTCTCTCTCCCTCCCTCTATGTCACTCTCTTGCTGTCATGCAGGGACATGAAGATGGCGGAATATTATCCGTTCTTCATCGCTCCGTCAAATTTCGTTTCCTTCTGGAGTGCGACGAACCACAACGACGCAAAAAGGATTCTAGGAATCTTGGCTGAGGAGATCTGTTCGCTCCCTCTTTACCTCTTTCCCTTTCCTCATTAGTCAATGCCAGCTAAAGCTCATAGTTTCCAGACGCTTCCGCATTCGACAGCCATGTTATCACCATAAAATTTGGCACAAATAGTAACATTTATGTGGCGACATTTTATAGCGACATAAATGTCGTGTATCTGATTTCCTTGTGACATATTGACTGAGGGATTGTATGTGTAAACATTAATTTTGTCATGAATTATTTCAAAAGTACAAAAAAAGTAATTTATCAAGCATCTAGATAGAGGTCTATACGTACATAAGCATATATACATGCAAGCGCAGATACTTACGCATGCGTGACATGCAGCATGACCGACGCCCTGTTCTGGCTTCCCATTCCTCTCGCATTCAATACAAGGTACTCCTCTTTGTCCTTAGAACTCAACGGGGTAAAGCCTAAAATATATCTGCTAATTAATGCGAAAACCATTGTCTGCTGTCTCCTCCCGCCCTCTCCGGTCCGCGGGTCGACTTGATCGTCTTGTTCCACGGACAAGGACTGCCATAACTCAGCATCGTGCCTTTGCCATCGTGGGCCATTCTATGCGGAATGACCTACACCCATCATACGTAACAAGCTTCGTTGCCTGAAGACTTTCTTATTTCCTCGGGTCTGTCACGCTGAGAGCGCTTTTGAATAGCTAGTACTGGCAGAAGCGCTATACAAATAATCAAATACGATACAGTTATACATACATAGTAATGTATATTCATATATATATATATATTAATACAGACATGCGTATATATATATATAGGCCTACATAATCAAAGCATACACGCATGTGAACGTGATTATAAAATATGAACGTATTGAAGAGCTATATAAGCTCTATACCTTGCCTTGTCCAGAGATAGCGTCTGTATGATATACTATAGCCAGAAAACCAAGGAGAGAAGGGACATAGGAGATGGACATGGTAGCTTTCAAGGCGGTTTTCCTTAGTCCTTAAGACGATATAGGCCGAGATTTGAAGGCGGAGTGGTAGATTGATGGGTCAATGGCGTATTATATATATATATATATACATTATATATACTACATATGGGCCTAAATAATAGCATGTAGAGTAAGGAGCTTAATTTTATGCTATGTATATATATTTATATATATATATTAAAATGTTGATGTCAGTTTCTAAATATGGCAAACTATTACATAAAACCCATATAAACTTTAGAAACAGCGCGTGCGTTAGTTCATGTACTGCCGAGGTCAAAAATTTCACTCCGTCTTTTACTGATATTTAAGAATTATGCATTTGTGTGGAAGTCTCCCTTCAAAGATCATTAAGAGGTGCATTACATCTGGATTGAAATTTACGGTCCATGAGAATGCCACAGATTAGAGCGTCGTTGCTTCCATAACAGTTTGCATCGCTATTCCTACTGAAACGAAGCATATGTTGCTTCTCCTCCTCCTGTTCCTTCTTCTGCTCCTACTCGTTCCGCTCCTATAGTCGTTCCGCTCCTACTCGTTCTGCTCCTACTCCTACTTCTATTCATCCTGCTCCGCTTGCTTCTCCATCTGCTCCTACTCTTCCATCTGCAACTGCTCCTCCCTCTCCTCCTGCTCCTCCCTCTCCTCGTCACCATCAAAACCATCAAATCTGAACTTTAAAAAGACGCTGCCTATATATTAGCCTAAATAGGGCTGAGCTATATAACTCCTAACACACAGTTACGAAATGAATCAGCGTAAAACTCCCCCGACAAAAAATTAGATGGAACCCAACAGCATTTAAAGCATAATGAACAAGAATGAACTGCGTGGCTCAACATCTACAAATCGAATGCGTTCCAATCTGTGGCTTTCCGAGCATTTAACTGATAAATCATAGCTTGCCTTTTACCGCGCTTAAACGGGTCTCACAGCCAGTAAACGTTTTCTGGCAGCGGTTCAGTAAATGGTCAAATGATGAAGGCTCCAAAGATGAATTATTATGTCCCTTATTAATTCCTGTATATTGTAATAAACAACGAAATGCATAATTATGCAATTAACTCAGAAACTACTTATCCTGTCCTCATTATACAGACGCCAGATGCCACAGTTGAGAAGGTGTCACGGGTTTCACTCTCGCCAACTCCTTCTTCTAGATGACGAGAGTACCGCCGGTTCTTTCCTCAATCGCCAAGCTCAGCAACACGACACACTTGATGGTTTTAATATGTATATTTAATTATATATATACACCACTCATCCTATCTAAACTTACTGGAGTTATTAGTGTCCTTTTAGAAATGTTTCCCTGGTTTACGTTGGAGACGGGATTCCCAACTACGTTGATTACCCTTATCATCAGAACGACCTAGCGTCTCCCCAGTTCCAAAACAAGTCCCTGTTCCTTTGCTTGCTATGCTATATCAATCCTTCGAGAGGCGATTTCCTTCGCCATCCCAACCGCAAAACTCGTATCTCTATTGGACGACAGATCATCTGCTGCAACTATTACTAAACCTGGTTGGTCAGGTCTTGGTGTCCCTAGCGTCACGTCATATCCCTAGAGGCGTCCAGATAACGTTAGACTAGCGGCTGTTATGGCTGGGCCTTGTTAGTGTAATTGAATTCCATTACTACAGTTATACCGCCTAACAGATTGTGCCGTTCGTATCGGAATTGTCCCTTAATCATGATCCGTGTCAACGAACCGGTTCAGACCAGATCTTCAGCTGGTTCATGAATTTCTTGTCCATGGGTCGCAGAGGAGGAGGGGCAGGCGACTCTAACGTCTGCCTCGAGGAGTCGGGTTTCGTTGCTTGACACTCCGTTGGTCTTTCCTACTCCTCGCCGTCTGTATTGAGGCCGTCTACCTCCGGCGAAACCCATTGATGTCTCCCTTCTCAGGTTTTAGGTAGACAGCTTCATTCGTAGTTCTCCCACGCCTCCGATGTCGGTCGATGACGTTTATATAGCGCCATGGTCCAGAGTTTCGCGCGTGACAGAAGGCGATGAAGACAATCTGTTAGAACAGATCTTCTCCGTATTACTTGATGGCGCGCTTTGTCAATTAAAGAATCAGTTCCCCTGATACAAGCAGATCTTATCACCTATGTTTAGTTGGTCTATATAAGATATGCTCATATATAAAATATGTATGCACTATATATATGTAATAGATCTATATATGTAATATATATATGCACATGTATGATATAGACAACGTCTACGTCTCCCATCAGAGGTGTTCTTCTGATCTTTTTCTGTGCCAAGAAATAATACAGTTGACCTATCATAATGCTATATCGCTTGAAATGACACACCCGGGTCGTCTAAATTTCCTATCCTGGAGGGTCCGTTATCAAGAACAATGTAAAAAATACATCAGCTCGACCCAGAGGTTGACATTCGGGCGCCATCTTAATGCATACATCCAACCATAATACACGCATACATATATGCTATGCATATATACATACATACATTCATATATACATGCATACATACATGCATACACACATGCATACATACATACATACATACATACATACATAGACAACATGCATACATACATATATACATACATACATACATGCATACATACATACATACATGCATGCATACATACATACATACATACATACATACATACATAGACAACATGCATACATACATACATACATACATACATACATACATGCATACATACATACACACATACATACATGCATGCATACATACATACATGCATACATAGACAACATGCATACATACGTATATATATACGCATATACATACATATATACATGCATACATACATACATACATACGTACATATATGCATACATACATACATACATACATACATACATACATACATACATACATTCATACATGCATACATACATACTTACATACATACATACATGTATACATACATACATATATACATACATACATATATACATACATACATACATACATAAATGCTCATGCATTCACATACAGGAATACATATATATCGACGTCCCTATGACTTCAATTTGGGGTCACCTCCCACCTATTCTATATATACCCTTCCGTGGTGCATTCCCTCTGCTGTGGTCCGTGTTTTTCTTCAGTATATGGGTGAGGAACCTTCAGCTTTAATATAGGATCTGCTGAGGGGGCACAGCTGGGCAGAACGACCCCAGAGTCATTCGCAGCAGTGACACTAACACAGTTTTATCGACTGTTTTGAGGGCCACATTGTCGGCCTCCCAGAGGACCACGCTTTGCTAGGGGATGGGGCGTTGGAACTGAAGGGCACTGACTGCGGCCCTGTCATTTCGCCATTTCCACGCTAGATCAGAAACAGTGGTCAACAAGGTTGATAAATTCGTCTGCCATTGGTCTTAACTGATGTTAATGGATTTGTGTCTCATTTCTAATCGAGTCGAATGACTTTTATTCGCTGTTTACAACACATTCTTCTTTAGACCAACATGACCTCTTGGTACCTTGGAGCCTTGTACAGCCTCGTGTGTTGTCTGTTGGCCCATTGCTTTAGAACGATCTTCCCTATCTCATTCGCTTTTTTTAGTAGAGGGCAATGCTTCTGTTAATGGCTGTGTCCGTAAGACTTCTTTTCTAGCGGGGATTTCGCATTGGGAGCGCTGCTGTTTAGGTTCTACTGCGTGAGACGCTATGGAAATCTGTAAATGCAATGCAATACAGTCTGTAGCATGACACAATGTCACACAGTGACGCGTGCATTAAAAAGACAAATTTTGCTGCTGATGCGCAACAAATTCCTTGATCGTCAGTGACCGCATATTATAGGCTCACATCCTTCTATCGCAGCTTCTATCCCTCGCAAGATGATAAACTGGGCAGTTTTTTACGAAATCGATGTTGCAGAATAATGAAACGTAGCTGATAAATGACAAATGCTTCAATCCTGTTGCAAAGGTTAAGATTCAGTATTCATCAACACCTACTGTAGTTATTTATTGCAATCCCAACGGAGACAACCAACGAAGTTCCGGATGCGATGCATGTCCAAGCGGCGCATTCATATGCATAATATAGATTTATACGTGAATTTAACGTGTGGCATGTATATATATATATATATATATATATATATATATATACAGGATCCGATCTCTAAAAAAAGGAACAGGAGTAAAAAAGTCAGATAGTACTTCATTGTTCACCAATGACGTCTTGGTTGGAGATTGTGACTTCTGATAGCTGCATGCTTCAGTGAAGAAAGGTAAGCCCAACAATCTCGATTCGAACATATTGGTAATCAAACGCTCGATATTTAATAATAGATATGTATCGCTTCTCCAGTTACCTCTCGACTAACCTGGAGAGGTCGGGGTCATAGACCAGGTCTATAGTCTGATGGAATTAACGGAGAGGCTACCTTGGTCACCAGGCAGATCATTGCTTTTTTCAGTTGTAATGGTAGGCCTATTGTCGCGGACGTCATCCACATGTTGACTAGATCAGCAAACACAAATGAGTGGGGCCAATATTAGTCAGATAGGCCTACCATGACGAAAGCCTGTCAGTTCTTTCCAATGTCTAGTATTCCAAAGATTCCGTGATCGGTGATATAAAGTTTTGACATCGATTCACAGTAGACTTGTGTTCGGGTTTGGAGTGACCTTGGTATACCGGACACGGAAGCACAGTCGTCACTAAGTGTGCTAGCTGTTATGTCGGTTCCAGCGTCGAGCCTCGTCACGTGACCATGCCGATCCGCTTGCACCGTTTCCATCTCTTGTATATACGGTGCGCAAATTTCTTCGCGTGATCCTCTAAGTACTTATAATGCAGACAACAAACGGCAAGAGCGCGTAGGCGTCAGGCGTGACTTAATAACACTGAAAGACGAAATACAAGTGCAAAACGCAGGCTCACAAACTGAGATTAAGTCACGCAAAAGTATACCCGAAAACGTTCAATACAATTAACTTATAATAGCAGCAGTCAACCCACATCAGAACGGTTGGTCAGAATGGAGGCTATTAATATCATCATTATGGATTCGTTCGGCGTAGGACTGTGGGTAGTGAATTTGAGGGGTGAAGCCGACCCCCGGCGGGGTCGGTGAAAGGCTAGAAGCATGGATAAAAAAGAACCAGGGTCCAGCTCCCGAACCTCCCGGTAAATAAGACACTATATATAATCATGTATTTATTATGTATGTTATGTATACATATGTATACATATGTATACATATGTGCATGTGTTCAGTTAAGGTCTATGCTGAAGTCCTGCAGGGAATGAGCGAGGGAGTATAAGACCTAATGGTTATTTATCGCCTCGGAGAGTTTGTAGCTTTAGTGCATGCAGACGACTCGTAAAGCTGCTCGCAATGAAACACTTGTGTCCTTGTGTTTCTGCTCTCAGCCGTTGCCACAGTTAGACCTGCGGCGGTCACATGAGTGATCTGTCTCTAGCAGGTAACAGTGGACCCTACATGTAAATGCGATTCCGGAAGTCAAGTATTGAGACTCGTTTACCACCATTATATTTAGGACGACACGTACACAATAGTCTATATATAGCTATGTGGGTCCATCATTTTTACTTCTCTTCCTCTCTCCCTCTCTCTGTGTTTCTGTCTGTCTGAATGTTTGCTTGTCTGCCGCTCTCTATAGACAAAATCTATAAATGTGTGCAGCGCAGCAAGGTTCTTGTATCTCTTCTCAGACCACTCGCTACCATGCAGATTAATAGTTATGAAGCAAGCATTCAAAAATAGCCACAAAAGAATAACGAATATATTAGATTAATATTGAATCGAATTTTTTTTTAATTACGTTTTCCCAGTTTTAATCAACGACATGCAATTTCCTGATCAGTTTCGGAATTTCCTATTTTCCACCCACGTAGTCGCCGACCTGGGTCGGGAGAGACACTGATTTTGAGAGGTGTTTTAAAAATGTTCAATTAGATAAATGAAAAATTATTATCGTGATTGCCATTTGGGAAACAAACGGAACGCCCAGAAAGATTATAAGACCCCGTGTTGTTCGATACCGAGGATTTATTTGGTGGCTCTCAAATTATAGGCTAATTATAGTGTATTTATCAATGTTGGTGCAGACTCCTAGGTAAGATTCAACTCCTCTATAGTTGAATAGGTAGGCCTATAAGAGTATCCGATGTTATATTGAAGTAGTCAACAAGCACCGAGTGTAGTAATTTTACGTTCTATTTGACATAAATTCGTGTATTTCTAAAATAATCTTGAAAATTCTAATTCTAAAGATTTTAAATCTATAAGAACCGGCTCGCATGTGTGTTTGGTGATACCTGCGTTATTATTCCAATTGCACTTTTGAAAATATCAAATTTATGTAATTGGTAATTGTAGATTCTAGTTATATAACGACAGTCAACAGTTATGTTAGCTTAGTCAAATTATACTGTAGGCCCATATCTGAATATTCTGTCTAGCGAAATCGTGCAAGTTTGAATGATTATAGTTAGAAAGCGCAAACCTAAAAGCCTGTCTGAAACTTTAGTTTGGATCAAATGACAAAGTCTCCATACATCAGCGCTGCAGAATGACATAATGATATTACACTTGTTGTAAGGAGAGAGAAGCATATAGAGAGGTAGCGACAAAGAGAGCGAGAAAGACAGAGACAGACAGGCAGAGACAGACACAGAGTAACAGAAAGGGGCAAGCGAAAGATAGGGGCCTACACAGTAAATCACCGTGCGAAATTGTGAATTCCGGTGTCACTAAATAGAGTATCCTCTGAATAGAGTATCCTCATAAGATAGTATCCGCCTTAGAATTGCTTGACACAGTGTCGCCGCTAAAGGACACGACAGAGAAGAAGGATGACGTCCTAAGCAATGCGAAAGTGAGGTGAATCTTAGCCAAGTATAAGTGTGGCCGATTGGTTAGAGCGGTCGGTCCGTAACGTGGAGAGTGCGGGCTCGACCCTCGTCGAGTACTTTGCAGTACGAGGCGTGTGTGTGCACTTCTGAACTGATTTTAAGATCATAGAGCATCAAATAGAGTAACAAATTGCAGTTTTACTGTATTGTATTGCACCTTCCTGGATGAAAAGAAAAACCGGCAGGAGAGCTTATAGCAACGAGAAATAGGATAGAAGTACCAGCTATTTCTGGTCTTGGATCTTGATTACAGCACAAGTGTACCAATTACTTCACATTTTTGAATGATACCTTAAACCTGTGAGTTTTTATTCCTCGGGCATGATTTACACGACGGAGAATAGAATTGGCTTATATTCCGAATACTCAATGCCTGTATACATAAATTCAATCCTAGGAATTGCTTTTAGGACTGATAGAATACCACGGCACGCCATTAGAAATTTAAAACCAGACTGACAGATGCGAATGAATGGACAGCAGACGACGCAATGACCATAAAGACTGACCAGAAAGACTGACCAGCATGACTGACGAGAAAGAGAAGACTAACACGTGAAGAGATGGGCAGGTGGCAGGAAATAACCAATGAATAAACAGAGAACTGTCTGTTGTGATTGGCAAGGGAGCAAGGGAAGAGGAATGGTTCCAGAAAGAGACACAGAGAGAAAGAGAGAGAAAGACAGACAGAAATAGACAGACAGAGACAGATACAGAGACAGATAGAAAGCCAGAGACATACAGAGACAGAGACAGACAGAGAGAAGGAGAGATATATGTACAGAGAGAGAAAGAGAGACAGAGACAGAAACGGAGACAGAGAGACAGACTGACTGACTGTCTGTCTGACTGACAAAGGGGAGAGAGGGGTCAACGCTGACCCTATGGCTGACAGGTTGAAAGGATAAAACAGGTGGCAAGGGAATGAAAGAGGAAGTTGACGCTTAAAAACGATGGAGCGAGAAAAACAACGGGATTTCGCTGTTGAGTGGTTGAAACACACAGTAGGCCTACCCGAAGAAGGCCAACCGGACGATTATGTTAAGATCCTAAGCGATCCGACCTCTGACGATAATATATCGTCCTATTCTAGCATATTATTTTACGGATTGTATAAAGCGCCTCTCACGATGCAACCTAATCAGAGGACTCTATTGCAGACTCTGAGATAAATCAAGAAATTCATTCTCTGCGAAGATATATGCCTTAAACTCAATTTCTGTAAAAATTACGTTCGGTAACTTATAACATACAATCGACAAAACTTAAAAGAACACCACGTGCTGAAGAACGGTCTTTTAAAATCCACAAAGAGTCAGAAGCTGCCTGCTCATACACCACTAACCATGGCACCATGGCCAGAAGACGGCAACAAGCGTCTACCCTTCCAGTACAAAAGACAGCATATACTAGACATAGATATCTGTGAGTGGAAGTAGAAGTGGGAGTGGGAGTGGAAGTGGAAGTGAAAGTGGGAGTGGGAGTTTAAGTGGAAGTTGGAATTGAAGTAGGTGTCGTCAGCAAATAATTAGGATAGATTTCGAAACAGATCGGGAGTTTGTTAGTTAATTATCGCCTCAATAAATATATCCTATGAGTGATATAGCTCAGCAACTATTTCTTACCTGATAATATCAGTATATTTGTACGTATATTATACGTACAAATGTCTCAATCTAACTCTACCACTGCTACCACTACTGCAACAACTATATACTACTAAGAAACAGCCGCATCGAATTCTACAACAGTATTCCATTTGCATTTCTTGTGCTCATACAAGTATACTGATTCTGAACCCGTACAAATCCATAAACCTACATGTACATGAAGTCTGTAGAGTAATGGATAACACACTGCGGCGCAGAGCTGAGGAACTGAGTTCGATTCCCGTATACCTGCGACGCTTGTTAAATTGAAATTATATCTATCACGTGATGGGTGCCTTGCATGGCTGCTCACATAGATCATCATATAGTGCATGGAGTGTAATCGTACTGCGTTTTGTCAGTTACAAAATAAACGAAAATTATTATTAACTTTTTTTTATTATTATTATTATTATTATTATTATATTTATTATTAAAATGACTTTCGTGTTTTAAAATCGTATTGTACATCTACTTGAGGTCATCTGAAATAACTCAAGCTGAGTCAGCAAACAAGTCATTATATATTATGTTGCTGTTATTATTATTATTACTATATTATTATTATTATTACTATTATTATTATTAATATTATTATTATATTATGCTGTTATCGCCCATGTGGGCGAGCTAAGTGAGTGGTGGCAATGTCCCGAAGAGGCAGACGGCGTTCCCACGCTGAAGAACAACCGAGATACGTTGGAACAGAAATGACGTCTCCATTGGATCGTGGGTTGCAGCGCTCGTTATTATTATTTATTATTATTATTATTATTATTATTATTATTATTGTTATTATTAATTCGGTTGGTAAGTTCAAGTCATATCATAAACTGTTCATTACACCCAAAACCCAGTATGCATACAATCAAACCATTAGAATACTTATACTGCTATAGCCATCATTAGCTACTACAGTTTATGTTATAGGATTTCCATTCTGTCTCGATTCGCAACCTGCATTATTACGTCTATATTGTCTAGTAGCGAACACGTGCATAAATATATAAAAGAAACGCAACACAACCTAATACGAGCGAAGGGGAAGAAAAAGGGCAAACAAGTAAGGGCGTAGGCCCTACGTGTATTTATGGGTCCTCAATAAATAATAGCCGAAGCTTTCAAATTATTTTTTCTGTGGACCCCGGAATTGTTTCCTAGCTGCGCTTCTGCAGACAGACGAAGAAATTCAGTTTAAAAGACGCTTCATAAATAAAATCGAGGTCGATAGACTCAGAATTGCCCATTTCGACCTCCCTGGTCCACACGATAGCAATATAACTGTCGACCTAATGCACCTCGCTGTCCATTGCCACCCCTCGATCTGTTCTCCTCCCAGGTCGACCTATACGGACTGAATCAGGTTCATCACCAGGCTCATCACCACCTATGTATATTATATATATATATATATATATATATATATATATATAGCATCGTCGGTCTGTTTCATGGGATTCACGGTTCTCCAGATCCTCTCAGAATTGCAACTGGGCTCTGATGGCCAATCGCAGTTAAGAGCGATTCGTAAGAGGAAGATGGAGACCGGATACAGCCAGGACTTTAGTTAATTCGCCATTTCAATGCAATTAGCTCGCAAATGATTCTCGTTCGTCTATAGAGATCGTCCTCAATTCTATCTCACAGGATGACGAGGAGGAAAGTGGCGGCGATCCATGGGGGAGGTCGAGGGAACAAGCCCCCCCCCCACCTTTTATAAATAGGGGACACGTTATACGTTTGACCCCCCCACATTATCTACCCCCCTCATTGGGTGTCCCCCGCCACCTGTCGAACGAACGAGGAACTTGGTGCCGAAGAAGCTAACAGACTAATATACGTGAATCTATGTATGTGGGTATGTATGCATAACACATGCAACTTATCAATTCATTGTATGTACGTATGTATGTGTGTATGTATACCTATGCAGGGATGTATGTATGCACGCTTGTGTATATGTATTTGCATATTTTTGATATGTGTATGTGTGTGCATGCATATGTATGCACGTATGTTGTATTTACCTGTGTATGTTTGCATGTAGGTATGTATGTATGCATGTCCATGCATATGTATGTATGTGTCCATGCACTCATGTGTGAATGTTTGTAATCTTTTGCACATTATATACAAATATATTTATATGTGTGTCAATGCATATTATGAGTCGAGTGGGGTTTTCCAGATGTTCATAGAATGGCTGACGACTTATATTATTCTGGTTTGTCGATTTGTTTTGCGTAGCAGCCTTCAATTTCTTTTTACTTTATACTTGTCGATCTAATTTCAAGTATATATTTCTATATATGTAGATGCTTATTATATGTATGTAAGTAATATATATGTATTTATTCATGTATAAATGAGCTGATCGAACATGTGCTATGGAAGGGCTTGTGTTGTCTGCTGTGCAAATACGCCGATGTGTTTAATGATGGCAGGTCTTCGTTGGGTGACAATGATGGACATATTTGCTCTGCTGCAGGACCATGTAATCTGACGGTTTTAAAGGGTTGATGGATGCCGCGTTTGCGACGCAAATATTCCCAGCAAACAGATTAATTTAGCTCGACGGCTTTTTCGAGGGTCATGGGCTGGCATGCTGCCGAATGATGTCAGGTGATGCAGCCCCTGTCGTCTTATTTTGGATATGGGCGTCCAAAGATTTTTTTGGACGAGCATATTGTTGGAAGGGTGACTAACGAGGGTGCCGAAGGCAATCGATTGCGTCACTCTCGGTGATTAGGGTGTTTTGCGGGGTTAAACTATACCAGATAGCCCTTGTGGAAGCATTTGACATGATATGGGACAAACATTATGGTGCTGCTGATTTCAACTACATTTGAACGTGTTTTTTTCCAAAATCGAAACTGCGAACTTATGACATAAATGATGATCCAGGACAGGCCTAAATGGTACTTCAATTTTAATTCACCGCAACGCATTGAAACCAACTTGCATGTAAAGTTTAGTTAACCGCTGACGAGTTTATGTGCGTTTGCCTACAGTAGATCTACTGTAGTGACTGTAATAGCGCCACACGTCTTTTGCGGCGCGGTGAATTAAAATTGAAGACATTTTTGGCGGTGAATTAAAACTGGAGTACCGCCTAAATTAATTAACTAGTGTTACTTTGCATTGAAATCTTGTGTGCAATGATCCTAATAAATATTTATAGCGTTTTTTGTTGATATATGCACAACGTCAGAGTGGAACAAATGTCCTTCTGCTCCCTACTGCGAACCCCCATGAATTTGAAGGCTGTTACGGGATCTGCCAAGATAACTTCGTCACTACTGAACGGGGTGGAGCATTAGGTTATCGCGTTTATTTCACGTGATCGGCAATTAGCATTGCTATTGGCCGACGCCTGAGGTATTTATATAGTGCCGCATCTGGTGTATTCTGAGTCGAGTGGAGTTGGCCAGATTCACATATATAATGGCCGACAACCTCAATTATTCTTGTAAGTCGATTAGTTTCACGGAGCAGCCTTCTAGTTTATGTAAGTTTATAATTGTCGTTCTGTTTTCAATTATTTAATCTTTTTTTTATCTTTGAAAACTGGTTATCGTCTTCTGAAGTCGTTCCGTTGCCCACTTACTTAGTGTTACGATCGAGAAAGTGTCGTTCGAGTCCATATATAAGTGTAGGCATTACTTTATTTTGCTGCGCAATCTACCACACTAGCACCATCACACACATACATACAGGCGCACACACATACACGCTCGCACGCACACACGCACGCACGCACACATACACACACACGCACGGACGCGCACACGCACACACACTATATATTCTTATACACATATATTTATATATATTTATATATATTTATATATATCAATATATATCAATATATATATCAATATATATCAATATATATCAATATATATCAATATATCATGCTCCTATAGTGATAAAAGAGACTCTGAGATGAGTTATTGGTTAAGGTCCGCAAAGTTCTTCATGACCAATTTCATGTCATGGAAGGTGTGGTATGGTGGTCTCACTGGTCTGTCCTATTACTAGTACGCGGCGAGGAAAGAAATGTTGCTAAGCTTGCTGTAGGCTATACATGTTGCCGCTGGTGTAGTTAAGTAGGCGCAGCATGTCTCCAGACGTGTATTCAAGACGAAGATCTAACAATGTCTTAAAACTACGCCATGTTTTTGGTTTCGTGCTTGCTTGGGATTGGCACTAGAAGAGTGCAAACAGTCTATATATCCGGTGTACATTTTATATTAATACTTTTATTCGAGACTCCTCAATAATTGTTATTGTTGCTTTTGGATTAGCATTGTTCTTTACTAGGGGTATCTCATACTCCACAGAAATTTTAAAAAAATTCCCAGGAATAATTATTTTGTTGTTATCCTCTTCGCCGTGGTCGTCATTGCTATTATTGTCATTATTCCCATTTCTGCTGTTACTACCATTATTCCTATTATTATTCAATAAAAAATTATGTATTTCAGCTTTCCAGCGCTCTCAGCCTGGGCAGATTCGCGAAATCTCGTCAACACGCTTCGACGAAAATTGTGCTTTTAGTGGAATTCTGAACCGATGGAGAAGTGACGTCATTTGGACGTCAATTCCAGAAAAACGGTCGAGCGACGACGACGACGACGTGACTGCTTTAACTGTAATCGTCTCTTTCCCGTGGCTGATCTACGTTGGTCGCCGTCGGTTGCGGCAAACAAAACGCACGGGGTGTAGACTGA
Source organism: Bimastos eiseni (assembly GCA_959347315.1). Taxonomy (NCBI): domain Eukaryota; kingdom Metazoa; phylum Annelida; class Clitellata; order Crassiclitellata; family Lumbricidae; genus Bimastos; species Bimastos eiseni. The sequence continues at coordinate 34,656,690 of OY365811.1, read as the reverse complement.
TAAAATGGACATGTAGTACCCATGTACACTTAGATTTGGTTGCAATCTGGGGTCATATGGCGATGGCGCAAACGATTCCTGGGTCCGTTTAGACCAGTAGCTACACCTTGCACTTAAAATGGTGGTTGATGTGGCGCCCGATTGCGTGCTGAACTGTCAGTTGAGATGCCAGGGTTCAATCTTGCCTGAGAAAAAATTTGGCCCGAGATTTCTGCTCCATCTGGTCCCTCTCTATATATATAGCCAACACGGTGATGACCGTACACTCTAGGTGGGAAGAGGAAAGGATTGGCCACCCGCATACGTATGCCGGGACTAAGAAAATGAAGTCATAAGCATTATATAGGGACTATCCACGGCTGTCTCGTGGCTTGCTCGAGGGACTGCTCTATAGGTTTATGCCTTACTGTACGAAGTTAACCTGTGTAACATCGGTAGTTGCAGTTTAACGACACTGTGTGGTAACATAGATCATTAGCATCGCCCTCCTCCTTTTCCAGGCTTGGGACTGGCAATGCCTGAGTTTTGCAGCGGCGGAGTTCGTGTGCATCATAGCACTGGTTAAATTTTATGGTCGAATCATCGAGTTCCACATGGCTGCATAATACACGTTTGTATTGTGTAGGTCTGTTAATTACTGTACCAAAATAAATTTACCTTAGGCCTTGTCTGGGTTCAGCTTTACATCGTTTGACTTCATAAAACTGTATATACGTGCATGTAGACTATGTATATCCGTGTACCATGCATAGATATATACATGTATAATGTATATAGATATACTTTTTTCATGCAAACAAACAAATATAATATATGTGTCGATGCATATATTTGTGTGTATTTAGGACCAACGAGCATGTAGCCTATGATAATGTAAAACTATATGCTTGACAAAGCTTGTGTATACATAGACTATTATAAAATACACGTATGTGTATTTATCAGTATGTATATATGATTATGTATATATGCATGTATGCGACTCATGTCTGTGCAGGCATATATGATTGGGCATATACACATGTAAATGTTTCTTGTTACTTGGCACCCAACGGGAGCGCCACAAAGGCGCATCCGTCTCTATAGAGTATAGGTCCTCTAGAGGCCTACATGATCCAACGGAAAATTTTTATATGCGTATGCAGTGCACTATGCATGTTTCCCTACCAACTGCCCTTAACTACAAATTGCCCTCTCTGTTCAGACTTCCTGTCAGTTCGTCAATTCTTTTCGCACGATTGGGTTTTCCAACGCAATTTCTATCTCCGCACACAAACGCTTTGACTACCCAATTCAAAGCTCTTTCGAAACACGCACCGTTTATTGAAACAGACTATGCATTAACACAACGGCCGAAACTTTACGCCAGAATGCACATGTAACCATAACGCACAGAATATAAAAGAAATTATATAAGGAGCAGAACAAGAGGCCCGAATGTATAAATAAAAAAGCAGGCAATACATTACAAGTAAGCGATCCGAGGAACGTCGTTCCGAAACCGATCGATCTCTTCCCAATATGAAATTCCGGTTTCTGTCATTAGATCTGTCGTCCAAGCCGGAAAAAAATAATATGCAACGAAACAGTGCAGACGAGTTGCAATGCGAATACAAAGTACCGCTCGATATGGGTCTACCGTCAGGTTGATCTGCGCGTATAGTCAGTTTCGGGAAGGTCCCACCGAGAAAAACGCCTCAAATTGCAACCATCTGCAGCAAGCTGTCGCCCAAACTGGTCTCCGATGCCGTGTAAATATTTGCCTGCTAAGTGATTGCAATATGCCCTGCCTTGTGTTTCTGCCACGATAGGCCTTTTTGCGAAAGTATCGTAGCACTATAAAAAAAATCCTTATTGGCGAAACGGAAGACAAAATCGAAATAAAAATGGCGGCAGGTTTACGGCAGAGATAAGAGTGACGTTGCAAAATCCATATCCGGTGAAAGACAAGACATTATCAAGATAGCTGCACTGAAATGTGGTGTTTACTATTCGTGCATTTTCTAGAAATTGTCTTTAGAAAGGTTCGTGCAATGATATTCAGAGCTGTTATCGAATCATAGAACACCAGGGGTTCAATCCCGTATCCTGTACAGCTGAAATAGTCTTTCATGTTCACATTTGAATATGAAAATTGGGGTCAAAATTAATGATGACGGAGCATCGGGTCATCGTTTTATATATGTTGCGTATCTCATACAAAAATAATTTATAGACCTAGATGACGTGATGAGCAATTTAACTAGCCTATGCAAGAGTCGTCACGTTTGTTGCTCGTTTAAAGATCTAACAATCTAAATATAATAGCTTATATATCTATATATATTAATGAATACAGTGCATTTCTAGGTTTTCATGTATACAGGGTCTACATACATACATAGGCCTACATACATACACGCACAGACAGACAAACACTCTTATACACTGCTTTTGTTCATGATCTATATGTCCTTGAATTGATTATTGTAATTCCTCCTCATTGATCTTCCTAAAGGTCGTCGCTCTCCTCTTCAGTCAGTAGGCCTACGCTAGACAGCTGCTTGAGTCACCTTCCCTGTACTCTCGAGTCAATGACTCCCTCTTCATGCTTGCATACAATTTAAAATACTCATTCTAATCTTAGGTCCTTGCTCTGAAATATCCGGTTGACGTTGAGACTAATATGGAAGGGAGATGAGACTGCAACGTGGCAGCCAATCAGTGATCGTCTTTTCTGGTTCATTGCGAGCAATGTCTGTGATCGGCTATACAATGAATAAAGTGACATCCTGGTCCTCAGGAACTCTGCAGCATCATGCATATATATTGATAAGAACTCTTATCAAGCTGATAATAACTGCATAAATTTAATGAACAATTCTAGATTAACTCTTAAATCCGAGACAAAACGGTATTTACATTCCATCTGCAGCATCAAGTACATAGATTGATAATAACTGGATAAATTTAATGAACAATATTATTATAGATTAACTTCTAAATACGAGACAATACTGTACTAACATGTCATGTACACTGTGTCTTGTATGACGCATATCATCCTTGTCATGGATGTGTCGTTAAATAAACTTATTACACACACACCCTGGTCCTCGGAAGGGTGACTTTGAACGCATAATCGTCGAAAATTTATGCTATATCAGTCGGAACACATGTTAGGCCCATTTATATTGCAAGCTCTAGGCCCCTATATATTCTTTCTCCGTCTGCTCGCACTACAGTTTTATCTGGCCGTCTCTTATCCTCTCACTTTTCTCAAAAATTGCTTCTACTGGCCGGGCTTTGCGAACTGGCAGCGCTTCCCGGCGGTCCATTCTACTACTAAAGTCACTTTGAAAATGTTCAATACATTACTGTGTTTTGTAGACCCATGTTGCCTAAATTTTGCAAATAGAGGTTCCTAACTGTATTGCAGACTATCAGAAGCGGATTCTGAAGCTTTCGGGACTTTGAGTATGGCAATTTACAGGTCTTATTTGTCTGAGATTTAATTAGCGTATTATTTTCACCTTTGACGACTTTTCTTCGCCTTCGCTTTAATAGATTTTGTTATGCTCCCACATTTTTTCTGGTTTTTCTTGCTGCATGATTAATATCACGGTTTCTTTTGCATCTCAGTTTCTCAGATTATTTGCCTTTTCAATATTATCCTTGATCTTTTAGTAGTCAAAACCATTGAATATTTTCCGTTTATGATTAATCACGAGCTTACTCAGATGACAAAATAATGTAATAGGCGAACCTCGCGTTATTAACCAGTATCGTCATTGGAAACCGTCTTAAAAAGGTCCTTGCCTGCAGAAGTGCTAGATGAATATCCAGTTACATATTGTATATTAAATATGTAATGACTCCGTATCAGCATGACGAAATGATGAGATGTTTGCGTTTCTTCATGTTCCGGTGATATTATCACTATTCAGGAATTTCAGGCACGAACTTTTATACGGTAAATTCTATTTAGTGTTACAGTTAGAGGGTCATATTTGGGTTTGGTGATTAGTTTCACATTGGCTACGGTGCGACAACATGGGCCTCCCGGCTTTCTATACAAGCGCCTTTCGAAATGACGGGTTGTGCGTCAGTGTAGCAATTGATCGGGATTAACTTATATGTAGTGCAATATGCTGACATGAAATGGCCAGCATTTACGATCGTAAGGCTTCTCTATCATCCAGTGACCTTGAAAAAGTCTAACTGTTTTAATTGTCAATAATGAGCCAGTATTCATGCGCCAGCTTTTGATCTTCACCACAATTTGGCTGCCGGTACAAACAGCGCATCTCTTTCCGTATTGCTAGTTTCGCGGTAGCTCTCTGTACTGGTTGTGCGCCGTATTGCTTGACTGAACTGTGTCGTCCGGTCTCATGACCTCCGTGCGAGCAGAGTTCGGAGATCCTCTGCTAAGAGCCGTGATCTTTCCAGAAGAATCGGCTGTGCAGTCAGAGCACGGTTACAAGTCAGAATCCTACAGAAGATTGTAAGAAGAAGAGGTCAGTGGTAGACGGTGTTCGCTCTGGTCATGCATGTCAACGTCACGCCAGGACCGTACGCATCGCTGCTTAATTAAATCTGACCAACCGCAAGCAGTTCGTGCTCATCGTAATCGTAATCTCCAAATTTCTAAAGCGCAACTTTAAAGCTAAGCGCAGGGCACCAGCTTTTCACGAGCGCTGCGTGAAATCAAAAGGGTTGTCTAAAGGATAGTCCGCGGGCGGTCAGAGTTCGGATTCCAGGAGGTCAGCAGGGAGGCAGAGTAGCTGTTAAGGAGGGTATCGCTTTGGTCGAGGATTGACAGATGGGATGTCAAGTAGTGAGTCTGGGTAAGAGTTCTTGAAAAGGTGGGACTTAAGTTTAGAATGGAAAGCCCGGGGTGTGATGGACAGAGGCGCTAGGGACAGATGATGAGGCATGACAGGAAATGATGGTGAAGGAACCGAGAAGGCACGAAATTCAGGAGGTAGGTCGTTCCAGAGACGAGGTGCGGCGTTTGATATTGCGCGGTAGGAGAGCTTGAGATGAGATGTAATCGGAGGTCGAGTGAGGGTGAGGCAAGAGGACGGCTCATGTGCTCATATCTCTGAACAATTATTTTCGCCACTGTTCGTACTCTGAAAATGCCAATCCCAAGTGTGGATAAAGGAGGAGGGCGCCACTAATGACCTTCGTTATAACATAGCGTCGTTCAAACTGAGGCTGCTACTAATATGGCAATCGTTCAGACAGAAGGCAACCTGTGCTGTATAATGTCTATGATGGACCAGAAGCCAACAAAAGAGAATGTCCACAGACAGGTCAGGGTTCAAAAGACGTCCGCTCAGGACAGAAATCTGTTTAGAAATGTTTGTTCCACTTGCGTCTCTTGGCCACCTCAGGTTCATCCATGCGTACACTGACAATATGTTCTGTCAGTGGGCAGATCAGGAGGCGAGGTGCAGGAATGGCCACCCGCCTTAATTCTTCTATTATGTCGAGGCTGATGAAAAGACAATCGACTCTGCCTGTCTCTGGGGATCACCTAAGGAACTGCTTATTCTTTTAACCAAGTATGTCCTCAAACAAAATATTGGAGTACGCGATCGATGCGATGCATACGCATTTTATTCGAGGTCATGGATTCCAGTTTGATGCTATAATCTTAATAATATAATAATGTTTTGGACATGTAGAGAGAATACCACTTGACTGAATTCCCCACAATGCGAAGTAAAAAATAAGCAATGACAGACCTAAATGGATTTAGAATATTAATGTGGACCTAACATAAATTGGACTGCCACTAAAGGTAGCAATTGAATTAACAAATAACCGAGGTTAATGAAGGCAATTTCTTCGTACTTATCGTCAAGTTTCAGGTCAGGAAATGATGTCGATGAGGATGACGACTATGACGATGACGATGATATTATAACAAAATGCAAATTGTTTCGATGTTGACGAAGTCGTAACTTTGGATCATGATTAATTTTATTCGATAGATGTCACTGGACAATGCATGTGTCCTTGTTGATCGTAATCGTAAACTCCACATTTCTAGAGCTCTAGACAGACTGCAGGGCACCGGCTTATTGACGAGGGTCGACTATGCGTCGATGGGAGTTGTTCAGATATTTCAATGGAGAATGCTTATCACTTGTGGTATAAGAGCAGCTAAGGCATATTATCATTGAGGCAACTTCTTCGTCACTGCCTGATCTTTGTCAGTGCCAGACTGCCAGTTCCATGGCCGGATAAAGGAGAGGGCAATGCTAATCATTCCTGTTATCACACTGTATCGTTAAACTAAATTACTACTTCAGAGAAACCATGAACGTTTGTACGGTGGAGAATTGGATGGGAAATATCAGGAATTCTTGAAGAGATGGAAATTCAGTTTGAGTGGAAAGCCCGTGTGGTGGTAAGCAGAAGAATCCGAAGTAGTCAGTTATTAGCATGTGGCTGTTGGCGGCAAATGACGATCCCATGTTCCATTGTCTAATACCTGGAAGCATTCATTTCACTCACTCGGTCCTTGAACCGACCATGGACGAATCCCAGGCCCCTGGACATGGAGCCAGCGCATCACTGAACGTGTCGTTTGTCTACCAGCCTACGTACCCTATCTCTAAAGTCTACTGCTTGGTGATGGAGATACCTGGGCGCATTTAACCCTTCAAAAGTCATTACGCGTGGAGTCCACCTAGCGTCCTCGAACTAGCAATAGTAAGATTACAGACGAAGCGCTCTACTGACTGAAAGACCATCAAAGACACACTGAATAGCCTAGTATTGAACAGTTGGGCAGTTACTGAAGTCGAATAAATATGTGGCAAACTTATTATCCCGAGCGTCCTATACAGCTCAATTTATTTGCATAGAAGAAGAAAGGTATGATGAGGGAGAAGTTTAGGAGAGAGGGAAGGAGAGTGTGTTAATGAGGGGTTAGTCACAGCATCTCTTTATTGCGCAAAAAGTTGCGCCTTTACTCGCCAGGTTCGCTGTCTTACTGTCTTTTGCGTGAAAATCTTGTCTTAAAATGCATACCTTGAGAACTTTGCAACAAAATCCAATTGGTAGGAATGGAACTTTTTGACAGTCCCAGAAAAAGTGGACACCATTGGAGAAAATTATGGTGTGTATAGACTACTCGTAAGATTGTTAGCCTCCTGTATAGGCCTACTAATTAGCAGATATAAATTCTAGTAGACTAGGTGATTTGCTGTTGACTTAGTATACAATGTAAGTTGTTATTACACCTGGGACTTGCCAAAATGGTCTTTCCATTGTAATCGTAATCGTAAACTCGAAATTTCTATAGCGCCCACATGAGCGAAGTCTATGGAGCCAACTTATTCACAAGCGCTCAACTAAAACGAAATCGGTGTGCGGAGGTCAAGGTGGATATATAGATAATCAGGCACGCAGATAGGCAGCTAGGATGGGTGGTGTTTAGAGGAATCAGGATAGGAGCAATGAGAAGGCTCTGTTTTCAGTTTGGAGTGAATGATCTGTGAGGAGATAGCAAGTGGCGAGGTCTTGGTTTGTACTGCGTTTGTAGGAAGGATCAGATATATGTCGGTTCTAGGTAAATTTTCAGCCATCTTTTTCGCCATCAATTTTTCGCCATCAATTCTTCGTCGAATCAAATACACGTAAATGGAAGGTGGATTGATGAAACAAACATACCTAAATGGAAGCGGAATTGATGAAAATAGATATACGTAAATGGAAGCGGGATTAATGAAACGAAATATACGTAGGCCTACATGAATGCGGGATTGATGAAAAGATATATACCGAATTGGAAGCGGGATTGATGAAGAGGAATATATATCTAAATGGGTTAGGGTTAGGGTTAGGGTTAGCGGAAGCGGGATTGATGAAAAGAAATATACCTAAATGGAAGTGGGATTGATGGCGAAAAATTGATCGGCGAAAAATTGATATCGGAAATGTGCTGGAGAAAGATGTGTCGGTCACTATATATGTCTAAATACTGGAGAGGTTTAGTTTAAAAGAGGCTGGACAGCAATTCCTACATGAAGCGAGTTGGAAATTTAAGTGATGAGGTAACGGGAGGTTAAGTCCGTACATGTTTGTTAGGAGGAAATTCGTTAGGCCTATATCCTAGTCACCATGGCTTCAATGCCCTATATTGCTGCTTATTGGCCGGCTACTCTTCTTTTTATACTTACGGCTGAATCTGCAAGTGACTGTATGATGTTTTTGGGTTGAAGTCAAATTCCATATTGATTGGTGACATAGATTCTGAGCTGAGTAGCCAGCATTTAAATAGAAACCCGAGACTGCTTTATTAATCAACACATTGACGTTCAGTTTATTGCTCCATTTCACGTTGCTGTTAAATTAAAATTCACAGGACACACGTTAGCCTAGCAATATATCAAAGATTTTTATTGAACACTACACAATCAATCAATCAAACAATAAATAAAGTAACACAAAAAAGTGACCGGGTGACGAAAGAAAGAATGGTAGTGATGATTGGGGAAGGAAAAGCCTAAGGGACCTAGATCCTATATTGATTATATTGTTTCAAAATGTCCACCATTATTATGACTCCTTTCTTTTAGCAGACGTGTTGATGAGGTACCCAATGGTCATTTAATTTAGAAGCCCTCCCCCCAATTGACTGCTCACAGTGACCGCTTCCTCGTGGTCGTGTATACGTGATCAGACGACATAGCACTCTAGACATGGTTCTTTGTTAGGATGACATGTGATTAGATCTATAAATTCAGACACACGTCGTAAGACTGGTCACCAGCATAGATCTTCCTGTCAAGGGAGCGCATCTCCAGAGATTTCCTGATAAGGTGCTATATAAATTTTACTGAAATGAACGTATGAGTGAATGATTTCAAAAATAAGGTTGTCGAATGAATAAATATCTCGGCAGTGAACAAAACCTGCAGATCAAGATGTTGCTCAGGGTTCGTACAAGGTCAAACTGCTCTAGTATCTCAGGTCAATCTATACTGCCTCGTCAACCTTTAGTCTCGCATTTTCGGTCGACTGTAGATTGTTCCGGATCCAAGTAACTTTCTCCACTCCAACCAAAGTCTTGTGATTTCAACAATTTTAGAAGAATGCAAGTCGACCTAATTATTTTCTACGATCCATGCAGATAGGCTTTTCAGACGGTGGAAGATGGCTCCAGATTATCTTAGTTAGATCAAGACCAACATGTAACTGAATAGGGCTTGCGATCCAGGTAAACCGTACTCTACCTTCCGGCGAAGGTAGGTTTCTTGAGTATGTAAGATCTAGTCCTCGATCCTTCATGATTTCGGGGTAGATAAATCAGATGAAGATTTGAGCATCTTTGTACGGAAAACCTTCGAACCTCGTCACGGTTTTTGACGTGGCTCATTTGTCGCAGTATGTTAAAGACCTTCTCAATTATGGGCTCTTATCTTTGCGATGCTTCTTTATGGCTCTAGACTTGCCTCCTTGTTATTGGATTCTACACTCTGACATGATACTTGGGACTTCATAACTTGCGGTTTTCCAGGGATAAGAATCCATCAGACGAAGGTCGCCGGCGCTATATCCGGTGATCCTGGCCACGCCATTTTATCGTTCATCATCTGCGCTTGGTCCGTGGATAAGACCTTTGCATTCGTCGACTCATCCATTGTCACTGGTTGCGGTTGCTGGAATTCAGGCGAAACGGAAGTCCATCCGGCGACACCGCCCCCGCCACCAAAGCTCCCCGGATCAGCGACCACGCCCAGCGGTCTGTCAATCACGCCCACATGGTTCTTCTTGGCCAACGTCGACATCGTCGTGATCGTGTAGGCGTGGCTTCGATAGCACTTCATCGCCGACATGCAGAACATTTCTTTGCACCCACGACGGAAGTTGGAGTTCAACGATACGTAGAGAACGGGTTTCGAAGCGGCAGAGCTGAAATAGATCCAGACGGCCACGAGGTACACGGCCACTCCTTCCTCGACTCCACCGGGAAACGGCATCGAACAAGCGACCAGCTGAACGATGAAGAACGGGGCCATGAGCAGCGCAGTGGTCGCGTTCAGCGTCATCAGCATCTTCACCATCTTGACCTTTGCCCGTGGAACTGGATTCGTGGTTCGCTGGAAAGGTCTTCCGCCGAATCCCACGCGCCAGATGAACCGAGATATGCGGACGTAATAGTGGCACGAGACTATCACAGGCAGAACGAAGGCCGTCAGGGTCACGAGAACGAGGAACCCTACCGTGCCTGGGCCATTGTGAGTGTAGACGGGACAGAATGGCCGCCCATCGGGCGCTATGGCCTCGACGTTAAAGAGAAAGAAGCATGGGGAGGCAATGATCGCTGCTGCTGCCCAGGCACCGATAACGAGCTGCTTGGCACGGTTGCGGGTGACGGCGAAGCTGAGCGGATGCAGAATGGTATAGAACCTATCAATGCAGATGGAGACGAAGACGAGGGACGTTGTGCCAGGAGACAGATACTGAATGAACCTCACGATGCGACACATGAACGCAGCGAAGATCCAGCGGCCAGTGATGGCCTGACCGAGGATGAAGGGCATCGCAAGGAGTGCCAGGATGATGTCGACACAGGCCAGCGACACGACGAAGTAATTCGTGGTCGACTGGAGCCTTCGACTTCGGTAGACGACGAGGCAGGTGAGGATGTTGCCGATCATCGCTGGGATCCAGAGAACAACGAGGACAACTGTCTGGACTACGGACGATGAGACGACTGCTGCCGCTGGAGTTGGCATCAGTGAGACCGGGTGAGTGGTCATCGAGGCATCCGACCATCTGCCTCCGCTGCTGGTCCAATTGAGCGACGTGTTGTGAAATGATGTGCTGGTACTTGTTGTTAAGGCAAGCTGATTGGACGTCGGGGAACAGGAGAAACAGGTGGTCGAGGTACTCATCTCACTCGGATTAAAGAGAGATGCTCCAAGAGAAGTCACAGTCACGATGCTAAGAGACGAACTTGAGACTCCTCTGCTAGTGAAGTTTACGGTGAGAGGTTTCGTGCTAGAATGAGAGGCTTAAGTGATGAAACGGATGCTACTGCCAAATAAGCTCCTCTGACACCTCTTCTAGCGAACTACTCTTCACTACATGTCCTGAAGCGGAGGTTTGAAGACTGGTCTTTAGTGATGGTGCTCCTCTTGTCAAGTGCTCCATTGAGTCCTTCCTGGACTTGATCCAAATGCTAGGCTTTCCTCTGGCTGGTTCATTGCATGGTCATTGCCTTGACAATTATGGGCACTTCGAGTAATCGATAAAGAACCTCTGTCTGTGGTACGAGTAGTGGCTTAATGCGGGTTATTTTTCAGCATGTCTTTTCAAGTGACATTTGCAAATGGTCTCAGAGTGTCCTTTAACGTGTCGCCTCTCTTTGTCCTTCAGATGGATGCTTGCAAATGTCCGCTTCAAGTGTTCTAGGTGAAAGACTAAAACCGACCGACAAGAGAGGATCGATTAAAAACAGAAGTGAATCTCAACGCATGCTGTTTAGGAAAGATGGAACAGATACAATCGATCTCATGGAACTGCGCTGGGTAGGAAGTCAATACCTGCTGACAAAAAACATATGACTGACTGAGTGACTGTGATACTATGTATACATTGCAAGTGCTCATCTGAGGTATAATATGCGCAGGTTTGAAAATGAATCGTCGCCGTTTAAACATACCTAGATTTTGTTGTAGTCAGAATGGATTACATTTCTGATAGACTAAGTAGATATGCACCTTTACTGTGACAATAATTTGGTCTATACTCTTCTCGTTATTTCATAAATGGATTTGGTGACACTGGGATCATTTAACAGCTTGACGTCCTTAAACGTCCCGTCCACGATATATGATCATCATCTACAAAATTATGATCTAGGACGGAATTTCGACGGATCTCATGTAAGCCTTTCCTCCAGCGCATCCGACCAAGATGCGACCTTTAAGCTCTGGTCCGTGTACGATATGATCACCATTTACAAAATTATGATCTAGGATGGAATTTCGAAGGATCTCATGTAAGCTCTGGTACGTCGCCCAATGTCGCTCTCTCCGGTGCAACGCTCGTCGCCTCGAAAGAGTCTAATATTTCAGGCAGACTACTCCCCGGACCGCTTTCTTTCGGATATTCAAGAAACTATTGATCAGCCACAATAGAGTCCTTTGACGCACAAAATAATCTCCTCGCCCCTCCGAGCGACATTTTTGGTGTGATCCGTTGGAAATATAGGGAGAAAGTGCGGTTATAGTGAGAGAACAAAATCGCCAACCACTTTAAGGAACACAGAAAGCTCGGGGCGACGTTTGACGACCTCGTCGATCCGTTGCTTATTTTAACGGCTGATGGCTTGCTGGAGACCTTCGCCGCCAAGGTAAAATCCGTGCGCGTGGCCACGGCCGGATACCCAGCGCCAGAGTTTCTTTCCACGGATTGTAATATCTCCGCCTTTGATCCTGTCACCAGCGATTCGTTTCACGAAGAACCTTGTAATCTCAGCTGCGAGATCCTGCGACCGATCCAAGTGGCAGGATTTCTCTCCCCACGTTTCTCCTACTGGAATTTGTGAAAGTGCTCTTCCCCTTCCTTATTGCTCTTTGCAACCGTTTCATCCATGAGGGTATTCTTCCAACCTCGCAAAAACTGTCTACCCTTGCTTCAGTTCCTGAGCATGAGGAATTGGACGCAGCTGATCCTATAGTAACTGTTGATCAAAAGCCAATGTTACTCTCTTATCAAAAGATTCTGAACACGCAAACACTTTTTAGGCATGCTTACGAGAGGACCACTTCCCGGACCACAGAGATCTTAGTGTCCGCCTTCTTTCGGATATTCAAGAAACTATTGACAGGCCACAGCTTTCATTCTTTATGCTGTTTTATGTCATCGCAGCTTTCGATACCGCTGACCATCGTTGGACGTCTCTCTGCCTCGTTTGGGCTTTTTGGCACCTTCCCTGGATGATTCGATTCCTTCCTGCAGGACTGTTATATCTTTGTGACCTATGGGTCCACTAGGTTTCTTTGGGTACTCGCTCCATTTGACCTACCCCAAGGTTCAGTCTTCTTCTGAATATTGCTTACACTGCAGATTTAGGCCCTCTGCCAGCGCTGTCCTGAGCCAATCCTATGCGAACGACTTCCAGGCCTATCTGCACTGCTCAGCATTGACCGCAGCCACCGCGGTCCGTGCAATGAACCGGGCCATGAAGAACTTGGTGGCCTGGATGTCTTCCAACCGCCTATGGGTAAATCCATCTAAACTCAGATTGTCTGGTTTGGAACGAGCTATACAGCAGCCAAAATTGACATGGAAGCCCTCGCCCAATAGCTCCCTCAGACGGTATCCCGCTCTTTGTACTCTGGTGCTGCTGCAACGCTTGTCAACTTCTGCGTGGTTCCTAGCTTTGACTAGTAACTGTAACGCCCTCTATGCCATGCATACCTGATCAGGTGCTTGGATCGGGTTTTGCGCACTGCGGCACGCCTTATAAAAGAGCCCGAGTACATGGGGACGTCTTTTATTGGTTCCCATTCCCTCGGCGGATCTCATGAAAGGTCAATTCATTGGTATAGCGTTGAAAAAAGCTCTCTGGTACCCTCGGGAACTATTTCATTCTACCTATATACATCGCTCTAGGACTTCCGTGATAAATGCGTATTTATATACTGATAATAATAATAAAAATAAAATAAAAATAATAATAATAATAATAATAATAATAACAACAATAACCGAGGCCGTATAGGAGGTTTTTTTCTTATTCTTAAATAATGTTCAAGTCCCCTTTGTCGGTATACGTGACGTTTTGGCGCAGCCATTTTGGCGCAGGACGTTTTGGCGCAGGACGTTTATTGGGCGCAGATCTCTGCTACAATAATATTGTATATTATATATTTTATAAATATGTTATATAGCAATCGACCACTTTAGTGTCGTAAATTACTCCCTCTGGCAGATCATGTTTATTCGTTTATGACCGAAATTTGATATCGCCCTTCTTCCAGCATTTTTGCTCAGAAGTGCACACACACGCCTCGACGGCGCAATTGCAGTTGTACTGCAAAGCAATTGTGCGCGAAGGACTTGCTGAAGGTCCCACAGTGATTCCCCGAACGAGGCTCGAACCTGCTCGCTCATCGCGCACTGAACGTTACGGGCTGACCGCTCTGACCGATCGGCCACCATGCCACACGAGCCCGGGAAGCGTCGGTAGTAGAACAGGGATCGGTGAAAAGAATCCTGTTTACCTAGAAGCTGGATCAATTATAAGGATGCTGTTAAACTGGGAGCCGGATTGACGAAAAGAATCATGCTAAAATGGAAGCTGGATTGATGAAAATAATCAGGCTTAAATGAAAGCGGGACTGATGAAATGATTGTGACTAAAAGGGTTCCATGATGAGTAGAATTCTCGTATCATCTATTTAAGCATGATTCTTTTCATAATTCCAGTAACCAGGTTAGCATAATTATTTTCATCAATCATGCATCATATTGGACCTACATGTACATTATAGGCCTATATATATTGTACCTGACATCTGCGCCAAAATGGCGCTGCGCCAAACCAAATATTATCTATAACATATAGATATAACACATACATATATAGTATCTATCTATATAATTACCTAAATCACGCGACCTACGTGTGTCTGTCTGATTCAAGATGCGTGATTGGACAGCACGCAAGCGTTGCTGGTGACCAACATAGGCTATTGTTTACGAGTTAGTTAGTTAAACATAGTGTCTGAGTATGTTTCAAAAACGTTTTATTCACATCTCTGTAACTGTATTTACAATTATTAAAATTAAATACATCGTGTAATGTAAGTATATTTGCAGTTATTAACGTGAAATGCACACTTATTGGATGAAACTCGATTTTGAATCGGTTGAATCGCCGTTACTCATATAAGGGTGTAAACAACGTTGTTCAGAGGGAGTTTCACGGGTAAACATTGCGACTGCCGCTGAATTTTGTTGGCTTCGGGGCGCCAGTTGTAGCCTTTCTGTGCAATGGGAGGAAACGGGTTGAATCGTGAGCTATTATATTTTCCGACCCGTGATTCTTCCTGGGTTAACAGCTATATGCTCTGCATTGCATTTAAGCAACCAATCACGGAGAGGTAATTATGATTCAGTAAAGGTGATAACTACAAAATAATAAAAAATATTGCAATGATTTTACGAATGGTTCTATAGATGATACGAATTTACGAAAGGTTCTATAGATGATAAATGTTACCTATAATAGACCAAACGTATACAGTCACAGTTATGACTACACTCGTGTCTACCCTTCACTACATTATTTTACAAAGAGATTCTCAAACTCTTCAATATGATGATCACGGTTAATCATTTACCAATGGTCGCGACATTCCATTCAGCTCCGAAATGCGACCATAAAACCTAGCGACAGCCATTACTCTGCTCAGCTATCGATCATCGCACACACAAAACACAATTTGCGCAAAATCCATTCACCCAAGGCCCTGATTGTTTCATACAGCAACAGCCTAAAACACTCTTAGGACCTACCAGAGCATATATAGGCCTCCTTTTCAACTGCCACAGGAAACATTTTAAACATTCAAACGGTCGGAAAATGGCAGAATAGGTCTATTACTGCTGTGAAAAACTGGGAAAGCCCAACTGATGTCCAAGCGAACGGCGACGACGACGGCAGCTGACGTCTCCTGTCCAATGAACGTCACGCGAATATTATTATTATTGGAAGACAAGAAGCTGTGTAATGATGCCTGCGTGGACGCTCTGAGAATTGCCATGGCAACACACACATGGACATCTATGCCTGGTCTATAACTGATGCTGCTGCTGCTGCTGCCATACGTTTATTGAATGTCATAACAACGACTCCCTCCACTTCCATCTCCTATTCATCCCCTTATGCCTATAGTCCTGCTCTATCGCCTCATTATATTTGCGCTCATCTTCTTCTTTCTTATCTTTCCTCTGCATCTTCTTCTCTTCTTCGTCATCATCATCGTCATCTTCATCGACATCGTCGTCGTCGTCGTCATCATCATCATCATCATAGTCGTCGTCATCTTCTTTTCTTCTTCCTCTTCTTCTTCTTCCTCCTCCTCCTCTTCTTCTTTTTTATCATTGTCGTCTTCTTCTTCCTCCTCCTTGTCCTCCTCATCCTCTTCTTCTATTTCATCTTCATCATCATCTTCTTCTTCTTCCTTCTCCTCCTCCTCCTCCTCTTCTCCTTCTTCGTCATCGTCTTATTTTTCATCTACTTCTTCCTCTTCCTCTTCAAGTGTAACTGTGACCGCCAACAGAAAGTGGCAGCAGAAAGACAATTAAAGATCACCGTGTATATCGTCGCCTTTAATTCCTTGTTCGTCATTAACAGAACAGGCGATGGTGATTTAAGTAGCGTCAACTAAAGCTACAGAGGAGACAATACGATACAAATGTCGGTTATGCATGCGCGGTCTGTCCACGTGGCTGGTGCTTTGGCTTTATAGTAACAGACGCCGTTGGTAGAATGATCGTGGCGTCTACGTGCGTCCATTGGACGTCGGCAAGGCAAACATCTCGCCGTAGGCCTCTAGTGGTTTCACATGGGATAGATCGGTTTTATGACGATAGGTAATGGTAACTGTTGGTCACTCTCTTTTTTGTCTCTCCCGCTCTGCCTGGATCTGTGTATGGGTATTTATGTATGTCTGACTGTCTAAATGTATGCGTGTGTAATGTGTATGCTGTCAACCAGTGTTTGTCTGAGTCTGTCTGCTCTGCAATTAGGCCCTATGTCTGTGTCTATCAGTCTCTATGCCTTATTAGCTGTCTATCCATCTGTCTATAGTGGGTTGCCTGGCTCTTATGTCTGTTCGTCCGGTGCTACTGGTCCTGTTATTTTTATGTCCTTTTATTCGTCCGTTCGTCCGTCCGTATATCTGTCTAATTACGTCATTCCACGTAATTGCTAATCGGATTTCATTGTCGTCATCTTTCTCTTCTGCTGCAGTCATTCTCCGTCAACATAGGTGTGCCTGACCATCTCTCGATTCATATGTGTTTACCTCGTACATCAATGTCTCCTCTGTCGCCTGTCTTCCACATGTCTTATTGTTTATATGTCTATATTTGTCTTGTCTGCTGTCTGAATCTCTGTCTCTGTCTGCTCTGTGATTCCTGTCCGACGATATTTACCTTATAGTCTTTCTTTCCTTCCGGTCATAGTATATTCGTCTGCAAACACTAAAACCGATGTTCCTCACATTCTATAAACTTTTTTCTTATAGACATAAACTGGTTTATCAACACTCACACACACACACACACACACACACACACACACACACACACACACACACACACACACACACACACACAGGCCTATTGCCGTCCGGATGGGAGACTGCACGGATTAAACGTTTGTGTTGGGAACACGTCGATCAGTAGTGGCTTCTCTGGTTACCTGAAACCACTGTTTACTTACTGCTGAACATATTCTGTTTTTAATGTTCCATGTAAGCTAGAGTAAAAACGCAGCGCTGCTTTTATGAGTCGTAGAAGAGATGGGACGAGGTGGCGCAGTGGTATGTTACGTGCCTTGCAACCGAAGGGTGGCAAGTTCGAACCGACCTCAAGTCACTGCGTAGCTACCTTGGACAATTTACTTACCCATATTGTCTGTGGGGAAGACAACGGGAAAGAAACCACCTAATCCTGGGTGGCATAAAGCCAAATCGACCTGCCTTGAATGCAGTGCCTTCCGGCAGAGAACTCATCATCATCGTCGTCGTCGTCGTCATCATCATTATCGTCATAATCAGGCGCT
This sequence comes from Bimastos eiseni, assembly GCA_959347315.1. Taxonomy (NCBI): domain Eukaryota; kingdom Metazoa; phylum Annelida; class Clitellata; order Crassiclitellata; family Lumbricidae; genus Bimastos; species Bimastos eiseni. The sequence continues at coordinate 34,638,881 of OY365811.1, read as the reverse complement.
ATGTAGAATTTCCTGCTGTATGTAATATACAATAATCCTGAAATATAGCTATATAAATGAAGAGAAGATTCCGTGTGCCTGTCTGTCCGGTTATGCATTTGCACAGTTTTAGAGCTATTGACTCGAAACCTTCGCCGTTGGCTCTAGGAACACCTGGGACACCCAGTTGAGGGGTTAGGGAACTCCGCGGTCGTCGTTTTCCCGGTCTCTAGGGCCAAAAACCTCTCACAGGAGTCCAGCAACTACCCCAACGAGTCCACGTAAAGAAAAGCTTCCTTCTCAGTCGCCAGGAGTCACTACTGTACTCACAAGTTCGGGTTACTACATACACTTTGCAAACCAACAGAACCTCGCAAACACGAAAGACAATCACACCTGTGGAAGGATATCCAGGGGTCGAGTCCATTTCCATTCACGATATATCTTAACCATGCAACGTTGGGTACCCCAAGCTATATAGTACATAATATATTTAAACATCTTGTGACATAATTATATAGAATATATTTAAAATACCGTGGTAAGCATATATCTGGATATATATAATATAGACAATATCTTGATTTAATAGAATATATTTTAGTTAAGAGTGTTATGTTGTTTTCTCTATTCTCTTTTTATTTTTTCTTATTCTTGACAACAATGCTTACCTATTTACTCTCTTCTTTCCCTGATATATATATATATGTATATATATTATCTTTAATTTAATCTTCGCTGCCTGTCTATATTAGTGATTACAAGTATCTTGTAGTCTTTTCTTGGGGTTCCCTCTAGCGGGATATTCCTCCCTTGGGTCTCCATAGTATCCCTCATTCTTCCAGTTTACGTTGTGCTCTGTTATACCTCCCTTAGCGAATATTTGTGCTTCTATTGCGATGAAGCCAGTTTATTTGTGTGTGTGTTTCTATTGTTGGTTATCAATAAACGAGTCAAACGAGTCAAATGTATATCTTATATATTAGTTAGAATTTAAGATATCTTAACATAATGTATATATTTATTTATTACCGAAATTCGATACAGCCCTTCTTCCAACATTTTTTGCTCAGAAGTGCATACACACGCCTCGACGGCGCAGTTGCAGGACGTTGTACTGCAGAGCAATCGTGCTCGAATGACTTGCTCAAGATCCCTACACGTATAGTGACTACCCTGCCGAGGGTCGAACCCGCTCGCTCATCGCACACTGAACGTTACGGGCTGACCGCTCTAACCGATCGGCCACCGTGCCACACAATATTTTCTATATTGTAGAAAATAAGCTTATTAAATATCTTGGCATGTAAAGTATCATATCAGTATGTACACCAAAACACGGTTTGCAATTAGTTAACAAAAGAATGTATTAGATATATTATATATAATGTCACAATATTATATATATATAGGGCCTATATATATCCTCGAGGCTTGAATTAATCCATTTCAGAGGCCACATATATTCTCCTTCTCCAGTTGGTTTTATCACCAAAGTCTCTTCTTTCTTCCATGTTGGAAATGTCAAATCTTGTACGTTGTATCATATACCGTCATTTCTTCTTCTGCCTGTCTGCCTCGGTACACCCTCTATTCTCATGATCTGACCATATACCCTCTATTCTCATGATCTGACCATATACCCTCTATTCTCATGATCTGACCATATACCCTCTATTCTCATGATCTGACCATATACCCTCTATTCTCATGATCTGACCATATACCCTCTATTCTCATGATCTGACCATATACCCTCTATTCTCATGATCTGACCGTATACCCTCTATTCTCATGATCTGACCGTATACCCTCTATTCTCATGATCTGACCATATACCCTCTATTCTCATGATCTGATCACATACCCTCTATTCTCATGATCTGACCATATACCCTCTATTCTCATGATCTGACCATATACCCTCTATTCTCATGATCTGACCGTATACCCTCTATTCTCATGATCTGACCGTATACTCTCTATTCTCATGATCTGACCATATACCCTCTATTCTCATGATCTGACCATACACCCTCTATTCTCATGATCTGACCATATACCCTCTATTCTCATGATCTGACCGTATACCCTCTATTCTCATGATCTGACCATATGCCCTCTATTCTCATGATCTGACCGTATACCCTCTATTCTCATGATCTGACCATATACCCTATATTCTCATGATCTGACCGTATACCCTCTATTCTCATGATCTGACCATATACCCTCTATTCTCATGATCTGACCGTATACCCTCTATTCTCATGATCTGACCATATACCCTCTATTCTCATGATCTGACCATATACCCTCTATTCTCATGATCTGACCATATACCCTCTATTCTCATGATCTGACCATATAGTCTCTATTCTAATGATCTGACCATATACCCTCTATTCTCATGATCTGACCGTATACCCTCTATTCTCATGATCTGACCGTATACCCTATATTCTCATGATCTGACCGTATAAACTCTATTCTCATGATCTCACCGTATACCCTATATTCTCATGATCTGACCGTATAAACTCTATTCTCATGATCTGACCATATACCCTATATTCTCACGATTTGACCATATACCCTCTATTCTAATGATCTGACCATATACCCTCTTTTCTAATGAACTGACTGTATACCCTCTATTCTCATGATCTCACCGTATACCATCTCATTCTGACCTCTCGTACGTTGTCCACAATGTATACCACTCCTAGTGTGTTTCTGATGACTCGCTCCGTTGCCTACATTCCTTATATTATATAGCAAGACTCCAAGTATTCACTTCATCATGCTCGCTTCCATTCTCTCCAATAGCCCTTCCTCTTCCCTCCTCAATATCTATAAGCTTCTTCTCTATACATCATCACTCGTCTTATCACTGTTGTGTATACTTTTCCTTGAGATGATTGAGCATTGTTATGTCAAACAATACACCCGTTAAGTCCTTTCATTTTGCTCAGCTGTCTTAATGCTGTTCTTGACAACATGCTCATAACCACTATTGCCGATCGAAGGTATAGGCCATTATACGAGTGTATCGGTTTGTTATAAGCCGTCTGTCTCTGACATTAGTGTCTTATCCATCTAGGAGCAAAGCACGGTTTGTTTCATTGATGTTTTCTTTGAAGAACTTACTCTCCAGTGCTCTCTGCAATCTGTATTTCTGCCTTCTCCTCCTCTTTCTCCTCCTCCTCCTCCTCCTAGTCAGCCGCTACAGGATCGTCCTCAGCATATCCCACGGCACCTCTCTTATTACATGTTCCTATGAAACATCCATTAGACCATTACTATGACAAACAGAATGGACTATAAAGGCAGGATCATTGATGCTAGGCCTACATGTAAACCCAGGGAGACTGATATATGGAATTTTCCTGTGATGCTCACACTGCTCCTCAACGAAGTCTTTCCATCCTCACATCCATGTGCATTGATTCTACTCGATAGAGGCAAAGCATAGACTAATTATATATGTGACGTCAGGATCAGGAATTGGCCCCAAACGGACGTGGATGGTCTGTCGTATTGACAAAGCACAGAAGCCAACTGAATAGACCTAGCAGTAACCATGGTGATGCCGGCCTATGCGATCGACTTCGATCAATGCAAGAAGGAGACAGATTGAGTAAATGCACGTCATACGGTACGTGAACTCTATCAATCTTTAAATAGATGCGTATAAAACTATTTATAACCGTGTGCACAGTTGCGTCACGATACTATTTTGGTGGACCTCCTATTAGAGGACTCATATATATCACATATATAATCAGATTTGGCAACTATAGGGAGTGCTGGAATGTCAACGTATAGGTCGGGGTTCAAAACCAAGTGTAAACCCCAGGCAGAGAGGTTTTCTGCTGCACTTGTAGCACAGCGAACTCCACTATAAACGAGTACGTTGGTTGTACACTGTGGGAATCTCAGACGGCGAGGGAGATTACTTACCAACACCGCCCTCATGTATACAGAACGAGGCTAAACAGTTGAGTCACTGCATATAACCAACTGTATGTATGGATAATTCGCATGTTCATCTCAACAGATTGTTCTGCACTTGAAAATGGTTGCTAAAAAGACCCCACCAGTATATCCTCAGTAGTATTTATAGTCCCAGTGCCTGGCTCGAGCTATATAGACTAACCCTCTCAAAACGATGAAACAGTGCGCATTCTCTCATGGAAGAGAATATCGAGCTTTGTTTTGTTTAAATTCACAATTACCTAATAAATTATTTATGTACGTTATGTTTGTTTGCTTGCTTGTTTGTTTGTGTGTGTGTGCACATGTGTGTGTGTGTATGTGTGTGTGTGTGTGTGTGTGTATGTATGTGTGTGTGTGTGTGTGTGTGTGAGAGAGAGAGAAAGACTGAGAGAGACAGACAGACAGACAGACAGACAGATAGAGACAGGGACAGAGACAGAGATAGAGAGAGACAGAGAGATAACACTAACATGAAAATTGATCTATAAATACATGAGCATGAACCTAAATACATTCATAGTCATGTTAACCAATTATTCCGTAGGCCTACCTGAGCGAGGAGTTGTTGAACGTAGGCGTGGCCTTTGAAACACGTGGGCGTGCCAAGACGGTCCGTGGGCGTGGCCTCTTCTGTTCGCAAAATTATTAACTAATATAATACTGCAACTGTTGCGATGTGCCCGTGTCTGTGCAATTATACCTGCGAAGCTTATAATAATCTTCCCCGAAACTTGAGCTCCATTACCCAGTGCATGGTCTTGCTATAGGCCCAAAGATTCAGATTGCTCTCTGCCAAATATAGATATTATATCCGAATTATCCTTATATAGTCAACCGCCAGCAGAGCGTACATCATCATCACCATCCGTCCCCATGGCAACAATTCCTGTCGTGTAAGCGCAGCAGCAGCAACAGCTCAGGTGAAAAACTGACCAGGCGGCGACAGGTATGTAGGCTCACCCGAAGCAACAAGAAAGTTGCACCAGTTAAGGAACAGTAATCCGATCATTGGTTGAACGAGGTCGTGACTTGTACGTTTAAAAGCACGCAACAGACCGAATCCTAAACCAATATCATAAACGTATATCACCTACAAATCTTAAGGTATCCAGTGCAGTTTATAGCTTCGCGTTGAGCGCAACAACAGTCTGAAGAATCGTAATGAAATAATAAGGTATAGATCGTCGTTAAGTGAGGAATGGAGATTGATGGGACGAATGGAGGGGTGTTGACGCCGGATAACGACGACCCAATGGGAAGGGAGTGGGGTTCGTGGCATTCTACGAAGGACATGAATCGTAACGATCGATCAGGGATCTCATCGTTAAGTCTCTCGTTTTAGTTGTTCTGGACATCTATAGATAAGAAGTTGGATAAGAAGTCGCTGATCAACATCACATGATATTGGACTCATTGTCATCCAGAACATAATTATTATTGTGACATTGACGACACCTACAGATGTGAATGTGAAGTGACGAATGTGATGTGATGAAGTATTGAAATATGTGACGAAGTGACGAATATGCGATGGAGTCGCTAGTGTGACCGAATTTCTAGCGAGCCTGAATATCTAATGTGACCGAGGGTTATTATAATATAATTGGCCAAGAGGTTAGTGTGATTGATTGGCTAGTGTGACCGAAAGGCTAAAATGACCTAGAGGCTAATACAATTGCCTCGGCACATGGTCCCATATTGCATAAAATCAAGCCAAACGTCGCATGAGCTTCACTTCTAGGACAATGCTACTGGGGCGTCGTTACTAGAACCACTCACATGAACAGTCGCAATGACGCAAGAACTGAACGCAATGATAAATCAAACCTATAATTCACATATGATCTTCTTAAAGCTAATATGAAGTTGCCAAATGAAATGCAATCATAGTCACATCTGAATGATAACGTAACTGAAATAAAAATCACACCAACACCAATAGGACATACTTAATGAGATAGAGGACAACCAATTCGACAAATCTGGGTCACCCAGAGTAATTTCACAAACGAATCAGTTTAATTTAGATGGTTCCAGAAACTCTGGCATAAGTGACAATGGGCCTAAACCAAATGGCATCAACCCAATCCAAAAAATGAGTAAACATATCCTCCCATTCTCACCTTCCCTCATTATAAAACTAGTCTAGCCTACTACCTCGGAGTTTTCATACCCAACTCCATCACATTTAATTATATTTTTTTAAAGGAGACATAAATATGCATAGGTAAAAGATCATATGCTCCCTGTATCCAGTGGCGTAGCGAGGCCCCGTGCCGCCTGGGGCAAAGATACAAAATGGCATTGCCGCCCCTGTGTATTTTTTTATCTACCAGTCAAACATACAAAGTACAAAATAAATTAATATTTTTTATTTACAACTAAAATTAGTGTAAACATATTTACACGATACGTTGAAATCAAGTTTTGATGAAAAATAATAAATAGGCTATAAACAAAAAACAGTGGAGATGATCTTGTCGGCTGCAAATTTGTAATATATTTATCGCAAGACTCGTGCAAGCGGACGCTAGTTAATTTAATTTTGCCATGACTTTCACACCTATCGAATTAAAGAAATTTGGTAGTAATAATAATAAAGTGAAAATTCTCTTTTGCATGGTGCCAGGCTTAGGCAAGAGCAACAAGAATCTTGAAGAATGCAAGTTATATAATAGCAATTTTCTAATTATTTGTTTACTGAAAATACCGCCCTAGGACAAGTGCCACATGGGGCAATTCGCCCCTCTTGCCCCCCTCATTACGCCACTGCTTGTACCCCATAGGGATTGATGCCTGTCTGAGACAATGATTACACAATTATTTAGCAATACACCCCGTACTTCTGAAACAAAATAGCTGCAGTATATCAAGATGACCCAGAGAGGTTAATTCACATTGTTTTGGCTAAGGAGGAAAACAGGATGTCCTAAATATACTCAAAGATGTAAAATAAACTGATTGGACATTAGTAATAGTACAAAGCCTACGCAGTCTAACATTAACTCCGATATTATCGTCTATAGGCCACATTTAACTGGTATTTTGCAAGACATATCGATGAGCATTCTGGTTACAACTGTGCCCTGTTCTAATCAGAGACTAATAACTTTCAAAATTGCCCAATTCAACCACATCTCCCTCACCAAAAGGAATGAAACATTATGCTGTAAATGTGTTACAAATAAATCAAACATTACAAGAAAATAGAAAATTTTAAAATTACTTACACAAAACAACCTAGCCTTGTTTAATATTTACACAAACAGAAGACATTTAATAAAAGGTCAATTGACTTGATTCAAATTCTGCCTCGACTCAACATAGCACAACGCCAACACGGAAATTTTGGAAACACGAACCATTGTGCACAAGATCGTCATTCTTTAAGTTTTGAAACTGTGAGAAAACAGAACAATCACATTATCACAAAAAAATCTGCTTGCCAGTTGAAATGATGCTTAGAACACAATACTTGCAGAACATTTATCCACACCTGAATAAATTGGTGTGCTGATCAAATATTTACAGTAAACTCTACTGAACTCTCATTTTAATTTTAAAATGCACTTCTCAGACTTGAAAACTGACCAGAAATTACGAAAACTGCAAGTAAACGCATGTCATGAAAGAAAAAGAATAACGCCCTGAATGAAATAATGCATTGGACATCATGAATTGTATTAATTTCACCGTACACATCAAATTAGGCATGTGGTATCAAATGTCACTTAATAATTTTGTTATCTAGGTTGTGCTAATAAATAATTATTTAATATATCGCGCTTTTATTGTGCACAATGTAAGTAAATCGTAATTGAAGACGAATAACTTGACAATGGTTGGCATAGAAGCCATTCAGTCAGAGCACATGGTCAGTAACATTGAGATAACCAGCCTTACAGCAATATTATTATCATAATATTTCATCAGGGTCTTCAATGTAAATTAATGGTGATGTCGTTCGTAGTAGCCCTGCTCGTTGGACTCATGAGCAGCGAATTCCCTTGAAAGCGACTGCATTATAGCGTTGAATAGTCATCGAGATGCGCTGGAAGAGGAAAGTCGTCTCTCTCTACTCCCCAGTGATGAAAGGAAGCTTTGGTCTTCAGAATTGATGGGGCCAAAGGTTTCGAGTGCCACTGGTGTGAAGACGTACGTGGAGGCTAGCTCGACGTATTTCTGAGTTTTGAGGTTCGCCACCCTCTTATTATTATTATTATTACCTCATGGACAAGTTATTCACATACATGCTCGTCTCACCATCAACACATATGAATCATGTGCAGCGTTGTCCCAGAGTGTAAACTCTGCAGGTGCGAGCAGAGCACCATTCAGCACAAAATGTTATCACATGGTAGAGAGATAAGGCTTTGCATTATTATGACACAACAAAAAGTGAGAGAGAGAGAGAGAGAGAGAGAGAGAAAGTCTGGTCCATCTGACAAGTACAGAGTGAGCCCACAACTCTGACAGGAGGAGACTGTGGCAGAGTGACACAGCTGAGAAAGACAGAAATCTTCATTGGTCCATGATTCTCTTAGAAAGAAGCACAAAAAACTCATTTCATCAAATCTTATTTCTACTAAATTGCTATTATTTATCACAATGGTTGCTTCAACTAAGATTCGTCATTTTGACATTCAGTTAACACAACCGTCAAAGAATGTGGCATTTAATCGACACTGGAAGATAATCTCAGTAGAAATTCTTAGATTAGACCATTAAGCAGTCATACAAAGGGCTTCATTTTCAGACACGCTTTACTCTCAATCTATCCAGGTTTTCTTAAACCTTTCAAGTTCGTCACTGTGTAATCCCCCCCAAAATCTCTACCCAGAGCTTCTAGGCCTGTTTAAAATGTATGAGTACTCAATACTTGGTAAAGTAGTTGAAGATACATAACAAAACAACCTACACATAAATCATATGAAAAAACGTCACACACAACTAGGCAACCTTGAAAAATGCACAATAATATGACCAGCACATTTGCTCAACATATTATCATTTTGGGACATACAATAAGGAAAGCCACAGGTCTTAAAGCTACAACTAGCAATCATCAACATTTCAGACAAAAGCAAACTTCAAGACAAAAAAACAAAACGGTTAACGATCTCTAGAGAACAGAAAGATCGATTTCGCAGAAACAACTCGGATATGAACATCATGAAACATAAAAAGTTGCACGGACTTTAAAATGCTATTGAGCGAGGCGAGGAGTGCATACGAGAGGTTCTCTACCGGTCCTGCGACACAAGTCTACTATAGATAAGTGCATATGTACATGTGTTCTCCATTCAAAGGGGAAATCATATTGAAGATGATTGCCTTGGTGAGAACACACATTCCATAACATGTGATCTCTGCCGATTTCACACGAGGGGCACAAGAATCACCCCCAGGATTCAATGGCCAAAAGGCGACAAGTTACAAACTTGGGTCATTGCACCATATCGTGCATACATACTTATTCACATACAGTCAGTCGGAAATGATGTATAATATACTACAATGCCACAATTATTAATCATATATATACCAGCTCAGTCATGCCGGGACATCATGCTCTTTGTTCTTCCACACGGCGCGAACTACTCGTTCCTCGAGTGCGAACTGCAATTAGACAGCATCGCACTTTCATTGTTGTTGGCCCTGTGGTGTGCTTAGGGTTAACACAGATGCAATTTACAGCAGCCTTAAAACTATTCTTTTCAGCTTGTGTTGTATCGAGAGCGCTCCTGAGTAGTAACTTTGAAGAGGTGCCATATAAATCTTGAGAATGATACAACAGATGCAACCACTGTATCATACATGGCAGTATTAGTAATGAAGGCTTTGAAATTAAATGCTCGAAAACCTGATGGCAAAAAGTCTAATCGTTTGCATCTTTGAATGTCAAAGTTCAAACTTCACCATGAAAGAATTATCACTCAAAATTTCTGTTGCTGGCCACTAACTAGTCCAAATATGGAAAAGAACAGATCCCCTTCAGACATAACTTTACACGTATACTTAATTAACACTATCGTATTTTAATTTGGACCTTCTATTTGTCTGAATGCAATCAAACTATAATCACAACACACCACAGCTACACCTTACTTAATTAGTTTGATATTTAACCTATGGCATGCTCACGCTGTAATTTCAGTCACAGAACTATAACCAGAAACTGCTGATTTTATTGTTATGCCTACTAAACGAATTCAACAATCACTTAACTGCACTCATTAATGGTTTTCATTACCTATAACACTTAAAATGCCAGCTCAATTACTGATTCACATTCATATATTATTTGAGTTAATACAACACTACACCATTTTTAAACATGTTCAGTTTGATTACTAAATTCCAATCATGACCTGCAGATGTTTGTAGACAAAGCTTCAATTCACTTCATTTAATTGCAGTGTGAATAATTTATCAACATTCTTGATGAATTATTTTCCTCTTTTAGTTTGCCAGGCAGGTTTTCTAATATTTTTTTAGTCCCAAAGATTTCACATGAGACAGATGAAATTAAAAGAACCTCGGTGGAAGACAGTGACCTCCTCCCCTCCTCTTCCTGTGGCTGATTTCCTACTTTTATCCTCAGGATATCCTCAAGGTTCAAGGTTAATTAATATATATATTATTAATCCTTTCAGCACTTTAGTTTCTCTTACATTCTACATAATTACAGTTAAGCATCAGCTTTGTAATATAAAAATCAAGTTTTGATGTGTGGTCTCAGTTTAGGCTGAATTTAATGCTGAATCTTACTTTGCAATGTCCAATTTTGGCCCTTAACTCCCACTTTCTGTCCAATTTTGGCCCTTAACTCCCACTTTCTGTCCAATTTTGGCCCTTAACTCCCACTTTCTGTCCAATTTTGGCCCTTAACTCCCACTTTCTGTCCAATTTTGGCCCTTAACTCCCACTTTCTGTCCAATTTTGACTTAATCCAACTGATATCCTAAACTATTACAATGGAAGCCCAGATAGACACGTCTAGCTGGGACCACAGTTGTGCATGCATTGTGCCACTGTTGGCCATTTTGAGGACAGCCCACGTCATGCTGTGGACCCTTTATCTGGGATCAAACAAATCTGGATTCAGAACACAAAATGAAATCTCAACCTGAACAAAGCAACAACAGTACATACAAAATTGGAAGTACATTGTAGTAGAGGCACCATTATACTCGTCAATTTATATAGTGCCAGTATAGTAACTATGGGTCTACAACTGTGAGGGACCGTATCAGAAAGACCTGACAAAATACAAACAGGGCCCATCTGAATGCCCATCTGAGCAATCCACAGAGATCTATAAAATCTGAAATAACCCCACATTATAGCACCTTATGCAGAACAAACCAATAAGCGGTGTTCCATGTCCAGGTAAATGAAACCCAGTTTACAGTTAAACTGGTTTCATTTCAGCTTGAAAGACCTCTTGCTAAGCAAAATTGCAAGGACCCGGTGCCCCCCGTTGGCATGACAGCAAGTTATCATCACAAGAAAATTACATCTGAGTTCAAAAGGTGCATTACACAGATAAAACAGATGATCGACACACAACTTGAAGAACAAGATTTTCCACTCGGCGACGTAATCTTGACGAGAATGAATGAGGACGACTCAATGACCGCCTGCAATGGAATTGCCATTTGTAAGGTTGTGAGAAGCAAGGAGCTCTTTTTTCTGCTCGAAGTAGGCATTGAACCTTGCCAACGAATATTCCTACAGCAAACAGAAATAAAATTGTTTCTTACTCTATCATCAGGACTTGGTTAAAAAGCAAACTTTCAATAGCATAATCGGTTTTTGTGCATTTTTTGGGAATTCAATCATATATATAGTAATGTAAGCCAGAAACTGTTTCTTAAATTTTAATTGGTGAACTAATTTTTGCGGGGAATGTAATGCAGTTCTGCGGGAATGGGGAGAAAACTTGCAAGGATGGGGCAAGGATGGGGACAAAATATGTAGGGTTGGGGCAGGGATGGGGAAGATTTACTTGTCACAGGTTGGGGATGGGGACGAGATTCTATCCTAGGGCCACTCTCAACAGTGAACTAAAAATATCTACCAGTAACAAAACAATTATAAAATAATGATCCCAATACTAGCAATACTACTGTACTATTAATGCATGTAATAATGCTAACAATGACTATATATCGAGTATTAACAATAAAATCCCTTGGATGGTTAACAACAAGACTAATAATTACAATAGCAGTGATGTTTTGGCCACTCACAAGATAGTCAAATTCAATGCTGGATATGTGAGCCTGGACAATTCCCCAAAGGCCCCAGAGGAAGTGAGAGGCCAGTGCATACATGTTGGCCTCCAGAAGCATCGCTTCTTCTTCATTGGTTACTTCCGGGAGACCGTTCTTATCGCTTTCGACCTCTTCATCTTCGGCCAGATAGGCTCTGATGAACTGCAACTGAACAGAAGCACGTGTTCAACATCAACGATCTGATCATTTAAAGTCTGCACAGACAGTGCTCACACAAGGAAGAAGAGTGAAATAAAGGAGCACAATAAAGTGGTGAAACTGTTTATCAAGAAATGGGTTCTTCTGGTTAATTATTTAGCTCCTTTTGATCCTTCAATGGCATTATATAAATAACCAGACAAAGAAGCAACTAAACTGAAACAGACTCATTGTTGTTGCCTCGGCAGTAGCAGGGCTATGCGGTTGCTGATTGGTTAACAATGTCTGGTTGTGACAGGGAGAGTCCAAGTCCAAGTGTGGGCTATTGGACTTGGATGGTTATTGTATAGAGACCTTGAGCCAATGATGTATTCCATGCAGCTGTTGGCCCTTAACACTTGAAAGCAATTTCTAGAAACAGCCAAGTATCAGCTTTAGCATTCACAGTTCGGGTGCTATCTTTTGAGCAGGCACCCAGATCTTCGTATGCCCGTCAACAAGCCTACTTGCATCAGGACAATTTCACAGGTTTACATAGTTGAGGTACATGCCCCTGGAAGTATAAGGAAAGCAGAACAGTATTTATGATAAATATACATTTATTTTAAAATGCAGCAATGGTGCCTCCCCACGATGCACTCTGAGCTATCAGAATTTACTTGTACTAAATATAGTATATTTAATGCAGAAGTGCGAGACGTAAGAGTTTTACTGCACGTGTAATTGCATATGATAATGCAAGCAGTGATTACCTGCTGTTCCCTATTGGGATAGGACTCCAGGTTGGCCTTGAAGTATGGCGGATCCGTGATTTGATAGTTGTAGCACCACTCACAGAAATGGTTTCCGATATCAAACCCTCTACAAGCACAAAGAAAACCACATAGAATATGTTTCCCATAGGGGTCGACAGTTTACTCAATGATTCTAATATGACACAACAATGATATTTTGACAAGTGGAATAGATCTACTTACAAGAACTGGTAAAAGAAATGACAGTAGTAACCCAACTGCTTTGCATGCAGAAGCATTGGACAATTAGTGTAGGAAAGAATTACATTACCATCCAAACTACAGCATTACCATTCTAATATTATATTACCATTAATATATTATATTGACACCCTAATTTACATGTAATTAAGTTATTCAATTTTCATTGCCTTCTAATCGAATTCGGTAAGCTTAGGATCTTCAGATTTAAGAAATAACATGTCGATTATTGTAGAATCATTTCAAAAATTACGAAATCATTCTTCACTTCATTAGAAGATCTTCTTCACCAGTTGCTTGATAGCAGAATAACAAATCCAGTTTTAATTACATCTATGCTATGCTCTTAATGCAGACTATTTTATAAGCAGACCACTTTGAAATCACAATTCTCAAGAAATGGAGCTCCATATTAATATGACAATACGATTAAAAAACTTCCCATGTTTGTCTATGCTGTACATTCTGAAAATTAATATACGACAAGAGCAGATACAGATGCAACTAGGACGCTGTGAGACATCGCACACACAACACCACAATACGCAACGGTTATAGACACAACACAGGTATGCAGTTGGTCCTTTATTGCTTTCAACAACAGGGCTTTTCTGAGGTACTTATGAGGAGCTATATTAATTGTGTCCAAATACATACATAAATATATGCACACATGTGTATATATACATGTATATGCATATATATAAATATGATATATATATATATACACTGTAGTCCACAATTGATTAGTTCCATTGTAAAATCACGCGAGTGTTACAGCCACAATCTTTTCAAGTCAGCACAGAGGCTCTGAGTCACATGCAAGCAATTTGTAGTTTCTTTAAATAAACTGATAGAAGCATTCACAGCAAATGACATAATTAATTGTGAATGGCATGCATAATAATAATAATACTGTCTTCAGCATAGCAGCCACCAGAAAGCCAAGCAAAGCATCAAGCTAAAAGCCAAGCAGAGAACAAAAGCAAGACAGGGGTCATCCGTAAGGGGTATCCGCAGAAAATAACTTACTCTGGACCCTCCTTCCCCATATCCACAACCCACTCCATCCCCTTAACGGACAGTACACCCTAATTGAATCAGAGTGAATACAAAGGCCTAGATTAGGCCATGGACTCCTATATGTTAACCTAATATATAGGAGTTCATGAATTGAACAATCGATTGATCTGGAACAAGCAACTCTGTTGTGTGGAGGAAGCTTTGCAACCTGTTTGGTCCAGCAAAGTGACTGTCACTAGATCACTAAATCCAACAACACAGAAAAGAATGCCGTCCGTTCGACTGAGGCCATGCGCATTGAGACTCAGTGGCCGATTGGAAAGAGCGCTCAATCTGCAAGGCGGAACAGGGGCTTGAACCTCCCTTGAGCACTCACCCTGTAAGGCCGAACAGAGGTTTGAGTCTCTTCTGAGCCGGTGTGAGCGAGTACCATGAGCCGGTGTGAGCGAGTAGCATGAGTCTCCCCTGAGCCGGTGTGAGTGAGTGAGTACCACAAGCAGGTTCTTCACTCACAGCTGCTCGGCATCACTGACTATGTTTAGACACCATATAGATGCATGACAGTAAAGGTCATAACTTCAATTCTCTGTATTTCGGTGACCCTTCCCTTCTAAGCTTTGCTGACGACCCTTAAATGGATGACCCCAAGAGTCAGATACTACAGTTCAGAGTTCAACGATGCAACAGGTTTCTTCCTGGATACTAAAATTCATGCACCAGATTTAGATCAATTATAGAAATCATACTGCCACAGTCCGGCGGACATCTTGATCACAACAAAAAGTGCTCAAAACTCTAGTTCAACAATATTGGGAAGGTTGATTTGGGTTTAGAAGCTTTAACTGGTATCAGCATTTGTACCTGTAGTTATACTGGGCATATTCATAATCTATTGCACGCAACACTGAGGCAGCATTCATGTCTGCTTTGTCCTCTGGAAGGAGCAAAATATTGCCTACAAACAGTAATATTAACCAAACAATATTTAATTGAAATGAAGATTGATTAATGAAACAATCACCGAATTCAAACAGAAGTACAAATCAATTAAAACCATAGAAACTGGTTCATGTTAAATTATGTCAGTAATGTTACTGCCCATTTTACTGATTTAACAAAAGATTTTGTCATAGGACAAATCCAGCTAACTAGTGTGAAAAATTTCTGAATTTTTCATTGGACACGTAACATTAGTCTAATGTAATCATTTGTATTGTTTTTAAACTGCTAGCGACCACTAACGTTTTTCGGTTCCAGTCAGTTCAAATAATTATATCCTTAAAAAGCAGCTATGTTAAGCAATTGATTTAGAGCTCAGATCGTTTTACAGGACCTTGCGGAGTGACATGACCCAACATATTTATTATTGTCATATGGATTTATCTGATTGATTTATCAGTTCATCTTGGTCACATAATATACCCACAGAAGGCAACATCTGTGCAATCAATAATCAGATGTTTAACGATTGAAACTCTCTCTCTCCCTCTCCTCTTCCCCTATCTTTCTCTCTGGCTCTGTCTCTGTCTGTCTGTCTGTGTCTGTCTCTCTGTCTGTCTGTCTGTCTCTCTCACACACATTTCATACAATCCGATTTCTGGCAGCATCTGCTTATTTCTTTCTATATAAGTCTGCTATTGTCAACACATTCCTTATCTCACTTTCTATTCCAAGATTCAGAGTTAAATGGAGACCAAGAACAACACAAACAAGCAGAAACACATAAGCTGATACAATAGGACAGACACACAGACAGCAAGCTCTTTACAGCAGACTTTGTCCAGGACATCTGGATTTGACAAAATTTTACCATATAAAACCTGTCCATATAATTCATTAATCTACATAAAGCCTCAGAATAAACACAGATTCGGCCATTCTGATTCCAAAAAACGAGTTTCTACTTTCCAAAGAATTGTTTCCATTCTGAGAAAAGTAACACACAGTCATACATTGAAGAGGATAGACGCACAACCAACATATGTATTTTATTAAGCAGTACTGATGGTGTTAGTTTTTAGCAATATTTGAAACGATATATACACAGTGAGTAATTTTGATGCTGACTTTAGGAGTCATAGACCTATCAAGAACCGCCTCATGGCGAGGCTGTGTTACATCGAGGTAATATCTACAGTGGAACTAAACTGAATCCATCATGACCACAGCATCTGATATCAGAAGTCAGATTAGAGTGGAACATTTACAACAAGACTCTGGTCAATTCAAAGTACACTAGAAATTAATTCAGCAAATAATCGATTAATAAATAATGGAGTTGTTTGGGTTAGTTAAAAAAAAATAACACACCTATTTCAACATTATAACATTTTGAAGAAGCTTGACCTTCATAAAATTTATTATCTAGTTAGTTTTAGTGCACAAGTTTCATTAATCCTGTGAAGTGGCTCTCAAGTTCCTACTTACATTAACAACCATACGAAAGACGATTTTTTTCTGTTAGTACACTTGATTACAAGTTATTAACACTTCAACCATTTCCTAAAGAAATTACAACAGATGGAGACTTCAGAGAGTGCAGAGAGTTCATGTCCAACATTTATATTAATAATGTATTCTCCAAGAGGTGAAAAGTCCCTAAGTACTGTGAGACCAGCAGAAGCAATGCACAATGACATCCACATACACACACATACACACACACACACATACACACACATACACACACTTAACGTGATTAACAATGTGGATCGACATTTAAATTGTTAGTAAGGTTTAACGCTGCTCATATATATGTCTGTAAAGCAAGGTCAATATTGAATCCTGAATTAAGCTCAAGGATGAAGTCTACATGTCCTTAAAATCCAATTTCTAAGTTAATGCTCGCCATAAAGCATACATAATTCAGGCAGGATGTGCATGCCTGCCTACATGCAAAGGCTGAATGCTTTTTTCCTCATTAACTATTTTGAGTATATCGTATAATGAATCCCATTTGGATGACAGCAACAACAATAAAAAATTTAAACAACCAATATATAATAATAACCTTATGCCATTATCTTTGGATTTTGATGAGAAGTATTAAATTAATAAGACAATAATTATACATAGGACTGTAGCAATAGACGAGGTAAACGTAAGGCAGCTGTACCTTCTTAAAACGACAGGGTTATACATTAATTGAATGCTTGTAATGGGCATCTGTTCCTACTCGTTTTCTACCTGATTTTCAATTAATCTATATAGAAAATTGAAAGGGACAATAAATTTCAGAGAGCCAGTTGACTAAGACTTGCGTACGAAGACGGTCTATACGGAGAACACACGCAGAAACAGATGTGGTTTAAGTTGAGTCTGTAAAGATTTGGTGTACCAGATGCAATTTCAGTTGTAACTAGGCTCAGTGCACAAGGAATAGCCTTTCATTCGATGCAATCAGAAATACCTAGTAAAACGACTACAACAAGTTCCAACGGTGCGGTAAGTTTATGGTGGCTAGTGGCTACTGACGGGAAAACACAACCCTACATACTGACATCAAACGACACTCATTTCCTAAACGAATGACAGAGAAAATAATAATACACAGATAGCGAATAAATTGCTGTAGAGTAATGCTGAACACAGTGGGCAGCATAGCTGGGGAACTTAGTTTGAGACCCATATCCCATAAGGTTGACTAATCCTTCTTTCCCTAGGCAGCGGCGTTTGTTAAAATGAGATGCATAACGTAATGGGCGCCCTGCCAACGGTTAAATTCGACTCCTGTAATAACTTGTCATCATTCATTTGTATTGTGCTACGTATCATACCACGGTATGTCAACTTAAAATTTAAAATTTTTTTATTATTATTGTTAAGTGGAAGCTATCCCTTTACAAATATAACCAAACTGATAATACACATAAATTTTGAGGTACACGCAACATGGCAAAAAAATGCACTAAAAAAATAACACTAAGCAACAACACTTTTGACTAACTAACAGTATCATGCAACATCATAGCAACTGCTAAAACCGAAATTGAAAACAAAGAAAATGCCGCTGTTAATTGAAAACACATGAAAAGATGCAGAACACTAACAGCCAAAAGTCACCAACACGCAGTAGTACCAGCTTACCGAAAACTGTAACTGGCATACTCAAAATCTATTGGTCGGACCTGCCACGTCTGGGCATCTTGTTCGATGTAAAGAATGTTCCCTGTAAGGTTCAGCGGGAAATATAAGGTCACAGCTAAACAACTAATTGCACAATCTAAAATTTACACAATTTCTGGTAGTCTAACAGTTTAAGGACGAGCATGTACTCAAAGTGACTGGGAAACCAATGCAACTCATCGCTAAAGTGTTAAGATTAACTTCAAAATAACTTATCAATATCCCGAAACTTGCTATAAAGTAAATTTTTGGAGCTACATCAAGACCGATCTAATAATTGTGTTGTATCACTACATTATACCCCGACTCTTGTCTTTGTTTTGTCTCTCGATTTTTATATCGATTTTTGTTATAAGAAAACGAGATCTGATAAGTCTCTGGTTTAGCATGTAGAGAATTACAAAAACCAATTAAGTTGAAGAATAGCTGATGAATATTTTCCAAATGAAGACTTTCGTATGACCATTAAGATCCTCAAACTCTCTCATTCCATGTCTATATTTGTCGGTTATTTTCGATTAGAGACACCGGTGTTCAGACCATCTATATATATATATATATATATATATATATATATATATATATATGTAACTTCTGTAAGTAATTTTATAGTGTGATATTCTCCGGCCGAAGCCAAGGGCTGAACCCGCAAAAGTTCAGACTGGCCGGTAAAACTGTTTCTGGGCCATTATTAAGATTTGTATTCTTCAGCAAAAAAATTAATGTTTTAAGTGTGGTATTCCGTTTCAGCGTCTTAATAGATTGAATTGTTTATAAAAAGAGCATTGGTCTTGGTCTTGGATCGTCGGTCTTGGTCTTGGTCTCGGACCACCTGGTCTTGGTCTTGGACCTGTCGGTCTTGGTCTCGGTCTCGAGGTTCTGGTCTCGTGCCCAATACTGCTATAAACACACTTCATAAGAATCTGAGACTGGCCCATTGTGAATTTGGAATAATGAAACCTCATCATTTTGCTATCAAATATAATAACTGACTTATTAAAATTAGTTTAAACAGCATACTAAATAACATCACAAAATGGCAAAATGTTATAATATGCAAACGCATCTATTGACATGTTGTGATGTCCAGAAAGCTGGAAACAGTATCTTTATCTTTGCTGTTCATTGAAATCCGTATTTTTTTCATCCATAGTCAGACCAGGAGAACCTTTGAGCAGATACCTTGAAGGGGGCTATATCAAATTCACATTGATTGATTGATTGATTTAAACAACATAACCAATTTGTATGCACCTTCTTATCATTAAACAATTACAGTCTACAGAGATCGAAGTAGACATGAGGAAACATGGAATCACTGGGGAAACAAGGGACATATGGTTTCGTTTTGAAAACTGTGGACAAATGAACCAGGTTAACGGGATATAGGTATAGATCATCAGTTATACATAACAATATTAGATTCAAGTTTCAGACAGACTAGAAGAATACAAAAGCAACAATTTCAAGCAATGATAATATATTTATAATTAAGAAAATTCAGTCTTATTAGTGAATAAATTTAATAATTCTAGACACAAACTCATTGCCTATAAGAAAGAAGATTAACAATAGAACTAGGATGACTTTAAGCCCTGTTATGTAAAATTACTTTAACATAGGATAACATTGCTACTAACAGTAATGTACCTACTCAAAGTGCTTACAGACACAGTTCAGACTTCAAAGTTAGTGAGTCACTGCTGTCGTATAACAGTAAAATAGCACATTCCGTGTTAACTAAATCAAAAACAATTTCCAGTTTTTCTCACACCTTTTCAACTATGTATGCATCATTGACAATTCTTAAAAGATTAAAAGACATAAAAGATCTATATAAAAATCAAGAGACAACACAAAGACAAGAGTCTGGATATAATGTATTAGTGATTTGATTTTGTCCTCCAACACATGGCACAGGTTCGAACTCAAATATATGCATCCATGTTTATAAGATAAGTTAACACATAATATATGACAGACAACAAATGACCTTTAATGACCGATGTGGAAAATGGAGAGTGTGTTTGTCGATACTGTGTCTCAAAGAGACAGAATGCACTCAAAGCACCTGAGAAGATGACCAGTCTACATGTAATCAAAGTCATGTACAGCTGGTCAGTTTATCTGACCAAGACAGCACACAAGATGGAGTTCAGACTACACTAGGTTGTCCACTTAAAAGGGAAATCATAAACTCCCAGGGGAAGGACAATAATCTTCAGCTAATGACAATTATGTTATAACTCCAAAATTTTTAAGTAGTCCATGATTTCATTAAGGTGAAATGGGCAGTCAACGGATCAGAAGGGGGTGGGATAAACCCCTCCCCTTCCCTGTCGAGCAGCCACCGGTTATGTAGGGGTGGGGTGGGGTGTCTAAGAAAGCTGAACAAACCTTCTTGTAAGTCGTTGTGGCAGAACACAACAGGGGAATGTACTCGACTCAGGAGATCTCTACAACACACAAACGTTTACTTTATTGTATATTTACCTATTATCATCATTGTTTACCTAATATAATCATAAAAGGTCAGAAAGAAAATAGGAAACAAAATGAACAATGTATAACGAATAACGAAGCGAAAACTGAACCTCTTTGGATATATCTGCAGAATGGAGAACCAACGACTGGTGAAGCACGTGATATCTGGGACGATGGAGGGATGAACAGTAAGGGACTACCGTGCAGAGAATGACTGGATGACATCAAGGAAGGGTGCAACGATTAAACACATGTCCTTAGCAGGCAAGCTCAGGACCGGGTGAAATCGAAGAAAATTGTCAGAAAAGCAGTGGACACCTACGGGCGAAGAGCCCATGGAGCGATGGATGGATGGATTTATTTAAAATTCCTGCCATACCCTGAACCAGAACAACTCGTGGGCAAGGTCCAGGCTGTGCAATCACCTGTTTCTGTCCGCTCCATCAGTCTCATGTTTACACATTTACATAAATTACATATCGGGCAGAAAACGCAGGTATTATTGATGCAGTAAAATAGAGCTAATAAACTATTCATCAAAGCTTTCCAACTGATCAGAAGAAGTGCATTTGAAGGTCGTTTGAAAGTGAGATGGTCGGACAGTAACACACAGGCATTACAGATCAGAAGGATGTGCGCTTGATACCTGCTAGCCCATAAGGTTGACTAATCCTTCCATTCGCTAGGTAACATTTGCAAAAAATAAGCAGTAATACAGATAGCCGCTTTGCAGGCTGCCACACAGTTAAATTCCATCGCTGTTAGATTAGTCATCATCTGTTACAACTATATAAAATGTAAACATACTTTGGTTTGTCAGTTTGAAGTGAATAAATTAAAATATACAGCTATCGTTATCACAGTTGAACCAGAAGACATTTAGAAACTGCCTCAGCATCTCACACAAACTTACTTGAGATGTTGGAGTTCAGAAGCCAAACCGAACGACGTCAGCTGCTGCAGCTTTTCCTGCTTCTCAACATCAGTCACAGCGAATGTTACATTGTTAAGGGCTTCACTCAAATAGCTGCAAAACACAGGCCAGTCAAGAACACAATGACCTCAAATAAATGATAATTAATAAGTAAAAAGTGCATCAAAGCTCAGCCAATAGTTATCACTTAACAAATATGACAATACTTGGATCAAACATACAAATCAAAATTATAAAATTCAAGATATAACCCATCATGCCACGACAGCATACAAGAAACATCAAACCATATTGTGTACTGTGGGATAGAGTGGCCGATTGTAGGCAACAATGCTCGGCTGATTGGCCAGACCTCTGATCTTGTCATATGGTGAGTATGACTTTGAGACTACTCTGAAATGGTTACTGTGTATGACCCTCAGCAAGTCCTTGAAAAAAAATTGCGACTGATATTTGGTCAGTACTTAGTGGTACTCAATAAATGCAAAATAAAAAATAATTATGCATATAATTGTGTATAAGTATAAGTGTGTTTAAGCACTTCCAATTAACATTGTGTTAAGATGAGTATAGAGTATAGTGACATCGAAGAGAGGTGGTAATATCACACCAGTGTACACCACGGTATCATGAAGGTAAAAACAAACTCATGGGTGCCAGCCAATTACAGAGTCATGGTGCAAAAAGGAACTGACCGAGTCATGGTATCGAACAGCCATTTTGGTTCTTTCACCATTGGCATATGAAGTTTGTGGAACTGAGCCATTATTTTCGCACAAGCAACAGAAATGTCTGGCTTGTGTAACTCCTCTGTGTAAAGATGACGTGACTAAAACGAAACAAAACTCATGTGAATCATCGATTCATGCAAATTAACATAAACTCCAAACACTATAGTAACCATGACAAGGACTTCAGTTAACAGATGATAGTGCTATGTGCTTTACCCATCAATATCAGATTGCAAATGTCATACACAGTGCTTTGGCCAGGAAATCATAACAATATAATATAATACAGCTAAAATTTGATATTGCCCTTCTTCCAACATTGTTTGCTCAGAGGTGCACAAACGCCTTGACGACGGAACTGCAATGCAGATTAATTGTGCGCAAAGAACTTGCTCGATGCTCAAGGTCCTTATACAGAGACTCCTCGGTCACATGAAGGCCGAACCCGCTAACTCAGCACACACTGAGCGTTATGGGCCGAATGCTCTAACCAATCGGCCAACTCATAAACACACCAGACAGTGCATGTTAAGATTGCCAACAAGATTTTAAACATTCAGTTTAATTTACAGAATGATTCATTGTGCCTCTTTACAGATAAATTAGGAAAATGAATCAGAAACGAAATTGATCAGTTAATTGACACTGAAACTGAAAGTCTACCTACTGGTAATCAAAACTGTAGCTGAAAGTACTGTATATCAACTGTAACTTTGCCTGAACCCGAACTGAAATTCTGTCCAAAACCCCAACAACAACTTCATCTGAAACCCTAACTGCAACACCACCAAAACCAAAACTAGAACTAAAACTTCACAGAAACTATAAATAAACCCAAACTAAAACTCCACTGAAACAATAACTAAAACCAAAACTCAAGCCATAACTGAAATCCTAACTAATACTGATCCGTCTAAATAGGCCTAAACAATAAATTAGTTAACATAGGTTGCACAATTTCACATGCCAGTCAAATAAAACAAAGAGTCAACACTAAAATATGGCAGAGGCTACCAAATGTTTAAACCAAAACACTAAATCTAGTGGATAACTTCAAGTCTCAAGCTCATAAATTGTGAGAACCATTGTCCTTATTGCACCCACAATTATGTTCCCAAGCTTATTTTAAATTTAGCACAATGTCCAAAGTCATGTTGAAACACAGCACTCTATAAAACCTTGCATTTTAATGAAGCCCAATAAGTTCTGTAATCAGCTCGGCAGCACCTCCAAGGAGTAGGCCTACCCTATGGAATATTGGTATGGTACTATAAAAACACTTGTGATTACAAGCAAAATAAGTGCATTTCAGCTATTCTTGCCTCCTCCTGTTGCACTGTACATTTATGGATTAATGGCTGTGACTGTAGTACTTGTAGTGTGCAATAAACAAACAATTAACGTCAATGGAAAGTTTCTGAATATGAGCCAGACACTATTTCACTTACGGGAACATACTCTTCGACCCGTCCTTCGGTAAAGACTCCGTATAGCTTAGGTCCCATGTTCTTCTCTGCCAGCAGCGCAAATATCACGGAATCCGTAAGAACCGTTTCCGGATTCTCGCGAATGATCTGGCCGTAGAGTCGAAGCAGCACTTTTGTTGGTTCGTCATTCTTTGGCGCCATTCCTTCAGAAAGCGAGCACTTGTACAGAAGGTTACTCAGACCACCCCTGCCATCAACAAACAGTGAGCACATCAGTACCCTTGCTTACCAAAGAACTTAAAATAAATAATACAAAAGAACTGAAACACATGTAAAACTCCAAGAGCAATGCTTGTTGGGTCCATGGTAGGCATTCAATGGATGTCCTCAGTAACTGTTCCCAGTGGTACAACACAGATCAACTAAGGCCCAATGATGTCTGGCAAAACATGATATTTGATCAAAAACAAGTCATACAGCCAAACAAACCCATGGCGGGCACATAATTGTCCCCCAGTGTCTGAAGACAGGCCAGCTATTGGGCGCAATGAACATGGCTCTTGAAGATCAACCGAAAAAACAAGTTTACGATAACCGTATCGTTATAAACAAGGATAAATCTGAAAATCACATTTATTGCATCTCATGTAGGCTCATGTTTAGCACTGCTTTGTCATACCTTGTTCAGTTAAGTTCAACTTAGACTTCATATATATATATATATATATATACACACACACATATATATATATACACATATATATACATGTAGGGTCATGCTTATGTGTTTCAGATTCACATTTTTCCTGTGACCTGACATGCATTACACATCTACTTAATAATACTAATAATGTATTTAGCATGCTTTATCAAATCGTATGGCTCAATTTTTCAAGGTAGAGTGCAGATCATTTGTTTAGCTGTGTACATTGTAACATTATCCGTTGGTAATCCTTATTCTTTAGCAATAGTTTACTACATCATAGGTCTGTAGTTTCCAAGATCGAATGAGCTAATGAAATTCTGAATGGATCATTCTGCTAATTCAGTTGTACAATGAACATTTTTGGTTATCAAATAGTAATTACAATCATATGCCATGGCTAATCACAATTTCGACATCCTGGCTAACTGTTTTGTCATGCCTTGTTCAGTTAAGTTCCATTTAGACTATATATATATATATATATATATATATATATATATATATATATATATATATATACCAACAAGCCTGTAAGAGGACATGTGTTTTGAACCTTTTCATGGATCAGGGTAATGCCCTGCTGTTCCATGTTTCTGAATTTTTATATAAGCTGTTTATTGTTTAAGGAAAATGTGAAGCACGTGCCAACCCATGATAAAAACAAATGACAGGCTATGCAAAACTTAGGTTTATCGAAGGCAAAGAACAAGGACTGTCCTGTACTTTGGTCTTTGCCTGCAAAAATATAATGCGATCTTCAAGATTCCAGATGCACATCTAGGCTGATGATTGGCACAGTCCTTGTTTTACAGTTCAGGCAACCTTATGCTCTGGTACAAGTAGCTCCTTACTATCAATCAAACCCAGAACACTCAGGTGAAAAGAAACTGCATTCAAAATCAGCCACTTAAGTTAATGAGAGCAGACATCCATAAAAAAATCTCAATGCCACACAAAATATGTGTCAAGGAGACCTGCTTATTCACCTGCACTATATGAAATCAAGTCTGCCCTGTTCCACATTTTTCAGCCAGATTCAGTGCTAGGTACAAGTCCGGTCTGAGAGGGATGAAGCGACAGCGTTGCTCAAAGGCCAGTTTAAGTGCTTAATAGTTAACACCCCATCAAATGTCCTCTTTCCTTCCTTCTCATTCTATCCAAAAGTCCTGTCACTTTTACAGCATGATCAGTCTTCCACAGTTCTTACGAGATTGGAAACATACGCTACGATTATGACACCAAGACACTATGCCTCATTTAGAGCCTGCTAGCAATTTATGTAGTCTGGGGAACATTAAATGGGAGTCAAAAATCTTGACAGCTTTCTTGGTTTCCTATGCATGAATTTACCTTAAAATTTAAACTTGACTAATTTAAAAATTGAATCTGTAGTAACTTGAGTAAGTTTTAGCCTTAAATTATAACACTATCTTCCTATCACAAGAAAAAGAAATAAACCAACAAATGCGTCACGGCATAGGTTAATGATTGATCGAATTCATGAAAATTTGATTAATTCAGGAGCAAACAATATGGGTAACAAAGCCCGGATTAAATTGAATGGCAACACACTGGCACAAAGATCAGAAGGAATCAGATTCAACCCCTGCTAAATGGTTGACTCAGCATTAAGGCTGTCAAAAAGTGTTGAAATCACAACCCGAGTACCTGTCGATCCGCGCAGTCGGGTACCCGACACCGCGCATATTTTGTTAGGAAATGTAAGGAATTGCGCATTTTTACGGAATGTCGGGCACCCGAGAATCCATTGCATTTCCCGAACAGTCAGCCAATATGACCAACGGAATATTTCTGGCATATGTTCGGGTAAAATCGCGCATGTTTACGGAATTTCAGGTACCCAAAAATTGATTTCATTACCTGTGTAGTCAGTCTCGGGCGGGTACTCTGGTACCCGTTGACAGCCTTATTCAGCATGCAACTCCCCAGGGACGACCGTAAAAGTAGCAATTGGACAGATGAGCACCTAGCAAGATGCCAAACAGCTAAATTTGCCTACAGTTAAACATGTTATCATCTGTTGCTGGTAATCATGAAACCTTACTGAGTACTTGTCCATTTGAATAAATAAGTAAGTATATTCTTTATTAGACAACCAGCAAATGCACAATAGCTTACCAGAGGTATGAAATAGTCATATAAAATGTGCATAATAAAAGTTCTCTTGGCAAATGCATCAACCATATGTAGGGTACTTAACATCAAATGGTTGATACAAGGTAGGGAGATCATTGAATGGCAATACAATGACACATTGACAACTACTATATTATTATTACTACTTTATTAAACTTGTATTGAGTTGGTTGGAATATATCCACAGAACAAGACAAACTGTGACAAATAAATGCTCAAGACAATAATATTGTTGGACTCTCATTTCCAACAAGCCATTGCAAGACCTTTTAGCATCATATGGTCCAGTTGTGGGCAAAAGAGAAAAAAAGTTAATGAGTCACGACACAAGTCATTTTCATTTATAATTTTCAGTCATCCTACACATCTTCTAAAATGTCTTTCAGTGTTAAATATATGTAATGTCTGCCTGATGACATGAAGAGAATTTCAAATACAAACAAACAAAACATCGTACAGACTCCTTTCAAAATACGCAAATACATGGAATTCATGTTGACTATTTATCCAAAATACAGTTTCATCGTAAAATCTATCAACATTTTGAAAAATAAACCTCATGTAATTATATTTTATTACATGAATAGGGAATGAAAGCTTAAAAATAAGACGAGCTGCTGATTTAATATGTCTGCAAAAGTTTGTGGATTGTGGATGTAACCCAATCAGAAAATAGGTCACAGTTAGAGCAATACCTTTTGTGCAAACATTAATTTCCATCAAGTACTTAGTTGTTTGTAGACTAAATTGAAGCATTGTTGACAATAGACAATTCCTTATTATTCAAACTATTGGGACCATACTTTAAACAACAAGGTTGACAGATGGGGGTTGACATCACAAGGAAGCATCTTAGTGGTGGTCCATTTTGGGTTCCTGTTTTCTGATATCCCCTCACAATGAAAGTCTAGTAACAAATCTGTCTGGGGAGCACTGGTAGTCTTACACACAGTATAATGTTAATATTATATTATACAATACTATGGTATATACACAGACTAATATGAACCAGAAATTTTGTTGCCCAATGAAAATACTAGCCACTAATCAATTCAAATCCAATAACTTCAACAACAATCCAAATTCTGAATATAGAGTACTGTATTTGTAAAAAATGGAAAATGCTTGTAAACATAACGATTTAACCAATTTTTGTCAGCAAGTGGATGAGTCAGGAGGAGGCAGAGGAATTGATGCAAAGGAAGTCAACAAAACAAGAATGGTGTTTCTGTGTTGCAAGGATCCGACATTTCATCATTCTCTGCCAAATATTTTCATTCCCTACACTAGTATTCATGCAGGACTATGATCATATATTCAGTTATTCACACTCTCATACAAATACTCATGACTATGATCCAAATATTCAAACTTTCATCAGAATTAGTGAATAATCATCATCTGATCTATATATTCACACTCTCATCATAGTATCTGCATCTATGTTCAAACAAAAACTCTTTTCAGATAATTTGTGGTTGATATTAATATTGAACATTCGGTGGCTTTTCTCTCTCACCATTCTTCTGCTAGGATCTTATTATTATTCTGGCATTGAACACAATTTTCCACCAAACTGTCTTCCATTACATTAAGAATGCAATTGTTTTCCCTCCCAGTTATTCTGCTCGGCATATTCAACAGGAAGAACGAATGGCGAGGGAGAGGACTAACCTTCCATTTTCATTAATCGAGGCCTAGAAAAACAAAAGAGGCCAAGAAAACAAAAGATTGCAAGCCATTATTAGAATCTTGTATTTAGTCCTCTTTGCATTAACATACCACACCTAATCTAACAGGACCTCACTAGTGGCCTCATAGTACAATAGGCCATATCAGTTGCTTTGTAGGCTTCTTCTTTATGCACAGTGATTGCACACTCACACACACACACACACACACATACACACACACACACACATACACACACACACACACACACACACACACACACACACACACACACACACACACACACACACATCAGGCATATCAGTTATCCATGCACAGATACCCAACCATAAGATAATTCTGAAGAGTCCCAAAGATCAGTCTGGGTTCTCACTAAATATTTATCAGACTCGAGGATAGACAAGATGCACAGAGAGAATTCTTGAAACACATACTAGACACCAAGAAAGCGTGCCTGCAACGAACTACCCTTCATATGGAATCCATATGATTTCCTTTACCAGATCATTGGATGTTCACCCATAGACAATGTGTATGTCAGTATGCATCCATATATGCATATATCTCCTCAGCACGTGCAACAAAAGGTGCTAAATAAATGTCAAGATGTTAAATAGGCCCTATTAACACACATACCTGTACATATACACATGTAAATACATACTGGCATGCACACATGCATAAAATTACATATTATGCATGCACAATTGCACATCATACGTAGCTGTAAACATACATACTGAAAACCAATACCTGTGCAAGACTTCCACCAGAAGCTAGTCCCACAACTTCACTCATCATAAGGCTCGTTAAAAAACCCAGATAATTAGAAACTTTATATTTAATACCAGTGATTGTTCAAATAGAAATATTTGTACTGTTGGAATCATGGCAAAAGGCCATCATAATTAGTCAAGCTTTCTGAATTTTCGATTCATGAGACATTGATAAAGCTGACATGCTTTGCTGCAAACTAATTGTTTTGACTGCTAACTGCTATGCGTGGATCAGTTGGTGAATTTCTGCATGCAACGTGGCAAAACAAGAACAAACATATGATTCCACTATTATTATTTTACAGAAATTTCAATGGAATGTTAAGTTCTTGTTTAATAAATCACTAACTTTTAAGTAAATCCGTTAGTCCTAAATTTAGTTGATGAAAAAATATTATTTTATCAAAAATTATTTTATCAGAAAAAGCTATTTGTCAGTGTAATAGTTGCCGAGGCAAATACTTCCGAATAGTCAAATATTCGGCCGAGGCAAATGTCCCAGGCGATTTCCGGTTAGGCCCTATTTAAAATCAGTTCTTATTTCCCAGACTTATTTAATGCAGTTGTTATCTTTCTCTGGTTCTATACCAAAATAAAAAACTGTTGTTGATAAACAAGCCTTTTTGGTTGTGGTGTACCTACACCTTGGAACTCTCACCATCAGACACCGGCTTAATAGAAGTCAATAATTATAATTTCCAAAAGCTGATGTACACAGAACGTCTGCACCAGGCCTTGCTCAAGACAGATATGTGAGGTGCTCTATGAAAACCAGGCACATGTCACAAATCACAGTTTCGAGAAAACTGCCAAAACGTCATAAACGATCAATTACGTGTGTTTTGAGTTTGAATTAAATAAGAGTAAGCAAGTCATTACTTTAAACAAAAATAACAGTTATGTGATGAAATTTTGCCTTTGTGTCATTTCTAGCCATTTTATCAACATTGTGAGTTGCAACATATGCCTGCTTTTGATAGAGCATCTCACATATGGTTGAGTGACATGTCAGTAACATCATAAATTCACGTATCACTGGGCACAATCATTCAAAGCACATCATTCAGAGCACGTATATTCGATCAATGTTCACATAGAAAATTATGTAAAAATAATATAGCTCTATTTCAAAGAGAACAACAAGGCTAGCATTGCATATATTAAAAGTTAATAGTAACCTGACTATGAATTCTAAATGGACCAGGATTAATTTCAAATATTCCCAGCCAGAGGCAGCAAATACAGAGACAACAACAGATGTTGCTTAGGTGAAGCACCTCTTCATGAACATGCATAAAATATTCAATGAAGAGTAATGCTAATAATAATACAGCAATTTAAAAGCCAGGAACCAGAATGAATGGGTCTGAACCAAGTTCAAGAATAAACAAAATCAGTGATGTATGTGCAAAACGAGTAAAAGGCTTGTCAGCAACAGAGCTGGTTAGGAAGAGGGGAGAGACAAATATTCACACAAAAAAGCCAGCAATACAATGAGGAACCATAATCACTGCCACAAAAGCAAAAATGGGCACAGCAAGTAAAAGGGCGTGACCTCAAATCGTCATTCCTCAATAAGAAATAAAAGGCATTGTGTTACACCTATCATACTTAACAATAGAGCTACTTGACAAATATGTATAATATACCAATATAATATATATATATATATACAACTATATAGACATTCATTCATTCATCAATCAATCAGCCAGCCAGCCAGCCAGCCAGTCAGTCAGTCATTCATTCAATCAATCAGCCAGTCAGTCAGTTAGTCAGTCAGTCATTCATTCATTCATTCATTCAATCAATCAATACATATATATATATATATATGCACATATCTATACATAATATGGAAACAGGACATCACCTCGGACATCACTTCCCCGGAAATTACTCCTCCGGACATTACCTCCTCATAGCTTGAACTGTGCTTTAAAACAATTTTGTGCTGAAAGATTAATTAGCATTAATTGCGTTAAGAATAATTAAGATCAATTAACATATTACTTGACAAGCATGATTTATTTCACTCACTGTAATTATCCTATGCCCTTAAAAACATGCTTCGTTTTGGCATTATACCCCTCTTAAGATTGGATATGTGGGACTCAGATCAAGTACAATGGGACCTCCATCTAAAGTTTCTAAACCTTTCATTGAGAGTCCTTTCAAGTTTGCTGTTATCACGGCAAGTGTTACATCGGCCTGATTGGCTACATTGGTTAAACAAACTCCAATTCAAAGTGACCCTGAGTACAGTATGCCAATATGCATACTGATCAAGCATGTATTTCAGAGCCTCAAACTCAGGCTAGTATAGTTCATAAATGGGGACCTAAAATAGCATGGCACCTATTCAAATGGGCATTGGGTGTGAAAGACATTGCCCAAAAACCTATAGAAAAACTAGCAGCTCATCACAACCATACAATAGTTCTAGAACATGTGTGAATTTACAGCAAGAATGGCCAATATATATTGAGTTCATGTTAGAATGAGGAAATGAGTATCCAAGGAAATGTATCTTGGATATACGTTTCCAACCGTCAATCGATGTCCAGCCAACTGACGCAAAATGTCCAAACATTATTGTGTTTCTTTGGTCATAATCAAATAAAAGTGTTCTCATAATAATAGAAACATTAAAAATAAAATAATAATCAAACAGCAACAGTATTTTATTCTTTACACTTATGGCAATCATGAAATCGTCACACTGTCGAGGTTTAATTAATTGATAAATTGTAAAAAATAAATGTAATCGATTAATTTTGGCTTGCTTGATCAAGTTTTTAACTCATTTCATTATGGCGAATAAACATTATGGCGAACATTGATAATGCTAAACATTCGAATTGAAATGAGTGATCATTCTGAATTTAAAGTAAATGCTAACGGAACAGTCAACGATGGTGACAAAATCAATTATTCGTCTTTGCAATAAACACTTTGTTACAGTGATTTAAACACATTGCTCACATACCACCTTCAATATATGTGGAATGATTTAAGTTTTTTTGTAAAAAGCAAGTAATAAATGACTCAGTTACAACATTTCTAACAGTTTCTCATGCTAAATGTGCCAGATACCAAATTAATCGAATTCAATTGATTAATCGAGGTTAATTTTTAAAGGTTAATTGTCTGAATTTATTTTGAGCTACTAGTGCCAGTTTATTAGAAAATAAACAGGTCATTCAGACCGTTTCTTATAAATGCTATATGTACAGCGTGAAAAATATTTTGGTATCAGCACCATTTAGGCTAGTGTCCAATGTCCATAGCATTGTCAGTGAATTGCATAAAAGGCATGATCTAAACTATCCAGATAGCTTACAGACAAACTAACATGTCTCTGAAGACTGACAGACACACTAACATGTCTCTGAGTTGGTTTCATCCCATTAACACCTCAATTCCTGTACTTGGCTCTTGAAAACCCCAAAAACAAAACTAGAAACTTCTTTTTCAGGTTGTCTCTTGCATTGACACATAAGCCCTGAAGAGTCTGATCAACAACTTGGACACACACAAATGATTATTGCGTCAGTTCATTTCTTGATCGTGCAGTAACAAGGAAGATGAAAACTGCATATTATTTAATGACAAGTCCTGACTTTCTGATTTATCAGACTTCAAAATGTTTACCGCTATGGTTTGTACAAATAAAACCTCAAACAAACCTCTTACCAATTGTCTATGCCATTCAACTACTATGTGTTTTCTATAAAATTATACACACACATCGAATTGAAACCAATTTGAAATTAAACCAATTTGAAATCAATTGAAAGATGCTCAAGCCTGTGATAATTAAAGATTAAGACTTGATAACCATATCCAGATCAGAAGCAACTCTAACCCTAATCAGATCTCTTATCCATTTTCAATACATTCATGTATATGTACCTGGGCATTTGTACATCACATATGGAACCTGGCTGTCTGTCTATGGATTGTAAGATCCATTACCAGCATACACAACAACGATCCATTACCAGCATACACAACAACGATCCATTACCAGCATACACAACAACGATCCATTACCAGCATACACAACAACGATCCATTACCAGCATACACAACAACGATCCATTACCAGCATACACAACAACGATCCATTACCAGCATACACAACAACGATCCATTACCAGCATACACAACAACGATCCATTACCAGCATACACGACAACATAGTTTGGGCAAAGTTAGAAGGTAGACATCTTCACAGGAAGACTGTTCCATAGCCATGGGCCGACGAAGGCCAGTGAGCGGTTTCCTATGTTGAAGTATAGACGCGAGGGACATAAAGATCTCCATGGGCAGCTAATTAAATTTATTAGCAGCTACGCTGGAGCCGGTAAAACAACTCATGGAATGCATATATTTCTCATACCAACCTGACAGTTTCAAATATATTTAAAGCCATGTTACTAGCACACTGAAAATATTTCCATAATTTCTTGACGCTTAAGCAAATCCCACCTAACTACTTTCCCACTGACTAAGTCACTCACAGGCTACATATTTTTTTACATTCTGAGCAGCACTTCCTAATGATTTAACAAACAGATCTGGTTCCATTAAGAAGCAACTAAGTTCTGTACGAGAACACATGCAAAAGACTACCACCTACTGTGCCTACAGTTAGGAGGTCTAAGGTGAAGAAGTTACTAACGCTCTTAAAGTGAAGGGTCCTTTTGAACACAATAGTGTAAAGTTATGATTGAAATAGTAATTCAACTTCAGTAAATCTTGGCCTAATAAGGTAGCAAGTTTACATATATTAGTACCACAAGATTTTAAGTGAAGCAGCACCAGCGTAAGCCAATCGATCAGAGATCACTTTCTGCACAAATAATAATCTAATTTTCATGCTCTTGAGCTTGTCAGGCTTTGTTCTTTAATCATTTGAACGATCGATCATCAATCACCAACAATAGAACTACTTAGTCAAACCATAATAGTGGATGTTCAGAAGGTCAACCCCTTTGAAACACAAGTCCAACTACACACTGACCAGTGACCCTCCAATTACCTGATCAGTGATCATCATCACTTGCTGACATGAGAGGTGCTCTACATTGCTAAGCTCTTTCCATTCTTCACGAATTTAAAGACTGTTAAAGTAAAGTGCAAAGAGAACATATGATCACCTGATTACAATTACTCAGATAATCCTGATGCCATCTATCACTCTATTGCTATATACCCTATTACAATCTACCAGATCACTCTATTACTATCAAACTGATTACCATATTATTATCTATCAGATCACCCTAGTATAATCTATCTGATTTTATTCTATTACCACCGATATTTTGAATCACCTGAACGTAACATAATGTAATTTACAATAGCAATGATAAGCAAGTTAAGGACAAACAATTTTGCGCAAAACTAAAATTGATATTGTGGATATAATACTTTCATGTAAACAGAAAAATATATCCACAAAAATGAGCTGCAAAAGTGACAAGCTGCTGAGTAATAAGCAGGAACTGTTTCAATATTTACTGAAATTTCTTACCGGATGTGTTCCATGTGGAAGTCTTCCAGTGATGCATTTTCCCAAACTCCTCCCAGGAACTCTTGACACCGTCGTAGGCCATATTCACGTTTTTCCTTACTGACGTCAGCCATTCCAGCACATGTACATTTGACAAGACCACGTCCTCTGCCTGGTCTACTCAACATAAACCAGAAAAGACAATCAGCATTTGACATCAATCACTAAAGAGTGATGGTTTCAGGCATGGCCTGATGACTCCTGTAGTTACAGGAATGTTGTTGAATAATGGTGGCACATGAATGTGCCTCTGCTCATGAGTATATAAAAAGAGAGGTCACAGGTTCAAAATCGCCATAGATAGTACTTATAACGTTCGACACTGACCCCTTATGCTGTAACCATGTCCAATGGAGCCCGCTCCACATGTGTAAACTCTCCAAAAGTGTTTCCTCGTCACCCCTTTGCCTTTGATTTTAAAAATTAACAGTTCAGTCGTAATGTCAGATCCTTTCTGTTTGGTCAGATAATGAGAAACGTACAGATTGTCATCCATAGTAGTCCTGCTACATTCTAGAAAGAATACTCAGATTTCATAGTAAACCATATGAGTGTATTGTAAACTCAGCTACTATTCTCAGCGAATAACATGTTTCTTCAACGTTAGCATATAGACACAGTTTCAGTGAATTGATCATCGCTGTAATCCCACAAAATGTGACTGGCTTTCTAAGCAATATAACACAAATATCGGTTGGGTATTGATGATAGTTATTTCAGGCAATCAATGTTAACAGCAAAGTATATCCCTGTTCTTTGAAATACAACCACTGACAACAGTTCACAGGTTGCCACTATCCTACTGAATGGTCTAGAAAAACATCTTAGTGCTGTGGCAGTTCTCTCAAGGTTCTCAAAAAAAGTCAGTTATTTTTAGGAGGTGTACCAACCACTGGGGTCTACACAAATCGCTGAAGCACTAACACAATAAAACTGCAAACAAAGCTGAATCCCCGCAAGCAGTAGTTCCACCAAGCATTCGATATGTTAAAAATGTACTGACTTCTTATATAGAACCATATACGGCCCCAACCTTGCTCGTCTTACATCGAATTGATAAGGCGCGATCTTTCACCGAAACTGCTCAAAACTAGTGCCGACCGAATCGCCTAAGTGAATAGAATGCAAAATACGCCGAGTCGCTAAAAGCAGTGTTAACCAAGCGTTCAGTTTTTCTTTACAAAACGTTTCAGCGATCCGGCGGTAATACTCGTTCGGCAATTCTGGATTCTGCGATCCGCAACAAACAGCATTTTCGGTCATACGGTCTTACTTTACAAAACAGTTTCGGCGATACGGGTGCTATGCCCGTTCGACGATTAGCTAAGCGCCCTAACAACTGCAGCGAATGTTTAAGGTGCTATGTAGGCCTAATCAGACATATTTAACAGATATCATCTTTCCTCTAATACTTGCTGCTCGGTCACATTCAGAATTTAAAGGTATTTAAAACTTTTGTAATTACGAAGACAATTTGTGTATTATCAAGTGTCTTTCAAACTAAGAATATTGTTTCCGTTGATCAAGCAATATCTAAAAAAAACTGACACCCTATTAGAATAAAATAAATTTGTTCCAAAAGCTGTAATTTTTTACTTCACCACATTATATAGACGAATACCTGTATTCAGTTTAGAGCAGCCGAAAACAACGTTAAATGAATTCGTCACAACTATATAATAAGTAACTCTGGTCACAAGATGATGAGAATAGCATCGATAATCTCTCTGCCCTCAATTTCATCAAATTTTATTTTGCCACGAAACATCGATGACAGCACATGCAGTCCAACATCAGAAGGTATGCGCCGTTTATAGGTCGTCCCTTCAGAGCCATGCGCCATAAACTGAAACTGCTCTAGTTCATAATCGTAATGTATGATTTAACAATCATTGTCGTTATTATAATGGTTTATTGAGCTTGGTTACAACGAAAAACTAGTCAGAAACAGGTAATAGCTTAAGAAAAGTAAAAAATGACATGCAAGATCATAGACATCACATAATGCACATATTACCATGATGTGACTAATGTCCATTAACGATTATAATGTTTCGAGAGTATTTTATCATGGGGGTGAAAGTAAAAATAAGAGGTCTATAGGCTAGCCCCTTTAGAAATAAGAAATCGAGGTGCCATGGTGGTGGTGGGATGAAAATTGGTGTTGGCCGTGAAAAGGATATTATGCTGCTCGGGATCGTCTATAGCAAACGAAAAGACAAAACCTGCCTATAAAACCGGATTAATAGGCCTACACTTAAAAACTACGATTGCTCGAGCTCTAATGGATAGTTTCTAACGGATAGAACTTTTACTTGAGACGATCCCAACAGTTTGAAGCTGGCTGTATGAGTATATTTATAAGTTGAAGTCTTGAAGATAATTGATGGTTTTAGGGGATGGATGAGGTAAAAAAAACTTAAGGTCGAAATTAAGAGTCGTGTGCAGCAATATAAAACAGTATGTCCTTAATTAGTCCAAAATCATTTGTGCAGTTCCTTACAATCCTTGGACGTAATAATAGTTGTCAGTTTTGCCTATCTTCTTAGAATTGCACCATTAATAATTGAATCGCCGCACGTACGAGGATTTGAACACATTTAGATCTTGCAAGTTGCAATGGTTGACACAGCATGCCAGAATCATCTGAACATGCAACCAGACGATAGGCTATATACTTCGCTAAATACAATTTATAGCGATATAGCTTAAGTTGCTTTATTTAGATTCAACCAACGTTGTCTGTAAATAATTCTTTATTATGAAGAGCAGCGCTAAAGGAATTATGTTAAACAGTCGACGTTCTGACCTAGATACATGGTTAACACAAGTAGAATAAACCATAGGATTTCCTAATATTAATGTGACAAAACCCGTGTTAACGATGTTTTGCAGCCTAAGTTCGCGGATAATAAAGTTTAATACACTTCTATGTCATTCAGCTGGAGCAAGTAATCAAGTAATTAATTCATTTATAATAAACTTTTCACTTTCTTAGTAGTCATTCTAATCTAACGCAGACTTCTCTGAGCATGTTACGTACGGCCGGGTTGGGTACGTAGCGAATCGCCGAAACCCGAATCCCCGAAACTGATTTCGGCCGTATCCCCGAAAATGAAGCTAGATTGATGAGAAAGATTTTGCTTAAATGGAAGCTGGATCGAAGAAAGAATTCACGAAGGAGCTGGGTTGGTGAATGAATTGCTCTGTATTGAGACAGTCCAGTGTCTTTTAATAGTACATTGCTGTTTTGGGGAATCGGGCTTTTTGGCATTTTCTGCGTTTTCGGGGATTCGAGTTTCGATGATTCGGGTTGATCCCGGTACGGGTGCGAACGGGGAGAGGTTTCGATAGAATGGATTAGTACGTAAAGGACCGTCCATAAATTACGTCACGCGCCTGGGGAAGAAGGTTACAAATTTGTGACGAGAGGAAGGCCGTAGGTGCGCAACCAAAACATTTTCGTAGGGGGTGCTGATAGTGCAAACGCCGTAGGCGTGAAACAGCATACTGAAATCACCCCTACCCTCCCCTTAAAAAAGAAAAACTCATCAGATTTGGATAAATCGTGTGGGTCAACTTTTTGTCGAGGGGTGCTCAAGCACTCCTCAGCACCTCTCTACTTGCGCCTCTGGGTCATCGAAATGTGACGTCATACCAAACATCAAAATGCGTAATGTTATTAAAAACTTTCACTTAATTAAACTAATTCCACTTAATTAGCAGTAATTGTTACCTCAAGTTAACAGCACTAATTTTGATTATGCATTCTTAATTTTTGGATTGTTTACTTTTACGCTCTTTGTCAATTTTCGGGTTGTGGAAGTGAGGCTGCCATTCGGTAAAACACATCAGGTCACAGGGAGTCATTGCGCATCAACAACGTTGTAAGTGCAAACGAAAAGATGGGGAGAGTGTAGATTAGATAAACGGAGAAGAGCTGGATCCAAATGGAATATCCATTGAACAGGATGATGAGATCCAAAGTCTCCCTATTTATTCCACGAAGGAGCATTTTGCTGGGAGAAACATAAAGTTTGGATTGTTTCAAGTTTATTGATGCTTATCAGAAATAAATATGAGCCTACTTGAAAATAAATGTCTTATTAATGACTTTAGCTAATTAGCTTTTGTAAAGGGGAATATATGGGTATTGGCCCTTTAGCGTCTTTGTAATAATGTCCAAGACATCAGTTGATGTAATAATTGTAATCTCCAAATTTCTGAAGCGCCACTTGAACGCCAAGCACAGGGCACCAGCTTATTCATGAGCGCTGAGGATTATAATGGTCACTTTGACTCGGACCATGACATCGGCTACACGACCTGAGCTGCAAAAGGTCGAAGTGCTGTTTATCCAACTTAACACAATCTTTGAATTATGTATTTACTGAGCACCTGTGAATTGGTGGGCTATCACAAATTAGCTGAAGTGAGCTGAAGAAATGCTCAGTTTACAATTATATGTACAATTGTATATGCTATTCAAAATGTTTTGCTTAAAGACCAAGATCTTATTATTATTATTAAATTTGTAACGCGCACAAGGTCACACCTAAATATGAATCTGAGGCGCGGATAGTCAGTCGCCAGGAGAAGATGCAATTAGATTTCCAAATCCGTGAAAGCCAAAGAGAAATAGTGAGTTTTGAGTCGCTTTTTGAAGGAAGGAAGTGAATTTGAGCTATGAAGAGAGAGTGGCAGTCGATTCCATTCCCTAGGAGCAGAGACATGAAATTCACGAGAGCCCATAACTGTTCTGCATCGTGGTTCAACTAAAAGACCTGTACTTGATGATCGTAAGCAACGAGGAGGAATGTAAGGAGTTAGTAGAGCATGAATATAGGTAGGTGTACTGGTGATGATGGTTTTGTAGGTCAAACAAGCTAACTTAAATTTGATTCTAAATTCAACAGGGAGCCAATGCAGCTGGTAGTGTGATAGCCCACCAATTAACAGGATCAATGAACACCTGCATAAATAACCAGATGAATAGATCACAGTCTGAGAGAACTTTGGACATAACAGAAAACTGCTTTAGCGGAACTTGATGATTATGGAGTTCTAAGTGGTAAGTAAATAATTGCATATTTCTTTGCTTTTTAG
The DNA here is from genome assembly GCA_959347315.1 of Bimastos eiseni. Lineage (NCBI taxonomy): Eukaryota > Metazoa > Annelida > Clitellata > Crassiclitellata > Lumbricidae > Bimastos > Bimastos eiseni. The sequence continues at coordinate 34,598,728 of OY365811.1, read as the reverse complement.
AAATATATCCGGCCACCTGGGCCGAACATCCCAGATGACATAAAAACTGACTGGATCGGCCCACCAGATCCTGCATCCAATATGTGCCCAATAAAGTTTCACATTGCAAAGGACGAAACGAGTGCAGAGAAGCATTTTCGAACCCTCCGAGAAGAAACTCAAAACTGGAATTATGAATTCTGGGCAAAACACAACAGAAACTTTATCCAGGTTCATCATTCTAGAAACTTCTTATAGACTAATTATGTCAAAGCTTTATAACTTAATCACAAGTTGCATCACATAAGAATCTAATGGCTCTGACAAGAAGTGAATATACAGACATAATGATAGGTCTACAAGTTCCCAAAACAGCTTGTCTTAACAGCTACCAAAACGTGGCTGATAAAACTTAGTCCTTTAACGACAAGAGTGTACTACTAGTGACTGGGAGCCCAATGCAGCTTTTCATGAAAGTCTTACATCCTTAATGTTACAATGCAAACAGAAACTAATAGAGATATCCACAATTCTTTCCCTCTAACAGTTTATGGTCAGTGTATTTGTAGATTCAGTTGTAATAGGGGCAGATACAAATTTTATCAATAGCAATTCATTGTAAACACGTAAATTTTGACATCATTGTTCTCTATGTTGCTGTACGTCGAGACAGCCATATCAAGAGACACTACCACAGCACATTCGTTGCAACACTGCGTGGAAACTTCAGTTGTTGGGCCCTCTTTCTGGAACAGGTTTCCATTCAATCTACACCACAAGCTTCTCGTTTCTGTCTTTATTTCCTAAGTAATTGAAGACAATTCTGTTGTAGTGTGGTCTGTATTGTCGGGAGAACGTCTGACGCGTTTTCTTTAAGGATGCTTACTAAAAGTGATTGGGAAACCAGTACAGCTCCTCTTTATAATGATGCCTGCTCTTTAATTTCAAACTGACATACTGCAGTATGATTACAAGTACAGCATGAACAAGTTATTGCTTGAGTCAAGTTTAACTGTTGGCAGCCATAATGTTATGCATCTAATTTTAGCCAATGCCCCTAGTGAAAGAAGGTCAATTCAATTTGAGAGGGTAGTGGGATTCAAACTCACTTCCTCTGCATGCCAGTGTGATTATCCAGTACTCTACACCCTGTATCCATACTGTTATGAAGATATTCAGATGATCTATTCATACATTCAACTCTCCTTGTTGAAGAATCTTTCACTCTAATTAGAACTGTACAACCACAAATGAATGCTTTCAGCTTATTTCAAGACACCTTTTCAGGTCTCTGACATGGCAATGCAGCACCTTTGTGAGATTGCTAAAAGGCATTACACGATCATTCCCATACATGCACCATTGCACCTATGCACACCCATCAACAACATCTTTCCAATAAGGTTTACCTGTTCTGTATTGCAATCACTGTGTGTATACATGTAGTGAACCCAGACATTTTTATACTGCCACTTCAAGAAAACTACTGGGCAATACTTCTGACTCAAACAACACTAATCTACCATAGTATGAAAGTCAATTGTTTTGGAGTAACGTAACAAACATTGGTCTGATGATGCTAGGCAAAAGAATCCTTCATACAGAAAAAGGCGGCTGAACTGACGACGCAAAGTCCTGGGAAAACAGACGAGGCTATCACAAACGACCAACTTTCAGAATTCTACCGGAAGTTTCTCGATGACAATTACGAACTTCATCGTCAGTACAACAAGTAAGGATTACATTACATCTACCGGTATCTGTCGACTTTTTTTGCGAAACCGTTTCTACAATTTTTAAACTCTGATTCACAAATAACTTCACCAGCAGTAGATATATTTTTTAATAGCAAACTGTGATAACAGGGATTGTTTGCATTGCCCTCCTCCTTTATCCAGGCTAGGGACTGCCAGAGTGCAAGCAGTTGCAGGCTTAAGTAACTTCACCAATGTAGGCTGGGTTGTTAACAGGAATTACATAATTAACATATTTACGTATTTCAATTAAATGTAATTGCAAAATTTAGATAGCATCACCTGTTGTACCTGTTCATTAATTCTTAGATGAGACTTAAAGCTCAGAGTTGCAGAGCATAACGTAGCTATTCCATTTTATGCATCTTGTTATTTGCTGTGTAATTAGATCTAGTATTGAAACCTTGTGCACTTACTGATAATGATTTTCGTTTATTATTGTTAACTAAACACTTGGGTTGACACAGCACACACCAAGTACAAATTAAGGTATTTGCAAAGTGCAAGGTGGATGTAGTTCAGAAAGTAACTATGTAGTGTGACCATCACCTTCAGACACACAAAACATAATGCATTTGTAAGACTTGTAATCATTGTGATATGTTGCCTCTTATACACTTTGCTGTTTTTACTTATCTAGAGACTGGTACAGAAGAAACATTGCAATGCTTTGGCCAGCTGTTAAAGTTAAACTTCAGGGACTTTTCAGTAAAAGAAGTCACAAAGCATGATTCTGACTGACTTAGAGTACTTGAGTCAATAAACCTGTTTCATATCTTGTTGTAGTCTTTATAGTATAAAGCCCATTTATGATACATATCTATGACTGCCATAAAGGCCCCTTAAACCATTTAAGACTTCAGTCCCACAAATATGTGTATAACCCATCTTGGGGACATCAAATAAAATAATTGTGTGACTTACAACTGCACTTGGTAGTTATTCAATACTCTAGCACAATTTTCAGACAAATAGTCGATATATAAATGCCTAGTTTTGTCAAAAGTGCTTTCCTCTTTTCACAGCAGACTTATCATTCAAGGTAACTTGACTATGCCTAGAAATCTGATAAATTTACACCTGAAGTATTGATTCTGAAATGTCTTTGTTATGATCTCGACAGATCATCCTGTTGTTTATTCTGAAATTCTCTTATGCGGAAAGAACTCATAACTGTATTTCCCAGCGAACACATGATGCAGTACTGTGATTAAAAAAATTAGTTTTGACGAATGAACCAAAGTAGGCAGTATAGGACTCTTACTTAAATATTGTACAATTTTACCAACAATACTGTATTTACATATCACACATGTTGTAATATAGACACAGATCCCTCTACAACCTGCCATTACCAAGGAAAGCAACTTTGAATGAAAACAGAAATATCACAAAGCCCAGCTCAAGAGAGTGGAGCTTCCATTACAGATAACTACCATAATACAGAAAGGTACGCTCCTTCGTCACGGGGCATTTTCTTGCACAGATGCAAAACAAAATTACGCTGCGTCACAAAATATTGGCTAGTCACTGTCATTGCAGCAGCTGAATCGGCCTGTAGCGCAAGTCAAGCTTTATAATGTAGTGATACACATCTCTGGTTATCTTGCCTAATGTTATGTACTTAAAAGTATGGAAATGCAGTTGGATCAATATGGAAGCTACTTACTACATGTCATAATTGTAATCGTGTTAGTGTAGCACAAGTTCATAACATATATTAGCATGACTAATATTTGTCTGTCTAGCAACGAGGAACAACAGTAACTTGTGTCGTCATTAATCTCAAAACAAGCTGAACAAATGCCACAAGCCGCTTTAAGATATTTAAAAACTGAGACAAAATACAAAAATAGTTTCCTTGCCAATTTACAATAATTACACAAATAAACACCAAAATTCCAGTTTTTGGCCTGTTTAAATAAGTATATAATAAGTACACTCAACAATTTACAACAACCAAGACACTGGGACGTGGAGTGTCTGCATACAGGACAGTCACTGTGGCCTACACCCAATACCTGTCTTATTTCTACCAAATGTAATGCAACAATGTAATAAATTGTAGAACACAATGTGCTGAAAGACAATGTTCATGGCACAGTCCAACAGCATATCGAAGACGGTAATGTTTCAAAGAGTAAATTATATTTAAGAGTAATGTATCTACTAAAAATAGGACATTGGCAAAATATATACCACACCACAACCCTCTTACAGCACAGTCCAACATACAATCAAACGCAGTAGTAATGCAGAGTAGACAGCAAAGTCAAACAGCAAACCAATTAAAGGATGTTTCCAAGAATCATGAAAATTGATGCAGATACATTTAATAACTGGAAGATGTTGTAGACCACACTGACTGTCTCTTATTAATAGACAATTTGTGTCTCTTGTCATTCCAGTCACACTGTTCTCTGATGTAAGCAGACATGAGTGTTACATAGACCAAGTGTTGTAGCAAATCCGCTGTTGACTTCACGAGCTTCGAAACCACGTCACCAAGTAGTAAAGACCGAGGAATACAAGAACAAGAACGATGATCAAGTAGCACATGATCTTTCGGTTGCCCTTTCCGGAGCTGACCATGTAGTTGATTCGGTTCATTGTGCCTGACAGAAGACCAGTTGTACTGTGGAAGTCATCATCCTTTGAAAACAAAAAATCTCAAACAACTGAATGATGCATTTAAAACAACAAGCTTCTTCCTTCAACATCAGATATGGCAAAAAACGTTATCCATTTGCATGACAGCTGTTTTGTTTTCTTAGCTCAGAGTAGCACAAAGAAATTTTTATTATATCTTAGCCACCTCTAAAGATAGAGGACAAGTGCTAAGGTTGAAATTAATTTATGAACAATTCATGACAAGTACTTATAGCATGTTCTTTTAATCTCTTGATGATGACACGTGACAAGCGGTGGTGTGGCATACAAGTCTCATCATCTACACCAGGGGTGTCAAACCTTTTGTGGTGGCGGGCCAGTTGGAATATTTTCGAGCAACTGGCGGGCCAGAATGCCGAATGCGTATGAGGAAAATGGGGTAGGGGTCTAAGACGGGCCATTAAAAAAAATTGAATTAGGCTTTGAAAACGTGAATCTTATATGCATTATCAATTACAGGCATCACAGAGAATTAATGAAACCTTAAAAATTATAAAATTAGACCTTTAACTCTCAATTGTGTTGTCTTTAGACAAGGCTTCGTGGGCCAGAAATATATTGTCGGTGGGCCAGAAATGGCCCGCGGGCCGGCTCTTTGACACCTCTGATCTACACTCTTCTGCTTCAATCCCAATATATAAAGTCACACTTAGAACTGTAATTGCTTTAATAATAATCTTATTGCCTCTAATGTCACAATTCTGAATCCGTGTTGCAAAGGTTCCTATCTCATGTACTATACAGTATAGTATAGTGTACGCCTATATTAATAATCATCTGAAAGGTGCTATATAAATAATAAGATGTAGTCTAAGATTCTTTTAGGATTACATCGACTTTAGAAACATACCATTCGACCGAGATATCGGTTGGAATCTTTTGTCTCTGTCTCAATGTCCACTGCCAGCTGCAACGAATCAAAACAAACCAGTCTAAGGTGAATGGAATCGGCTAAACTCGTTTGCAAAAGCTTCATTAAGAACACACAGCATAAAACCTCTACTAATATCGCTGCTATTATCGAAAAATGTTCCACTTTCATTTATGGAGTCATTCAGTTGCACAATCTCCATGCATAATTACTATTATTATAGCCAACAAGTGATGCAAATATGTCATAATTCAGGATTCTCACAGAATTAGTATACAATCTGGGACTAATATGGAAGGGATATGAAGCCAAAGAGAACTGGGTCATTGACCTATACTATGTTTATGACAACATCCGAGACTTTTGCCGGACAAATCGAGAGTCACGGTTGTTTTTGTTAACGAAATAAAACGATTTAACATATACCAATTGCAACATAGATTACATCTGCTCAAAGGAAGATTTTCTAGTGGAGTACCATAAATTTAGATGAACTTTTCTAACTAGCTGACTAAACACTGGAACACAATTCCACTTTGCATGCAGACAACTAGCATCGCATACCTCAACAGTACGATCAAAATGCTCCTCAATAACATGGAAGCAAGTGCAATATATCTTGTAGGGCACTGGTGAGAGCTCAACATAACTTCACACACATCAAGCCGACCTCAAAGATTATACAAAAGAAATGAAATCCTGTATAATACACACGTCTCTAAGTCGAGAAATTTTGTTTGCAAGGTTTTCTGTCATCTGCTGGTTCTGTCGATCGAGCGTATCATTGGCTACTTCTGAATTCATGGCTACAAAAACAATTCAGTTCATACCATCATTATTTGAATATTATATAAAACTTTACAGAAGCTTGTGTAATGTTCAAAGTAAAAATAAATATCCCCAAATAATCATAATTCTTTATCCTACTCTTCATATATTTAATCTCCTTTTGTCAAATGTCTGTATATTTTTCTCTAGAGAATCATTAGTGTGTAAACCAGATGCACAGTTTTCAGTGTACTAAGCCAGAGTCAGTACATGACTAATTTTTCAAATTTTTCCACAGCATAACACATATTGCAAAGAACTGTCATATTAAACTCAACAGTTATCCTCCATAGCTTCAAATAATGTATGGTCTGCATTAAAACCACTTCAAATGAACCTGGGAATAATTCTACTTTTTAATAGTTATTTCATTAGCTTCTTCTGAAATGCTCTGACAGTGTCCACTGAGACAGTATATCAATCAAGCCATTCCACAAATCTATAGCTCCTTAAATGACTTATAATGGTGTCCTCGAGTCGCTTTGTTAGGTTCTAATTCAAGAACCACCTTTCCAGTGATAATAATGTAAGCTTCGAATAGAGCAGTCGAGTTTTGGTGTACACGACTTTGTTTACATCTTATCGACATTCTCAAATCAAACCAGCTTCTACTTAAGCATGATATTTTCATCAATCCAGCTTCCATTTAAGCATAATTCCTTTCATAAATTTCAATACAGTTTCTACTTGCACAATCTTCTTTTTCATCGATCCCGTCTCCATTTAAGCTGCAGTTCGACATCCAATCACGCCAAATAATTAAATACGCTATTTTTTCTGATGAAATTGTTTAAAATAAAATACGCTAAACTACAGTTTTACCCTTTCCGCAGTACCTCTGCTTCTTCTTGACCCCCCCCCCCCCTACCGCTCTACATAGCTATGCATAATCTGCAAGCTTAGAGATTGTCTTTACAGGATTGTAGAGACAATTTCTAAGCTATCGTCTATAGTGTCAATAAAATTAATCTAGAACTAATGTAATGTAATGCAAATCCTATAAAATTTCTCAGCGGCCACAAAAGCCACGCCAGGGAGACCTGCTTATTAACCAGCACTATACTAAATCTGGGACTAAACAAAGTCCGCAATAGCTAGTCGCAACATGACTGAATATAAGCGTATTTACACGACACTAATACTGATAACCGTTTATTGGTATTTGAAAATACGAAGTACCAGAAATGCTTTTAAAATTACGAAAGTTGACTTTAATAATGTTGATATTTACCTCTTCCGTTCCTGTGGTTCCAATTCGCCATCTTGTACGGCCACGTATTTTGTTCACCAGGTACGGTATTGTGGCAGGTGGGTTGTCATCGTATTTATGTCCTATTGCGAACATCGTTAGCGTCCCAGCATTGTGGCTCTACATTAATTGGGCCAGTGAACCACCAACTGAGTCGGTGGAACCCCGGTGGGCGGTGGCCTCTGCAATTTTTGTACATTTTTACTCTTGAAGAAACCAGACATCCAACTGACTCCTTTTTCAGGTTCCAAGGCTCCTCGGTTGGAAAGTCTAGATCCGTCACTGCCACCAACGCGAAAATCCCGAGAGTAGAAAACGATTTTGAAGAGATACAATGATTTAGAAAGAGACCAGCAGAGATCGAGTGGTTACACAATATTGGAAAGGCAATCCAAAGGGAGAGCTCAATAGTGGTTTACAGCAGGTATTGCATCAAAACGATCTTTTGCTTGAGCTTCAGTCTGTGGTGGTCTTATGATGTGACAACAAGGGGCCGTTCACATGTTATATAACGCTCAAGGGGTAGGTGGGTGGGTTCCGGTTTTGTTAGCGTTATAGTGTGTAGGGTGGGGTGGGGGTAGGTTGAAGGTTTTGTTATATAAAAAACTTTTTTCAGCTTATGCTTTTTTGCCTGTTTGCCTGCCAATTGGAAATTCCATGTACCATGGACCTTCATTGCTTAATCGAAGTTCACAATACGTTGTGAACCAAAACTAGCACCATTAGCGCACCTGGCGAATTGATTTGACGTTCTTCCTTATTATTTGTAAATCCACTTTTAACAATTTCCTGTTTACAATTTTAACAATTTCCTGTGCATAGCCTTAAATGCTCTAAAATTCAATTCTGTGTGCTTTGTTTTGATTCTGATTTAAATTAATTCACTTGAAATAATTATTTTGTTAGGTATTATCATGATGTCTGATTTCATTTTCTATAGTATGTGTAAAAAGTTTATGTTTATCCAATTGCAGTTGCAATATACACTTTGTATACATCATACGCTATTAAATAGGTAGAGTTGTACCGCGAACCTATCGATAAATACCTACCTGAGAGTGCAATATTAAACCAATCCAGTCTGTGCGATACTGTAATGCTCATTTCTAGTGCAAAACAGAAGGGAAACTAAATTGGTACTTTTAAAGAGGATGTACATGTACGTCACTGCCGTGTATTATCATGCTGTATTAGTAGGGCTATATGTAGATACATGGTGACAATCGTCGACTACCCAATTACTGTAATTGATACAAGTGAATTTAGAGCCATCACAATTCGATTATTAAGATGCCAAGGAGCTCGATCCATACATCCGGTCAAATCATCATTGGCACTAGAGAGCACACAAATTTATGATAGCTTTTGTTACATAGGTAATTGAGATATGATGATTTTTACTGCATTTGTTGAATTAGATAAAGGCAATTATCAGCTGAATCACTACTATTTAAGTGCTAACTAACATTGTATTGTTATAAAGGTTTCATATTGTGCAATACAATTTTGTCGATTGTATGTCTTTTAACGTGCTTATAGACTGTTGTGGGGTATGCGTTATATAATATGTGAACGGCCCCCAATGGTGATATCGGTAAAGTGATCATACTTTTTCAGAGGCGCTTGAGACGCGACGCCTATATAATTTATGTTCTTATCCATGGTGCGGGTTAGATCCGAGGTACTACCGAAATCAGCCACTACCATATATGGCTAGCAAAACGAGGCATGGATCGAGAACGTTCGATCTAATAAATAATTAATCTAATTGGCACGTATATGCTTTTACGTGATATCATATGTGAATAACTGATTGCAGTAATTTGAGCAGCTTTAAAAGCCACACTTCTGTGACCCGAAAATATAATAGGCGCCTATGCTAAAGACCTTTCACCTACATGTAGAGCGTGCATAAAGTATACAGCTTATTATATATACGCTCACAGGATTGTAATAGCACGTCTTAAATAATTAAAGCATGTACCATAACATGATTTAAACATGTCATCCTTGTTATGGATGCGTCGTAACATAAACTTATATCAATCAGTATTACTGTTGCAATCTCCAATCATCAACATTCTCAACTTTGCAAACTTGTAACTATATTGGTGATCTGTTGTCACCCCTCCGCGTGTACACTTTGCTGATACATTGATATCGCTGCAACCAATTTAGCATCTGACACTTACCTTGCGTAACAAATTTGACAGCCTCTTGAATCCTCTTCAATTACTTTCAAGTGGTGTACATTGATTTCAACCCAAATATTTACTCTTCCCCACACAGCGACGCTCAATTAGATCCACAAGTATTCGTTTCAGAGAGGGAGGATAAGAGAACGGCACTGTGCAGGTGTTTGATTGCTAGTGAGGTAAAGGTGGGATTAAAACGATAACTTCCGCTGTTTTTCGAGCAATAAAAACGGTGTAAACATGGTGGATCGTTTACTTCGAGAAAGATTACCCGACCACTGGAGTTTTGGCGTCACTGAGGACGGCAGAGTTTTTTTCGTAGAGTAAGTTGTAAATAATTCATTCACTGTTCGGTTTTGACTTACCCATTATCGCCCTGTGCGTAAACCAGGACAATTTTCAACGAATAAATTTAAATGTGACTTACTTGCAAATTTACTGAATCGCTTTTGAATTTGCTTTTAGTAATGCGAATCGAAGTACAACCTGGCTTCATCCAGTGCTGGGTCGTCCTCTACAGTCGGGTCACTACTGGGACGAAAGTAACTACAAACAATTTTGTAGCATAGCTGCATTGTAAGTAGGGCATAACCGAGTAGACAGTTTTCACCGGGTACCGAATCCGAGTATTTGGATGAACTATTTGCCAGATCCAGGTACGAACCGAATAGTAGCGGCAAATCTGGTCTGCGAGTAGTGGTGGCGCTGGCCTTGAAAATTTGGTATGCAATAGCGGCAATACGCATGTTCCGCACATGATGTTCATTTAAAACATATTGAAAGATGTAAAAAAATGATCTTTTATCTTTCTTTTGATTCGCGATTGCGTATTTTGCTTTCATGCAGGGCTGCCACTACCAGTGAGTACCATCCGTAGGCAAAGCGTAGTTAACCTGCCATGCGTACAGCTACGGATAACTATCTATAGTCAACACAGAGTCTATAGCAATAGCCTTCATACAGCGTATTGTCGCACTCTAGGCTATAACAATATATTTATTATTTAATAACTTTATTTGTCAAAAAACTGTAAAACCTTGTTATAAAATTGGAAATATGAAGGTATCAACAACATCTTTACTCTCTACTGTTTACCGGAAAGTGGGTGGAGCCAATTCACATGGGAGAATTACTGATTTGGTTGCCACCTGGGGAATGCAACCAAAAGAAATTAAAATGTATAAATTAACATCATTATTCTAAAGAAAATTCAATTGAACATTAAGTTCTTGTTTAATTAATCAATAACTTATAAGTAAGTTCGTTAGTCCTAAATTTATTTGATGAAAAAATACTGTTTTATAAAAAAAATTATTTTGTTCAAAAAAGGGTTATTTTTAGCTATTTGCGGGTGTAATATTTTCCGAGGCAAATACTTCCAAATAGTCCAATATTTGGCCGAGGTGAATGGCCGAGGCCATTTCCGGTTATGCCCTAATTGTAAGCGTTGATGTTTATATAGCGCAAGAGTTGAGAAACTCAAAACGTGCTGTAGTCATTTTACCGATTTTATGTAAGAGTGGTAGTCGTAGAACTATGAAAGGTAATCCCGAAGACTAGAAACCTCTGTATGTAAACAATGTGACTGCCCTCGAATCGCTCAACTAGAGCATCTCTAACTACTGCACACATCCCATAATGCAACTCACTCAGTAAGTAAAATTAATGATCAAGACGACTGAACATAAAACCGTTATAGGCCATTCTGTCGTTTTAGCGAATTTAAATATTTCTTGCTATAAATCGTTTATCATTAAATAGATGCTGGATTTATTCATTCAGTCATTGCAGAGGTTTATATATCACCCCTTCAAGGTTACTACTCAGGAACGCTCCTGCCCGACAATAGTACGGCTGAAAAGAACAGTTTAAGGCGAGTATAAAAAAGAGTCAGCGTGGACTCTGAGGGACAAGTGCAAGGTCAGTGGGAGCCTGTTTCAGAGTGAGGGTCAACCACTGAGAAGGCATGATTTTGTCTAGTGTTTGTGCGGGCAAATGGGACGATGATTGGGCTCGCTCAGTAGAGCAACGAACCGGCGCACTCAAAGTTGAGTAGCAGAAGTCATGAGGATTGGCAGGGGTGAGACCCAGCGTACCAAGGCAATGGTACGGTACGCGATTCACTGCTGGAGGGGAAGCAGGTGGAATGCATCGAGCATATTGCTGGAGAGGTGGCCTAATTTTTTGCCTAAGTAGAAGCTGGATTGATAAAAGTAATGACAAGCAGTTATTTTCATCAAACCCTCTTTTACTTGCACTATGATATAGTTTGATCAACCAATTTCTATGTAAGAAAAAAATCTTTTCAGCAATTCAATTTCCATTTAAGTAAGAATTCTTTATGGAAAAATTTATTGAACTTTTCATCTTGATTACTTATTTACTGAGTGCATTACATTATGGCATGTGTGCAGTAGTTATTAGCACTCTAATTGGCTATGTTTGGGGGCCATATTTTTTCCATATGGGGGCTTCTAGTCTTTGGGATTACCCTATGAAATTTTATTGGGAATTTATGACATTTCTCCTTTTGCTGCATGACTAACTGATGTATGACTATTTGTGAATCTGGGGTGACTAAATTTGAAATGAGGTGACTGAAAATATCATTGATAAAGTACACCAATTCTTATATAGTTGCCTAGTGCAACAGTGTTAGGTATGGTGCTACGGTTATGTTTACTAACTTGACATGAGTCTTTCAGTAATAAAAATGTGAATATAAATAGCTCATTTACGATATGCTCTTCTTTGGTTGTGCAGTAGACATTGGAACCATGACTAATTGTAATTCTGGGAAAGATTGCAAACAATAGGACTTCATGAGGCCTCAGATGATTGTTAGTTTGAAAAGATTACATAATGATGTTGATTGAAGTGCATATCATGTGTTTATATGACTCATTTGAATCCTGAAGGAAATGATAGAATGCTTATGATATAGTTGTGGATCTTTTAGGTTTGTTTTGCCACACAGACAATGCTTTTTTTGGTCGATTCATTTACTGGAACCTATTCTAATTTAAGAAAGGATCATTTCACCTAGCGCATGTTAATAGTTCGACAGAGCATGTTAGAACATCCTACAATATATATATGTATATATATTATATGTATATATGCATTATGCAATGTACGTATATATTATATATAGACCTATATATATTGAGTTGCACTTAGTAAATATTTAGCTGTAATACTTAGTTAATGCCAAAATACTAAGCTTCACTTGGACATACTTAGGATATACTTGTACATTTCCATAACTTACACATGCTTAGTATATATTTTGCAACAATCATAAAATGCTTAGCTATGCTAGTTGGTATTTAGTAAGTATGTATTTATCAAAGATTGAGTTTTTATTTTAATATACTTAATATAATTTAGTAAATATGAATGTAGTAAATACTTGCTTGATCCTTTAACAACAAGCTGCATACTATGCATAGTAAGTAAGTAGCTATGTATGTTTCCATACTTCTAGTACCTGCTTGTCGTTCAAGGGTTAAATGTACTTTGCTGTTTAGCATTTCTATTTCTGGTTACTTTATGCAGCTGCTTCAATGTCATAGGTTTGCTTGATGGCTGGGAAATGAATTTTGATCTTCTTGGTCGACCATATTACATTGAGTAAGTCCTGCATGACTGTCTTTGTACACTGATACAGTATGTACACTGCTTAGTTAAAGTGCTACATGATAATTATGAATTGCTAGTAGGGATATATTGCCTGACACAGCATGTTACCCTTGAATGATTACACATACATTCACACTTGGGTACAGGCATAGCAGGTACATAGGTACCGGTATAACCAGCACACTTAGGGTTGGAGTGGATGCTAATTGCAGTGTTTGCTATGGGCTAAATGCTACTTAATTAGTGTGCAGAATGGCTTGCATAGTTTAGGGCCTTTGTGGATACAATGTGAGCGCTCCACTCACTGGCAGGCTTCCATTACCTTGTGTGTGCGTGCGTGCATGTGTGTGGTCGTGAATGCTGATGTTATCTTGCAAGTGATACAAAAGAAAATAGGCTGTTTAGAAAAGTTCAAGTGTTTGGGGTGAATTCCTCATCATCAACATCTCAACATCTGTCAGTTACTTTCGCAGCTCCTTCCTAGAGAGTAGAGGGGAATCTTTCCCAAAAGGGTCCCTTTTCAAGCTTTTCCGATGCCACTGTTTGCCGTATATGTCGTTACAGAGTATAGCCGATTATGGAAACGCTGATACGGATTATGAAGCAGATTGCTAAGAAATATAATATTTTCCCTGTTTCTGTGTTTGTAACAATTTTTGTGTAAAAAACAAATTCATTTATTCCAGTATTCTCGCTGGCCACAGCGGGATGTTACTAGGTCGATAAGCCAGTACATGGTATTGTTAAGTTTGTTTGTTTGGCGAGTAGCAAGCCACCAAGACCAAGAAATATAATTTTTTAGCATCAGTTCCGATTATTATTACAGATAACAATTATACCTGATTGTTCTAATTATCGACCTGAGTACGTAATACTATGTATCAATATCGGTACAGATCTAATCTCTTAGCTGAACTTGCATGAAGTTGCTTTGTGCATAGGAGTCTAGTCGAGTGACATTGATTACTTTACGTTATGCTGCCTTTTGTAGTCATCGTTCGGGTGTTACGACGTACACTCATCCTCTGAGTCAGAATTCACCCGAGTATTCACCGCCTCAGATGATCAGGTTCAATAAATGCCATTGTTAATCATTCGCTTTTAAATAATGGAGACGCAGCTGACGTTTTCATTTCTCGAGTTTTGATGTGCTATGAAGCGGATAATTAGATGAAACCTGGTTTTACTGCATTTTTTTGGAACACATTTTGTGAAATGATGTAGAGAATTGGTTGTTATTTCTTCAACTGTTGGCATTTGTGTGAAACTATGATCAGCTAGCACTGCCTTATTTGGCTCCTTCGTTAGTTTATATTTTAGGTTCATTGTAGCCCTTCTCTCTTATGGACTGATCTCTGTCTTACGAACTAGTCTTCTCTGAATTACGAACTGGTCTTCTCTGTTTTACGAACTGATCTTCTCTATATTACGTACTGGTCTTTATCTTACAAACCTTTTGAGGACTATTATGTTGTGTCCATAATGGGCTACTGTTAGTTAGTAGGGGTTTAAATCACTCTACTTTACTCTACTTTGAGACAAAGAAATTGTGGCTCTTGTCATATTTTGTTGTTCATGTTTAACATTTGTTCTCCTTTATTCTTAGGATGAAGGAAGAACATCCTGGTTTGTTTAACGAAAAGAAATCAGTAATTATTTGATCTTTTTTTCTTTCCTTTCATTTGACTGAACGTTTTTATTTGCTAAAGGACATTTTTTAATGTTGGTGTAAAGTTTCAATAGAAATTGAGCAATCATTGCCATGTACGATTGGAGAATTGTGTTATAACTGTGAGAATTTTTATACAAAATATTAGTTATAATAGCTGGAATCTTTTTAGTTTACAGCTAGGATGATAATACTGAGCTATCAATGTGGGACATGTATTGAGTCTGATGTTATGCTTAATTGATATATATTGACCCATTACATACATATTGTTCCAAATTCACCAAATTCCCAAGGCTGGATATTACCTCAATATGATGTTTGTATAAATATTTTATATGATGATGATGATGTGATGATTGTCAAACATAGTAACATGAAACTCTGACTTTAGATTGAGAGTATATTTGGTAATGATTTCACAGCTGATCATAAACTTTGCATCAACAAAAGAAAATTGCACATTCAATATAAAATGAGGAATAATATTAATACACAAAGTGGACTCAATAACGTCAAGTCATTTGGGACCAGGGTCGTACCGAGGGCGGTGCCAGCGGTGCCGTGGCACTGGGTGCAAATATAGAAGGGGCGCAAATTTCAGGATGGAATAACTTCAATTATTCCATAAATTCGTTCTTTCTTGCAAAATGTGGGAGCTCCAGACTAGACCCTAATGCTAGGCACAGGGCACAATTATAGCTTGGTACGGCCTTATGAAAAGGGATAATGTGGAAACTGTCAATTTTAACTATAGTGCAGTTCATGTACATTGCAATGGATTAACCAGTGTGATATGTTTTTGTTAACCCTTTACCGACGAGGGTATGCTATAGGCTACTGGATAAAAATCCTTCTTTTCTTTAAATGATTAAGCTTAATACCTTTTAAATTAGAAGTCTGTGGACGATTCAATACTGTAACATGAGATTGTTCAGAAGAATTTCAACCAGTCATAAACATTGATGTAGAATGTTACAGATGTGTGTCAATAAGCGATCTCTGCTTTTATTTCCACGTAGCATATCGAGTTCGTCTCACCTGTTACAAGTATATAATATTGCTCTGTTGAATTGGCTTCTTAGGTGTTGGAGATATGCTCTAACTTTTGCATTTATGAAATTGAAATATTTGTTTATTTTTTGTCATAATTTGTTTTCTTTCTTTGACAGAATGTAAGAAAAAGTTTCTCTCGAAGCAGGTAAGTTCTTTTTTCTTGTTGTCAGTCTAAACTTTTATGAAATTTGCCAAATTCACGACTGTAAATCCTTGATGCATTTACATTTGTAGAATTCTTACTTACACATATATTGTTATTAATATTATTTACAAAATTTGTAACGCACCAACATGTGAATCTGAGGCATGAATAATCAGCTGCCAGGAGCAGATGATTTAAATATCCAAATGGTTGAAAGCCAAGGATGAATTGTGAGTTTTGAGCTGCTGTTTAATGGAGGAGAGTAAATTGTGAGCTACAAAGAGATAGCGGCAGTCGATTTCATTCCTAAGGAGCAGAGACATGGACTGTCAAGTATTCTGCTTAGATGAATGGCTGTTTGAGTGTGTACTTGCATACATTCTATGTACATCACATACACAGTATATATGTTCAAACTGGTATATACATGTAGTTGCATGTGTGCACATATGTATACATGGTTCTATAATCAAATTAATTCTATGAAATGTGTTCTTGGCCTTCGTTCTGTTTTAGGTCGCTGAATGACCCACCTTCTGCAAAGCGAAATCATTTGGCGCAAGTCACCCAACAGGGCTGGCTCTTCAGACAGGTAGGAGGCTTTGACTTCATTGTCTTTAGACTGTCTTATACAGTTTTTATTTTGCAAGGTTGCTACTTGTCTAGGACTCAAACATTAATTCATAGATGGCTCAAAGTAGTGACCTTAATGCCTGCCTTTTATCTTCGTAGAAATTCAAGTGTGTGTGCCTTAGCTGGAAAGTAGGGTTGTTAATACCGTTTTTTGCAGCAACTTGGTTACTGGATTTAAAAAACAAGTTTAAATTGGTAACCGGTTTTTATAGGTGTTCTTAGAAAAATATTGTAAATTGTAATAAAACATAACTCTGCATGTTATTTCATGTATAACATATCGCAATGCATCATCAACACTCAATACCGTAGTGTTTAAGTAGGTGCTTTGAAGTCAGGTCTTCCCTCTGAGTGATGCTATCTTCGTCGGCTTGGGTTATCCTTCCCCTAGCTCACATTCCCACGGTAGGCTTGTCTCGACAAAAGGACTGTTTATTAGCAATCGGCAGCTATTAATTATCCTGTTGGAAAACGCTGATGGGAAACATTTCGCTTAGCCGTGTCTGTATCTTTGAAGTTGACCAACTTACTAAGAGCATTTGACTATGGGAATTAATCTGACATAGGTAAGATTACTAATAAGGCGAAAAAATCAAAAAAAATCGAATACTGTTTTGCAAATGACATTAACTGGTTACCGTTTTCTAAACCGAAAACCCGAATTCCGGTTTTCGTTTAACATCCCCACTTGAAAGCATTTGGAATCTCATGAGGATAATTTGTTGGATACTTTGTATGTAGATTTTTTGAATCAATAATTTCGTTGACATGCAGGTGCATGATTTTCACCTGTTGGAAAACCTTTTTGTTACAATTATAGGAAGGAGGATTCTTAAAGACTTGGAAGAAGAGATGGTGTGTTTTGACTGATTGTTACCTCTTCATATATAAGGGTAAGTTCAATGTGTTGAGTTGTGCTCTCCAAGCAAACATCCTTTTCAATAATTGTATTATGCTGCCTCAACAAATACCTCATTTAACTGGTTTCTGTTTTGTTTTATTTTGAAGTTGTGTGCATCCATTATTTTGCTAGTGACCAAATCTGGAGAGTATTCATCTTGACCAGTTTATCATAAAGAATTTATCAATAGCATCACTATTCCCATAGACTCTCATAGCCCATATAGGTCCTTAGGACTTAGTCTGGGTTATAGTTCAACTTAGCAGCTTCTCAAAATTAATCACAAAGAGATCTTCATCTATAAAACAACATTAGATTCCCAAACATTTTAGTACAAGCTCTTCATTAATTTGGTTAAAGAAATTGTTACTTTTTGACTACCAATACTTCACAGAGACATATGGTTATCACGCAATTGGTTAGTAATTATAGACCTATCCAGAACAGCATCAAACCAAGTGTTGATGTATTTTCTGGTGGTGGGGTTTTCTTATGTGCTGTCCCATAGGTGATGTTGGGTTACCTTTCAGTACTTAATCTCATTTGCACAAGTAATTAGGAATAATTATTAATGCATCTAGACCAGACTGAGACAAACGACATCGGTTCCATTGTCTTGGCTGGTTACCGAATTGATCCAAGTGAAAAGACGGAGAAAACATCAAGAAAATGTGCCTTCACGGTGAGTGATGTATGATTATAGTATTTTTATGACCCAGTAACACCCATTAGCTTCATGTTCTGTCCTCACAATTTTGATGCTTATTTGCTTAATTTGGATACATGTATAATTGAATATGCTGTGTAAATAGCATATGCAAAATTGCCACCTTTTATTAGCCTTTCTATTCATTGAGTTATTGGCTCTCAATGAGAGGTAATTCAAATCGCTATGTGGATATTCTGCCATACAAAATGCTTTTCATCTAATCTGATTGCGACACTTCTAAGGGGCAATGCAGATATGCGGTCACACTCCACCTGGAGACCATGGAGCCTTTGTGTTGGCCCATCCTCTTGGAACTGCCTACCACTGTGATTGCATTGTTTCATTAGACTCTGTGAAGAATACATTTTCTATATGTCTTAAAACATGTTTTTTTAGATCTATTCGAATACTGTTCAGTTGTGAAGTACTTAAAATGCACTGTAATTAAGCTATCTGATACTTACACACATACATACGTACACACACGCACGCACGCACGCACACACATGCACAAACACACTTTCATTCATGCATATTTATATACATGCATACTGCATTGTTTTGCATATATACATACATTCATACATACAGGCATGCATACATGCATACATATATTATCTTTCCATTCAATGTTTGCTTCTTTGTAAGATTCGCGTTTGTATTTGATATTTGATATTCCTTGAAATTTGATATCGCCCTTCTTCCAACATATTTTGCTCATAAGTGCACCCACCTCGGCGGCGCAATTGCAGTTGTACTGCAAAGCAATTGTGCGTGAAGGACTTGCTCAAGGTCCCTACACAGTGACTGATGCCTCGGACGAGGGTCGAACCCGCTCCCTCAGCACATACTGAATGTTACGAGCCGACGGCTCTTACCTATCAGCCACCATGCCACACATCTACTTATTTGTAGATGTCCAGCTGCTGTACAAAGCAAGTTGAGATTAATGATTTGTCATGCTTATTGTAATCAGTACATGTTTGGAATGGAACTGACTGATGACATGTCCAACAGTCATTGTAATTGTTGCTTTTGTTTAGATTGGTCACAAGGATACAAAAGACCTTCATTTGGCTGCAGAAACAGATGAAGAAATGTGGGATTGGATAAACAGTCTAACAGAGGCAGCAGCTGTGCCACCATCAAGGTATCTTCATTCATTCATTCATTCATTCATTCTGAGCATTTATATAGCACCCTTTAAAGAACCTACTCAGTAGCGCTTCCAGCCCAGCCACAACTACAGAAAAAAGACTTGAGGGACTTCACCTCACCTCTGCCCTTCATCCCGATTGTCAACAAAAATCTTTTATCTGCATTACCAACGACATTGGTAACAGCATAGCATTTTTTACTAAAATATTTATGTAGGTGTGTGACATTGTTTTAATAGTTGTTTAAGTCGTTTTCCATTTGATTTGTTTGCAGTAAACAGCTGTTTGCAAATGAACCAGCGATTGGCAATAAAGAAAATGCATATCCAAACGATGCGAGGATTCCACAGCCTGCAAATTCATATTCGAGACAGATCTCAGTGAGTGGCCCTTTAAACAACAGTTTCCAAGCAAGAGGCCAGCTCAGTGATTCGGAGCAGCAACGGAACCAGTATAAGCTAGACAATGCTAGGAACCAGTATAATGATTTACACAGAGGTGAGAACCAGTTCGGAATTCCTGGTTCAACGGGTCACAAACAGTCGAGCGACTTGGGGTATCATGGTGAATATCCTGTCTATGGGGTCATAATGCGTCGGAAGGCAGATGTTGACGATGGTTTTAATCGGTCGTCAATCAGTCAGAGACAATCAATGAACAGCGAAAAGAGGAATTCTGCGTTTGATGTGCCAGAACCATCCTCTACCAGCACGCCAGCAATTAACCCGAATAGTTTTGATTGGAGCGGTAACCCCGAAAGAGATCCTCGGCATATTCCTTCGCTGAGAATGGACCCAAGGAGTATGACCGTGATGGACGGTGGTCGCCCTGGCTATCGGCAAGATGGTAGGTTCGCAGAAGGGCTTCCGTCAACAGGTCTTGATGGAACCGGGAAGGGTGTTCGGGACTCTAGAACGTTTGCCCCAGTGCAGGACAGTTGGAACAGCTCAGGTCAGTTAGGACCTCGAGCACCTTCGTCTGAGGTTTTCTCTCGAAATGCTGCACCAAATGAAATGCCATCAGCTATGGCAATTGCCGGTTCTATCAACAGCTTCCCTCAGCAACGCTCGCCTCACCAGTTGGCGGAATTTCCGGTTGGTGGCCGACACGGATCTCTGAGAACCCCTATGGAGCAGGCTATAAACACAGAGGATCCGGCCATGAGGTACCTCAATCCACAGTATATTCATGAACAAACACGCACAGATAGTAATCCCCGATTCAGCAACGTTGGACACCTGCAGGCGGAAGACGGGTTCAATAACAACTGGTCATCTCGTTCGGACCAGCGACTGAACGGAAGCCACTCCGGATCATCTATGCAGATGAAGCAGAGTCCAAGGGATGGAGATTATTCGCCACCACGACCTCCAGTGCCTGCGGCCATGCGGAACTTGTACATTGACGACATCGCAGAAACTAAGACACCTCATTCGAGGCAGGACATCCTGCTGGCAAAAGAGATCTCGCAGAAGAGACTCACTGAACCAATCTATTTCCAGTTCCCAGAAAGTCCACCAAAGCAGGTGCGTCTCTATTCAGTCAGTTTATTAATGTTAAGATTTCAGTGGGTGATTCTTAGGGCTGTAAATTTTTTGCGGTCATTGCACATTTTAGAAGCTACAGCGAATTTTAGCGTTTTGCAGTGAATGGCCTTGAATTCTCAAATTTCTCGACATATGTCGATGACGTCGATAGGCTGTAGTGGCAGCAAAGCTGAAACAAGTTGTCGAATAATTATATTAAGTTCAATAAGTAACTAAGTGCAAGATTTTAAGACAGTTAACGCTAGACTTGTCGAGACCGCTTGTTCTAGACAGAACATGGAGAAGAAAATCAACGCATGCGAAATGTGGATATGGAGGAAGATGCAAAGAACATCATGGACAGAGAAGAAGACAAACGAAGTAGTGCGCAGGAAGATTGGAGTCGAGAATGATGAGACGTTACAACAAACAGCGTTGAGAAGGAAGCTAAGGTTTTTCGGACATGTTATGCGATCAACTGGAATGGAAAAAGAAATGATGCTGGCATGTGGAGGAGGAAGGAAGAAAAGAGGACGTCCAAGGAAAAAATGGATGGATGTGATAAATAAAAAAACTGAAATGAGCCAGAAGGAATTAAGAGATGCAACTTCGGACAGAAAAAACTGGAGAGGATTGGTCATGGCGGTCGCTTGATTTCCAAGAAATAACAGCACATAGTGACAAGGTGATAGTCAGTTATTGACTTATTTATTGTGTTACAAATTTAACTGCAAACATGCGGTGACACATTCTGTATTTTTGGCCGCAATTGGGCCGCAAATTTTTCAGTTTTTTCCCGTGAAAATTTTGCAGCCCTAGTGATTGTTTTAAACTTGATTGGTTTCAACTTGATTGTCAAAATTGATGGGGTGTAGCTCAGTTGTAATATGATTGGTTGTAGCTTCTTTGGTTGTTATTGGTTGTTGCTTGTATGACTCATAACCTTATTGGTTGTAACTTGATTGATTGTATTCAAGGTTGATTGTAATTGAGAAGAGCTGTGACTTTATTATGTGTGGCATAGAGCATTCAGGCTCATGTCTTATCTGGCTCTAGACTAAGTCATTGAATTAAGTTCTGGTGGTAATGGTTCTTTGATTTTTGTATACAATTTATTTAGCCTTTTGCTTGTAGATAATTGTTAAGATGAGGAACCTCTTTTATTCACCATTGTTTTTAGTAGTTGTCTTGAAGGGACGCTATATAAATCCTTCAAATAAATAAACAAATAAATAAATGTAAATCTTCTAACTTTATAGCAGATGGTATTGTAGTGCATAATTATGAGGAAATCAAACATGCCATAAGTCCACTTTGATAGACCCAGTGTGCTTGAAGACATTGTAGAATTGTTCCCTTAATAAATTCAAATAAATAACAAAACGATTGTTTTCGAATGGAAAATGTTTTCTTTATCTTCAGACGTCTGAAAGATTGCATAACTACCCAAATGACTACAGTGCACAGAACACAACTTATGCACAAGGTAACCAAACAGCTCTCATTTAGAAATTGTTTTCCTAAAAGGTAATTATAAGAGATTTTTACTTTGATATGTGCATGAGTATGACTTCCGTTAATCTCCAAACTGATTATAACTTTAGTCTGGCTACTTTTGACAAACAGTATGTGACTTATGTGAAGGACGAAATAGAATAAACTTTTTTACAGATGGGTGCTCCATTTTATAATAGCATGGTTTCATTAATAAACATGAGTGAAAAGTATTTTGTTGAGATAACTTGAAAATAATGTTCTCATTATTAATTACTATTCGAAATATTGATGAGACAGTTATCTCAAACATGAATTATGTTTACTTTTGGGTGTATTTTGTCAAACTAGGTTCAAAGAGTATTCATGCTTGATTTTTAACTTTATTGTTGAGAACATGTCGATTGAATTCAAGTTTTCCTTTAATGATTGTTACTGTCAATGGAAGACATGCAGATTTTAATTAATCTGCCGTGTGCTATGACTATTCAGCTTCTGATGTTGAGGTGAACTGCTTGCATTAGTTTGTAGCTGGTGTGCAAAGACCTTGTCATGCTTCTGAGTTTATTTGCATATTGACTATTAGTTAAAGTTTATCTAGAACTGACAGTTATGCTTTCATTGTGCTTACATGCCCAGACTTCTTACAACTAGTTTGATTTTAATGAGATACAGGTGATATGTAATTATGTATATAACATTGCGATCAGATATGACGTATTAATAGTTAAAAGCATTTGTAATATCAGGGTATATTCAAGTATTTGGACAAGGCTTGAACCTGCAAGCTTGAACCTCTGCATTGATAGCTAGTTGTCATACATGATCACTGCAATTAAATAATTTATGTAGCACCTCTTGCAGAAGGAACTAGGGATCGGTTGTTAGTCATGTCAAGTACAACTTTAGTTGAAATGCGAAATTCGTGGACCAAGTCAGGAGTTCAATGTGTCAGAGATGCAAAGGTCATGAGATGTGCTGAAACTTTTGATTGGAAATCTTTGTAACAATGTAATGTAATGGCAAAGCTTATTAGCAGGGCATAATTGTTCACAGTTACTTTATTGAGTACACTGTTTACTGCGAGTTTAATTATTTTCTGTACTAACTGCAAGTTTAATTATTTTCAGTACTAGGTCCAACGCAGGACCCCAATCGCGACAGTTTCACTCTTGTCGATGGGAACAAAAGGGAACCAGAGTCCCTCGGTCGTCAACAAAGTATCAAGTTAGATCGGTTGGAACAGGACAATCGTATCAGCCAAACGGCCGATGGATTTGGGGAGCAGGATAAGGACATGGGCTTCCATGGGGGAGCTCCATATGGGCAGGTCAACGGATTGGCCAACGGTTCTCAGAGAGGTTGGTTCACTGCGTTGTGTAGTTCTTTGTTACGTGAGACTAGGTATAGGTTACAGAAAACCCCAGGATAGATACTGTTGGGAAGGGTCAGTTGGACAGGGTTTCTTCCCTATGGATTGATCTTCTCTGTGGCTTCTGGACTCCCAGATATTTACCTCATTATGACTTGATTAATACCTCACATGTTAGATACCAGTGCAAAATAAGTTATGATTTTCGCTTCTAATGTTGTCTTTCTTCTTCTTCTGTTTTAGTTATTTGGCCAAAAGAAAATTCATATGGTTCTGCCAAAATGTCGCTTAGTCCAAGGATGGATCGAAGAAATCCAGTGCCCTCTCGAGCCATTGAGCCGATCAAGGAGGATCCGGACATGGCTGACACGGACGTACTGGTGAGTTCCCTTAATAGTTTACTTACCAGTTATCTTTTGTGATGTTTTGTCTCTGTATTAATTTTTCTCCTGTATCATCTATCATTCTGACACCGGATTAATAAACACAGATGATGCAGTTGATGATGATGATGGTGATGGTGATGGTGAGGAAGACGACGACGACGAAGATGATGTATAGTTATTAATCTTTACCCCTAGTATTTGCCTATGACATTGCCATCTATGCATTCTGACCAAAGGGTCCTCTGCTGACATATGTTATTGTCGAACAAAATGTTGTGAGTAACTTCATGCAATTGTTGACACATTGTTATGTTGTTAATAAGTGTGACCTTGTTGACCTTTGAACCCATTTGTTTTCTAGAATACTCGAACGCTGGAAGATATGCAGAAGCACATGCTCGGTCATGCTCGTCTTCGTCTCAGTATTTCCGTGCGAGATCTCGTCGGAAAGAGCGTGCGTGACTTTCAAGTCTATTTACCAGAGTCGTAATTTCAACTTTCAAACAGATTGCCTGATTTGATTTAAACAGCAGCAATAGTTGGACGAAATAAACAGCCACAGTTCTTTGAAAATTATAACTTTTATTCCTCAGAAATAGTGACTTTGACTTCTTATTATTTAATGGGTTTAACTGTTGTACAGCAAGGGCTTACTAAAATCAACTGGAAAAGCAAAGCAGTGAGCCATTTTTGTGTTAACACTTTGACCACGATATTTGCTGATTGTGCTGCACTGGCTTCCATTCCCACTACAGATTGATAGATCCATAGATAATATTAATAACAATGATGATAACAATTAGAGCTGTACCGAATACGTGATTATCACTATTCGGCCGAATACGAATAACGGGACCGACTATTCGGTCGAATACGAATACGAATAGTGTTTAGTGTATAAAATAGATCTAAAAGCATTCCCAGGGTCGCAGTTTCCCCTGCGACCCTGGGTAGATCACAAAGCAGAAAGCAGCAGCAGCGGCAGACTCGGGCAACAGCAGCTATTGTGTTAATGAGAAAGTTATTTAAGTCCACTCGCAGTGGCTGCAGCAGCCGCCGTATATGCAGAAGCGGATGAAACGTGACCACTATTCGTATTCGGCCCGACCGCAAGTATTCGGCCGAATACCGAATAGTTATTAGGTCCACTATTCGGCCTCGAAGCGAATACGAAGCGAATGTTCGGTACAGCTCTAATAACAATGATGATAACAATAATAATAAGTAGTTGGCTGTTTTTTTCTTTGTTGTTGATTGTTGATATTACTGGACGTTTGCCTGTCCTAAGATGGCTAAAATGACCTTCAAACCATATACCCCTCACCTTCCTGTTCGTGTCCCCTCTCTCTACCTCTGCTCTCCTCCCTCCCCTCTTTTGTGGCTGCTGATGCTTTTGTTTTGTGTCTGCAGCAAGAGGAATTGGTTCTGTTGCTGATACAACTGCGACGAAGCCAGGCAAAGCTTGAAGAGTTGCTCACCTGGGCTAAGAATCGACTGCTCAGTGCTCGACCACAGGAGAAGGCCTACAAATTAGAGTAGGTATTATATTGAATTACTAAATAACCATATTAAACAGGCATTATCAAATGCATATCATTACTGAATATTTTAATATCACAGAATTATTTTTCACAGCATCATATTTCATAGGTAAAACATGCACACATGCCTATCTACATCAATCAATCAATCAATCAATCAATCAATCAATCAATCAATCAATCAATCAATCACAAATACTTAATATAGTGCCCCTTCAAGATATCTACACAGAGGCACTCCCGGCCTAACCTTCGGCTGAAAAGGACAGTTTTAAGAGAGGCGTAAAATGAAGAAGTATGCACGTGAGCACATACATACATACACTCAAATGTGCATGCATGCATTCATGCATGCATTCATGCATGCATGCCTTCTTAAGTGTATGCTTATGTACTAATCCGCATCAATAAATGCACATTTGTACACACATTAACACACACAACCAACAACTGCATTGCAACATTGCGTCTGACTGTAATTGTTTCTCAAAGGCGTAAGAATTCGATTGGTCGCCTGGAAGATGCGCTAGAGCACGGTCACGAGTATTTTGTGGAGCTGCAGAAGCAGGCGGATGAGATCGAGAAGCAGATCGACGTGACACAACCCTTGATCAATCTGATCGACAACATTGTGACGATGGGCAGCCTGTACAATGGCGACAATCTGATGTACGCCTCACAGTATAAGAAGGTCGGTAGCATCTCTGTTCGTAGATATACTAGAATAAGAGAAAGAAGAGCAATCTCATAAGCTAGCATGAGAGTCTGCCAAGAGTATGAAGTGTTAGCGACTTCATTTTCTTAGCCTCGGCATATGTTAGCGGGCGGCCAGTCCTCTCCCTTGCTGTCTCATCTTCCCATAATTGCAGTACAGTCATCGTAATCACTGTAGCTGGTTAGCTAAATCAACGCATTCCACTTGTTTAAAGTGCTATGTGTCGATTCCATCAATAGCATTACAATGAGTTTGTTATTCCACAATTTCAAGGCAGACAGTGGATTGTTATATCCTTGGTAAGGGAAAAATGTTATGGATAAGACATCCATTTCTCTATACCTGTCTCTGTCATTGTTCTTCTGTTGAATTGCATCCTGAACAGGGTCAGCTCCGTCCTGACCAGGTCGTTCCAGGTAAGAAGATGCTGGAGTTTTCACGGATGAATCAGGAGGAGCGACTGGCGTCGAAGCAGGAACAGTCACTGCAGCAGCTGACGGAGGATGAGGTGAACCTGGAAGAAAAGCTCCAGCAGCTGTATGCTCTTGATGCTCGCCTGCAGGAACACTCGCTTGCTGTCACAAGTCTACAAGAAGACAAAGTATGCTGGCATTTCAAATTGGGTCTATAGAGACTCATTAAGAATTGTGTCATTCTCAGTTGTTACCTATGATTGTCTTAATTTAATACTAAATTCTATTGATTTATGATTTATGCATTTCCTTTTATTTCTATGTCTATGGTTCCTTGCTCAGCTGAAGCACTTTTGACATGTTGACAAAATTAATGTTTTACTAACATAACTTTTCATTTCAAGTTTTAAAGCCTATTGAAACTGACAGTTTGTCATGAATGTAAAAATTGTTGTCCCGGTGTTGTATTGATTATCGTTTTCGTGTTTTTGCACATGGCAACTCTGCCTTTGAAAACTATTGTAGCTAAAAAGGAGCACAATGAATGGATTATCCTATTTTACTGTTGCCTGTTAATGTAGGGAAATATGAAATTCATCTAGTTTTCTGTTGAT
This sequence comes from Bimastos eiseni, assembly GCA_959347315.1. Lineage (NCBI taxonomy): Eukaryota > Metazoa > Annelida > Clitellata > Crassiclitellata > Lumbricidae > Bimastos > Bimastos eiseni. Next base: position 34,571,209 of record OY365811.1, on the reverse strand, counting down.
GAATAAGAAGTAGAAGAGCCGTTGTTTGTTGGGCCAGATGTGCATATGAAATCTCTCGCTAAATTTCTGTCCGAACTTCAGACCTTTCTATTGGCTGCATGAAGGAATTTTTTCTAATTATATCTTTTGAAGTATAAAAGGGTTCTATATTACCTGTATAACAAAAATGTCAATAACTAATATATTGAATAATTTAGCCAACTAATAAAATGCATTGTTTGGTTATTTAGTTGTAACTGGACATTTTCAATTGTATTCAGTCTCTTTTGTAAATCCTCATAGAGGATAGGTACAATGGATACAAAAGAATTGTAAAAAAATATTTAAAAAATAAATGGATGGTTGCATAGACAGAGATATTTGTTGGGTCTATATGGGGTATCTATTCCACAGGGTATGCTGGAAGAAATGCAGGATGAACTGAAGAAAGCGGAGAAGTCCGAGTCAGACCATTTTGTTCTTGAACGCCTTGCTCAGCAACGCCAGATCTGTGAGAAGAATCTGACTACGGTTCGACAGAATCTGGCTGATGCATCAAAGGTTGTCTTCTTTGTTGTCTTTTTTTGTGCCATTATACATGGTTATCATTAGCATCATCATTATCATCAAAGTTGTTATTGTCAACATCATCTTCATCATCACTGTCATCATCTTCATCGTCGCTGTCATTGTCTTAATCATTCAAATCACAATAATCAGAATGAGAATCGAATCTTTTGTCATTGTAATAGAATGTTCTGACCCTTCATCCTATTTCTTCGTTTACAAAACGAAGTTAATTACCAGCATCGATATTTGGA
>OY365811.1:34327909-34565409 GCA_959347315.1 Bimastos eiseni | reverse complement strand
TTAAATATGGTACTACATAAGTGATTTTGTTGTGTTGCATCATTGCATTAAAGGACTTCTTCCGAAGGATCGTGTGCATCCTGTGTCCGTTCGTGACGTTAAAAAGCGTGAAATATCGCGACGAAATCCAGGAGACTTTCTGTCCGACGATGATGATTCACACTATTCTGGTAGGTTTTGGCTGTTTATTAGTCAATTGGGGATGAAGTTGATCTTAAAACTTGCATTTATCTGGAAGTTGTTTAGCAGATGGAAAAGTAGTTCAACCTGTATTAATGAGTAATGTACAACAGGAGCCAAGAAGAGTTAATAGCTAATGGTAACCGTAGCCCTTCTTTCTTGTTTTTTATTCAAATCGCATGTTTGTTGCTGAACTATTACTTAATTAATTGTGATAATTTTAATAAAGTAACTAATGGGCAATGTGTAATTTTTTAGGTTACATAGTCATGACAAGGATTTCTAAACTTTAAATATTTTTTCATTTCGAAAAGATTATTTATACCTCGGGTAAATATGAAGCTAATAGGAATAATAAAAAGCAACGATAAAATGTATAAATGATGATGATGACGACGATGATGATGATGACGACAAGGGCAAAAATGATGATAGATTAACTTGCTGAGTTCAGACTTGACTCGAAGACGTTGGACTTTAACACAGGACATATCATATTATTGCGTGGAAACAAGATGAAATAGAAACTTACTATTGAGGTGTTGAATATATATTTAATTTTTGGTTTATTCGTCTTGATATCAAGTCTCATGAATGTTAATCTTATTTTCTAGTTCTCCGGCGTTCACGGTCTCTTCCGAGAGTGCATAACGCAAATAATGTTGGGTTTCAAGATTTTGGAAGGCAATCAATGCATGAAGGCCAACGAAGAAAGTCCTCTTACTATCTTACACTCTCACCATCTAAGGTTTGTTATTGTTATTATTTTTACTATTATTATTATTATTTTTATTATTTAAAAAAAATTAATTCCCCGAGATAAACAGCATCCACAGCTACGGAGAACTATCTCTAGTCAATGCAGAGTCTATAGCAATATCCTTCATATAGCGTATATTCGCACTCTAGGCTATAACAATAATTATATTTATTATTTAATAACTTTATTTGTAAAAAAATGTAAAACCTAGTTATAAAATTTTAAATATGAAGTTATCAAAGACGTCTATGCTCTCTAATGTTTACCGGAAAGTTGGTGGAGCCAATTCAAGCGGAAAAATTACTGATTTGTTTGCCACCTGGGGAATGGAACGCAACAAAAAGAAATTAAAATATATAAATTAACATCATTATTTTAAAGAAACTTCAGTGGAATGTTAACTTCTTGTTTAATTAATCAATTACTTATAAGTAAGTCCATTAGTCCTACATTTATTTGTTGAAAAATAATTATTTTATCAAAAAGTTATTTTTAGCTATTTGCAGGTGTAATATTTGCCAAGGCTAATACTTCCGAATAGTCCAACAATCGGCCGAGGCGAAAGTTTGAGGTGATTTCCGGTTGTGCCCTACTTCAAGCCCGTACTCTATGCATTATAGTGACATTCTGAGCGCCGTAAACAATTGGTTACCATTTGTCCCTTTTTGTAAGGGTCACTTGTATGCCTTTCTTGCTGAGAGACTAGCAAGATTATTACTGTAGTTTCTACCTTTCATTTTATTTATATTATATGCAAACGTCAAAGTTGAGTACGCTATGATCTGGGCACCCGTTGACCGACCTCAACTTGCGTTATTTTGCCAGTTTTGTATGGCGATAATAACTGACCAAAGCATTCTGTTTCATTCAGGAAACTGTTCAGTCAGCCTCTGCAGTTCAGCGACTTTTCCCGTCGTCTTTACACGCTCCTCAGGTTCAAGGTCAGAGGTCACACATTGATGGAATGACTCGATCGCAGTCTTTTGGGACAGTCGTTGCTCCAAACTCAAGACCCGATACCGAGTTACCAATGTATGGTCGCCCCACCAGAGGACCCCCAGAGGGAGACAGGTCCCACTCCATCACTATGGCCACAGGAAGGTCAGGCTCGAATCAAAACTCTCTGAGACCATCGTTCACGAGCGGTCCATCCGTGGGGGTTCGTCAAGATGGGGGAGATCATTCAAGACCCGTCTTTACGACATACAACCCAGCAGCAGACCGGGAGAGTGCTTCTGCAAGAGAGGTGAGATGTAGAAACTTTGCACAACGGTCATTTGGTTCAGCTGTTGGAACTGGAATGCTAAACCCTAAAGAGAGTGTTTTTGTGAGATACTCAAAACATCAGTAACTGATTTCAGTTGTTTCTCTGTCATATAAGAAGCAGCTTTAAATGTGATAAAGTCAATGACATCACATACATACATAATACTATTTTAAACATATCCAGGACTGTCGTGTGTATAAGCATTTTTTAATTCAGAAAGGCCAAGAAAAATATGTGCTTGCCTGTTTTAAATAACTACTTCATCAATCATGTTAAATTAGGCTCTGACAATAATAGAAAGTCAATGTGGTTAATAGTAAAATGGACTGATTGCTCTAGCAACTTTTCGGGTTTTTCCAGTTTATGTAAATAACTTGCCAGTGACATTAATGTCATATGCTGACTGGGAAAGGTCTGTATAGCTATATATATGTGTCTCTTGATGTTACCCAAAGCAATGTTCATTTGCTAACAGCAATTTTTTACTCACAGAGAGACAACATGAATGCCAGAGCAGCAACGACCGATATTCCTACTTATGATGATTCTACCATCGATAATGCTGTGGTAAGCTGAGGAAAAGATTTCATTTTCAGCTGTTGTCCTAAAAGTTACCAGAGTATGCCGAGCATATGGGTTGGGGCCTCCCCACCGTCGTTTCCCTGGAGAAACTTGAGTGAGCCCTTCAGGCACAATGGCTCAGCACCAACAAATTATGCTACACCATTAGATTGCAGTGTTAAAGAAATAATGATGATAATTTCATGCTTCAAATCTCATCATTTCAGCTTGGTTTAATGTTTTTTGTAGTTTTGAGTGGCAGAGCCCTGCCATATATAATTGCCCCTTGTATTGCTGCAATAGTAGTTTTCCCTTCTTCAAACTGAATTTGTTTGAGAGGCTCATTTCATTTTCTTATACCCGCTAACAGGCACGGGATATCACACGACAGTCCTATGCATTGGACCAACGCACCCTAGGGTTCGCTACACAACTCCCAGCTAATGACAGTATTATATCAATTCCACTTCTTTTGCATTACAGATAAGGCGTACCAATACTTGAAAGCACTCGTGAATAAGCTAGTTCTCGGGTCTTGACTTTTGAGTGACACTTTAGAAGTTTGGAGATTATGATTATGAATTGAATCCACTCTCATTGTTCACTGTTTAGGATATACAAGTAGTAACCACTGAATTGTAGTGACTCTGTGAGGTTCTTAAAAGTGAAGTTGAGTATAAATGACCGGATACAGGCTAAGACAAGTGGATTAAACAAGTTAAGATTGTCAGCATCAGGGTGTGCCAAAAATAGATAGGTACTCTGTTGGTAACACTTCTGTTGCTCATTTTTTTTCTCTTCGTTATAGTGTTGAGTTGTTTTGTTCAGTTTCACCGGCCACAACCAGTCGAGATTCCCGATCGCTATGTCCCAGATTCATCTGACGAGGATGAGTCACTAACAGCGGAAGAAAGACTTTTTCGGAAAGAGAGGGCTGATCATTACAAGAAAATTATTGCCAAGCAAAGGTAGAAATCGCACTGATATACTTACAAATAGGATTTTGCTAAGCAGATTTGAAACAGAGTTGAAAATCAAAATCATTTGAAACTAAGAATCTCTGCTGCTTACATGTTTTATATAACTTCTTGGTTCTTCTTCACACCTGTTCCACAAGCATTTGAAAATCATTTGGGAGAGCCTCTGAGGAGTTTCTCTTGAAGTAGTATTCTATATATTTACAAATTGTTTGTCACTTATGTGAATATTACTATTTGGAGTTTTAACTTTTTCCAAAGTGACTGGGTTTTAGGACACTTCAAAAGCAGTGTCAGGTTAGAACTAAATGCCTAAACCGACAAACGGGTTATTTCAATTGAGTGAAATATCTACATTGTATGTCTTTATTTATTAAACTACTTTATCACTCAAAGTCACAGATATCATTCCTATCCTCCAGCTTAATCCCATAAACACTCAAGATCTACCTTGGTTGAATGGCAACTAATAAAAGTTAGGCTTGGATACATTTTTGCTTGCTTATAAATACCTCATACTCTACTGCAGCACAAGGTGCTATTAATGTAATTAGTATTTGACAATATTAGTAATCACATTTATAATATGATGATGATGGTGTGCTTTTCTATAATCCTAGTTCACTCTTCTTTAACTCTGATGGTTCATCTTTCTGTTATGATTGCCAGTCTCCAGGAGTTTCGGCAGGGTGAGCTGACCCTACAAACAGGTCCAGTCCATCACCAACTGCACGATGAGGCAAGACGACGTGAAGAGATTCTGGACGTGAAGAGATCATTGGCCCAGGAGGTGATGCTTAAAAGCAAAGAAGATGCAGGTAATTGTCCATGCTTTGTTTCATCAGTAATTAATTATCAATTGCTAATAGCTAATAATTGCTATAATTGCTAATAACAATAAACAATAGCTAATAATTGCTAATAATTGATAATAGAGGACCATGCAAATTGCGACTCATGATGGCATTGGCATGGCCAGTAGCAACATATGGTTGTGAGGCATGGACAATAAAGAAGAGAAATGCATATATGCATTTGAGAACAAGTGCATGAGGAAACTGCTCAGAGTTCCATGGACAGCAATGGTGACAACCGAACAAGTATATCAAATGGTGAAAGTTGACAACAAACCATTGGGCCACATCGTGAGACAGCCTAAAGATAGTATTGAGAACAGTGTGATGTTGGATATAGCGGAAGGAAGCCGAAGTCGTGGAAGACCCAGAATCTGCTGGTTTGACAATGTCACGGCATGGACTGGTTTAAAAGGCACAAGTTTAATGAACATTGTACGAGACAGAAAACATTGGACATCGCTTTCCTATTCATGTAGTCAATCGTCGCTTTGCGACGATGACGATGTGACATGACAGAGCCCGTGTAGACACTAGACATGGTAGTTTAATCAGAAGCAAATTTGGTCTGAATAAGTTGTTTGTACACTTGTAACGTATCAAGTAGTATTGACATCAGCTGGGAAGTAAATGATAAGTGCCTGTCCTGTGGGCCTTCTCTGGTTCATTAGCCCAATAGCAAGGAATATGTACCTGTGTGTGTTAGAATATGAATTGGAAACTTTAACTTTTCATTTCAGGTTGTTATATAATGCATAACTTGTTTTACAAGGAAAATAGTTTTTAAAGCACTTTATTCATCTAAATTTCATTGTGAATATATTAGCAATGAAATGTAAATGTAGAGTCTTCTAAATGTTACAGAGTAACTGTCAGATATGTTGGTACACGATGAAGTACTTAAATAATGACTGAAAGTTTGTGTACATTTTTAGCAAGCAAAAACTATTGCCACTTCTTCTGCTATCATTATTCTATTAAAGTTGGTCTGTTGGAAGTATACGTCCTGCATGTCTTGGCTCTAACTTTCCTGGTGGAGCCATCATCTAAGTGTTCTCTATCTCATGTTTACAACCGACTTACATAGCCTATCATGTTCTCCAAGCTGAAAAATTATCTTTACCACCTTGCATGTTTTCCAGTTGTCAGGCCTTGGTATCTGATCCTAATTGCAGTTTTAACCAAAATGAATTCGAATTGTGCTTGAGGACTCGATCTTTCATCCTCTTCATTTGTTTGGTCTTTATGTTTATGATGCGGTTGAATTTGTTTGTTTCTTGATGTTTCTAAATGAAGAATTTATTTAATTAACAGCGCTCAGACGAAAAACATGGTCCAGTACTGGCGTGCTCTATGCTCAAGATGGTTATTACGACTAAACGAAATTCCACTTCACACAATTCCAAGACTTTGTCCATCAACAACTACAGCAAAATTAATGTCCTAAACTTGGCTGTTTTTACAATATTTTTCTACAATTTGCCATTCTGTACCGTAAACATTCTGTACTATGTTCTTGCTAAAGTTGTTTAAATGTATGAATTTTCTTTATAAGTACGTGCTGAAAATGTTCTGCTTAACACTCCAACGACGAACATACATTGTACTAAAGGACTAAGAAACCAGGCTCATCAATAGTCTTATATACACATATTCCAAGCAGGATATGGCTATGTCCAGTAGGATGAATCTGTAGAGTTGAACCCACCCATTTGTTTTCGACAAAGAATTCCTTTTTACCATTTTTTGGTAAACAATGTATTTTATGTTGATCATTCAAATGAGTCCAGTTCCATTTGTGAGATCTGGCTCCATGCTGTTTGTGTAAAGATATCTTGAACCACTTTATATTCAAACATTTTTTAAATATTTAAAAAAAATTTCTTTGTCTCTCTTCTCCAAGGTTAAGTGAAATTATTCAATGAATGATTTGTTCTTAGTTTTATTTCTAATTATTTTGTCAGACGAAATGCCATTCCACACGAATCAGGTTTTTTTAGCATTTAGAATTTCATTCTAAGTATCGAAGTCTGTCTGTAATGACAATTGTGTATTTTTTACATTTTTTGTGAAAAAAATCATGCTTAACTAATATGCACCTACAGGAAGATAATACATTGTTGGCTTTTTTAAATCTGTTGTGCCTGTGGCAACTATGGTTAGTGGGAACCATTTGGTTCTTTCTGAGTTTCCCTTATGCATCTGGTTATGTGAATCTGATCAGTTCTGTATTATTTCTTAACTATTTATGACCATTGAAATGATTTAAATTCAATGCAATCTGTAAATTTCATGTGAGGATCTAGATCTGTTTGTTTCAGTGTCTTGTGAAATTAGCAGATTTTCACAAGTATAATTATGTGCTTATTCATTTTGTTTGAACTGAACTTGATCCCAATTGAGTTTTTAGCATGGCTGATTAAGGATTATTTAAAATTATTTTAACAGATGAAACATGCCACAGAAGTCTAATTTTTTAGCAGTTATAAATAAATTTCTAGTGTTGAAGTTATATTAATGGCAATTATGTATTTTAAAAAAAAGTTATATATTTGCTAAACTGTTTTATTTGCAAAAATAGTAATGAATTCTATCTTACACTTTTGCATGTGACCAAATACAGTGTACAGGCAGGTTTTTGTACATAGGTCGAGTTCTGAAATCTGTTGTGTTTGCGGCCATTTTCACAATTGCAGATGGTAGTGAGTTTTTAATCTGCAGTTTTTCACAAGTATAATTATGAGCTATTAATTTTGTTTAAACTGAACTTAATCCCAAACGAGTTTTAGCATTGCTGTTTTTTTCCTAGCCAATTGAAATTATGAAAATTGTTCCAATTTATTTATAATTACTTTAGCAGATGAAACATTCTGCATGGGTCTAATGTTTTTTAGCATTTTCTTAGAAATAAATTCCTAGTATTTATTATGCAATTATTCATTTATAGTTTACATATTTGCTGAACTGTTTTATTTGTAGAAATATTAATGAATTCTAGTTTGCACTTTTACATGTGACCAAATACTATGTACAGGTAGGTTTTTGTACATAGATTGAGTTTTGAAACCTGTTGTTTGTGGCCATTTTCTACATTACACATGTTGATGGTGATATTTAGCATGGTAGATTGGTAGTGAGTCTTTAATCTGCATTTCACACTCCACAGCCAAAGAGTGATCCTCAATTATTTCACCAGTGATCCAATATGTGTTTACATGGCATAATCTGATTGATGATCGTGTCAGAAACTTGTTCATTGAGCAACATAAAAATACACAATTTTAATTATAAACATGTCCACTAAATAATATGAACTTGTCACTGTCACTGAACCTCAGCTGAGAAATAAAATTTGTGTAACACATTATATGCTGCCATGGAGATTTCAGTTCAAATGAGCTATGAGATTAAACCACCACTCTCTGTGAACTGTCAACATATGTATTTCTTTTCCTTGTTCATATGTTTGTCTCCCATGACTTGATTTTCTAATAGTAATTGAGCATAATAGTTAAACTGGTCCATAAAATTCACTGTATGGAAATCTAGGATTGAATACATTTTATCCAGAATACATTGTAAGTCTGAATTTACTCGGTCCTATAGCATGTTCTAAGTTGATTGTTGAATATTTCATCTGGACTGTCGTCCATCAATTTAGGTATTTTAATATGTTGTGGCCTGGAATTGGTGGCTTGGTATGACTTACATGCACTGGCTCAATGGCTAAATGAAGATGTACTTGCCAGTAGCCAGTAGCAAGTTTACACAGCATAATTAAAAAAAGCTCAGAAACTCTAATAAGCTCTATTTTGCACTGTAACATCAACTTGCTTCATTAATTCTGATATAATGTCTGGGATATACTCCCCAAATTTAGTTTGCCTCTACAAAATTACCTCATTATAAAATGGTTCTTGAAATGGTTCCCAAATGCAGCATTGCAAGGAGTTGCAAGTGTACCAATTTGAGCATTTGATGTATGTATATGCATTTTATGAAAGAAGGGCATTAATGAGAGGAAAACTAAATAAGAATTTGAAGAAACAAATAAAGTCTTCAGACAATGAAGAAGGAAGACAAAAGATTGGAGGCCTTTGAGATGTGGATATGGCAAAGGATGGAGAGAGTCAGCTGGAAGGAATGCGGGATAAATGAAGATACACTACAAATGGTGGATGAAACAGTAACAATAATATAAACTCTACTGAGTAAATGGTTGGGCCACACAATGAGGGAGACCCCTCCTTAATACCACAATTGAGGAAAGAATGGAGGGGAAAACACCAGGAAGACTGAGAATGATGTTATTGGACTGGATGACAAAGGAGGGTTACAGCAAGTTGGAAGAGCTGGAAAACGTGAAGAATGGCAACAATGGACATATGAACCTGACTAGCAAAGCATTGTCTTCTGTCAAGGGTGTTGAAACCAGTCTGGACAATTTTGCAAACTTAAAAAATGTTTCTTCCCCTGAACTTGAACCCGGTCTTGCCAATTTTGCAAAAGTTCACTGCATTAAGGATAGTTTGAAACATTCACCTGAAAATCATAAACAGCTGCTTTAGTGTCAGCATATAGTGGCAAGATGGAGAAAGTGCCTTGTCCTGGGATTCATAAAGAGCTTTGGCCCACTTTGGGCATAGTGGCATTTCCTAATTGAGTGTTTTGTATTTTGCCCTTCATGCATAAATTGTTTGGGGGGCATTCTCAAACAATTGCACAAAAGCTGAACATATGTGCACAGAACAGCTAGAACAAATTATAATTTTAAGTAGACTGTTACACATTTGCTGTATATACTCCAGATGATTTAGTATTTACGAGTTTGAAATCGTGTATTCCTGTGCACACTGATCTGTAGCAGAATTGTATGGCATGTGTACATAGTGTAGTTAGGCCAACATGTTTATAACAGAACAAACTGAACGAAATGGCAATATCTTTAGCAAATTGTTTTTCTTATTGTGCCGCAACAGAGGTGAATATATTTTTATAACAAGTGCAACTTGCGTAATTATTACTGACTTAAAGATTAATTCTGTATATTGTCGTTCGTTTTTCTACACTGAACACGTTACTGTGACCTTGATTAAATGATTAGACTGGATTACTGCAAATTTCAACTTTTTATTTTGTCATAAATTACAGTACAGAAAGAATAAATAGTAAGAATAAATTAGTAAGCAATTTTCACCAGTATCTCAGAAAGCTGAAGAATTCATATATATTATAAAATCGTAACAGAGAACAATGAAAACTAGCCAAGCTTACAAGTGAGGTTCAGTTTACATTACAAGCATCGAGTTGTAAGTAAACAAACCTGAAGTCAAACATTGTTTAAAATTTTACGTTGCTCAGATTTCGTCAAGGTCTGGTAGCTTGAAGTCAATATTGTAGAATTTCTTGGCAAATTCTTTCGTTCTTTGCTCAATATTTGGATAATTTCTAAGCACTTTACACAAATCTGCATATGACAGCGTCAGAACAACAATGGCTGTAATGGCATTTGCGGACATCTTATACGTTGTATTGGAAAGCATTCCTGCGAAACCAAAGACCTGTCCTTCCTTTAGTACTTTTGGATTGTATTTATCGGTGACATCCTCAACCTAAAGTCAAACAAGTTCTTGCATGCAGAGTTGATATGTATACACTCACTTGATAGAGTCTCTGAGGTACTTGTATTTAATCCATTACTTCCTATAATCAACAAATCTAGACAAATTCCAAAAAATTCTATTGAACAATCCAGATGTTTATCAGAAAGCGACAGATAATGTAGTCAGTGAGTCAAGTCATTGTAATGTCAGAGACTTCATTAGGTGTATAATTATGTGGTTGGAGCAAGCTGTTCCAAGAGTTCATGGCAACAAGTGCTTGAAGCCTAAACACCTCTAGAGGCAATTCTTAGACTTGTCACTGCAAATGTTGGTCGATTGGCCTCTCCGAGAGCTTGGTTTTCCCTTCGCCCGCACCGCTATGGTGCAGTACCGGACCTTTATGGTGGCGGGTACAACCACTTGGAGTGGGCTTCCCCAAGAGCTTTGCCTTCTGCCCACAAAATTCTCATCAGTAATCTACTCCTTACTGAAAAGTGCCTCTGATTAGATATCTTGAAGGGGTGCTATCTATGTCTAGTGCCATTGATTGATTGATTTTACCACAAATACTCAAGGCATAAAGTCTGACTGTATAACTTGAGTATCTCAATCAGTCAGTACTAAACAAGTTAGACCAAAATACATGTACTTACTCTAATGAACTAATTGATTATTTACCATAATTTAACGACAGATACAGACTGGTTAAGTAAAATCTTAAACAACACCTAAAAGAGGCTCTGTTTATAAAAATTGACCAAAGGCTAAACTATAAAATCCGAACAAAAGTTCTGCTAATCAGTCTAGTCAAATTCAGGCTGAACAAAAATATTCTACAAGTTTCACAAACTCTTGTAGTAATAAGCTTGACTAACCTCTCCATGTTTGATGAAGTACAGATCACTGGCGAGGTCTCCTTTGCGTATGATGCAATTGCCTTTGGAGAAAATCAGTTGACCTGTGTAGAGGGAGATGAGACGAGCAAAGCTATTGTTGGCATCTTGAAAAAATGGAACCTACGTTTCAAACAAAATTGCATGCGCATGAGTAATTGCAGAGAAGTAGTCACTTTTGTATAGCTCTATAAATACGTTTACATCTGACCTGGTCATTTTCTTTCCCTGGCCAAACAGAAAGGCTTGAACCAGGTACGATTCAACTATCTTTCAATACATGCATGAATTTCCTGAAAATTCAGTACAATTAAGTTGCATATTAAAAATATTCGTTTGTTTCGTATCTAACAGACAAACCACTGAATAATTAACAGCCAAAATTATTATCCTCATACAGCTTTCCAGAAGCCCTCAGCTACTGTCTGCATGATCTCAGCACGTAAACATATGGGCAGATCCTTGAGCAAAGAGCGGACATCGACGCCTTTGCAGTAGATCCAAAGACGGTTGTAGTACCGAACCATCTGCTTTTCAATCTCAGGTGATGCTCTTCGGTCTGCCAGCACCTTCTGAAAGACAAACACAATTAAACAATATCAAATTTAGAAATATGAAAGAAACAAAAGGATTGATAAAACAATATGCACAAAGGCCATCATGGCGGCTCAACTCTGACCTGCAGGACCCAAGATTTGAAACTCATCTCATCCCTCAGTGGCGTAAAGCCAATCGCACCTGCCTTTGGGCAGAGAACTCATCATCATTCATAGATGCTTCTGAAATTCAAACTCGAGCAATTTAATAATTTAATCTGCTGACTGAACTGAATGCATCAACTGTGGCTCCTTTGAGACTCCTCACTTTCCAAGGCACCTCTGTCGGAAAACAAAAGTGTTTCCAGCATCCTACAAACATAGGATATACAGTAGTATTTCCTGCCTTGAAGAGATCCAGTTGTTCCATGAATTCTGACCGTCCTGCATCAACACTCGCGTAGGCAGACGTTAAGTCACCAATTATGAAGCCCATCTGAATCCGAGTGATCATCACGACAGTGATTGTGTACCCTGAAAGAAATCATCTTCATCAGCAGAGATGGCAACCTGAAACAATACTGAGCTCATATTATACAGTATTGGTCTTATTTATGCAATCTGACCATTTGTAAAGACAGTACAGCAAACGTCAGAGCCTCGCTAAGCCTTTTGGTCTTTTGGGTCACTGGCCCACATGCCTGGAGCAGTCTTCCTGTGACCATTCAAGGAACAAAAAACCCTTCCTGCCTTCAAAAAACAGACTAAACTATAATTTCTATATGTAGTCCCAAGCATTAGTTTTATTTATTTGCATCAACTGCAAACGGGTTTGTAAAGCACACCAGAAGTAGCTTGCTACCAACGACACTCGATAAAGGTTCATAATTACAATAACTATTACAAAGACTCTACAATTGCTTGCTATGAGAGGCGTTTTACACATGTCCATATAAGATCTGATATATAAGGCTCAGCATTTTGTGCATGAAATTTGCTGCAGTGCAAAGTAACAAAGTAACAAATGGAAAAGATTGCTCAGTAGACAGGTGAAACATTATTCAACCATAAAACAGAGCAATGTGTCCTTTGGATTGCACGATGTAAAATAAACAAGGGAAATTGGTGAACAGAATAAACTAAGCGATATCTTCACCTCTTCCAATATAATAGCAAAAATCAAGGTTTCATTATTTGGGAAAATAACGATGAACCCGGGTTCACTGACTTTTTATCCAAAAACTTCACATGCTCCAAACCAAATAATATTTATCAAGCGTCTGTGAGGACCTACTGGCAACAAAATTCTGTATAGATATCTTCACTTCTTCCAATACAATAGCAAAAATCAAGGTTGCATTTTTTGGGAAAATAACGATGAACCCGGGTTCACTGACTTTTTATCCAAAAACTTGACATGCTCCAAACCAAATAATATTTATCAAGGATCTGTGAGGACCTACTGCCATCAAAATTCTGCATAGATATCTTCACTTCTTCCAATACAATAGCAAAAATCAAGGTTGCATTATTTGGGAAAATAACGATGAACCCGGGTTCACTGACTTTTTATCCAAAAACTTGACATGCTCCAACCAAATAATATTTATCAAGCATCTGTGAGGACCTATTGGCATCAAAATTCTGCATAGATATCTTCACTTCTTCCAATACAATAGCAAAATCAAGGTTTCATTATTTGGGAAATTAACGATGGACCCGGGTTCACTGACTTTTTATCCAAAAACTTGACATGCTCCAACCAAATAATATTTATCAAGCATCTGTGTGGACCAGTTGGCATCAAAATTCTGCATAGATATCTTCACTTCTACCAATAGAATAGCAAAAATCAAGGTTGCATTATTTGGGAAAATAACGATGAACCCGGGTTCACTGACTTTTTATCAAAAAACTTGACATGCTCCAACCAAATAATATTTATCAAGCATCTGTGAGGACCTATTGGCATCAAAATTCTGCATAGATATCTTCACTTCTTCCAATAGAATAGCAAAATCAAGGTTGCATTATTTGGGAAATTAACGATGGACCCTGGTTCACTGACTTTTTATCCAAAAACTTGACATGCTCCAAACCAAATAATATTTATCAAGCATCTGTGTGGACCTATTGGCATCAAAATTCTGCATAGATATCTTCACTTCTTCCAATACAATAGCAAAAATCAAGGTTGCATTATTTGGGAAAATAACGATGAACCCGGGTTCACTGACTTTTTATCCAAAAACTTGACATACTCCAAACCAAATAATATTTATCAAGCATCTGTGTGGACCTATTGGCATCAAAATTCTGCATAGATATCTTCACTTCTTCCAATACAAAAGCAAAAATCAAGGTTGCATTATTTGGGAAAATAACGATGAACCCGGGTTCATTGAGTTTTTATCCAAAAACTTGACATGCTCCAAACCAAATAATATTTATCAAGGATCTGTGAGGACCTACTGCCATCAAAATTCTGCATAGATATCTTCACTTCTTCCAAGAGAATAGCAAAAATCAAGGTTGCATTATTTGGGAAATTAACGATGAACCCGGGTTCACTGACTTTTTATCCAAAAACTTGACATGCTCCAAACCAAATAATATTTATCAAGCATCTGTGAGGACCTATTGGCATCAAAATTCTGCATAGATATCTTCACTTCTTCCAATAGAATAGCAAAAATCAAGGTTGCATTATTTGGGAAAATAACGATGAACCCGGGTTCACCGACTTTTTCCAGAAATATGACATGCTCCAAACCAAATTATATTTATCAAGCATCTGTGTGGACCTATTGGCATCAAAATTCTGCATAGATATCTTCACTTCTTCCAATACAATAGCAAAAATCAAGGTTGCATTATTTGGGAAAATAACGATGAACCCGGGTTCACCGACTTTATCCAGAAACTTGACATGCTCCAAACCAATATAATATTTATCAAGCATCTGTGAGGACCTATTGGCATCAAAATTCTGCATAGATATCTTCACTTCTTCCAATACAATAGCAAAAATCAAAGTTGCATTTTTTGGGAAAATAACGATGAACCCGGGTTCACCGACTTTATCCAGAAACTTGACATGCTCCAAACCAAATAATATTTATCAAGCATCTGTGAGGACCTATTGGCATCAAAATTCTGCATAGATATCTTCACTTCTTCCAATACAATAGCAAAAATCAAGGTTTCATTATTTGGGAAAATAACGATGAACCCGGGTTCACTGACTTTTTATCTAAAAACTTCACATGCTCCAAACCAAATAATATTTATCAAGCATCTGTGTGGACCTATTGGCATCAAAATTCTGCATAGATATCTTCACTTCTTCCAATAGAATAGCAAAAATCAAGGTTGCATTATTTGGGAAAATAACGATGAACCCGGGTTCATTGAGTTTTTATCCAAAAACTTGACATGCTCCAAACCAAATTATATGTATCAAGCATCTGTGTGGACCTATTGGCATCAAAATTCTGCATAGATATCTTCACTTCTTCCAATAGAATAGCAAAAATCAAGGTTTCATTATTTGGGAAAATAACGATGAACCCGGGTTCATCGACTTTATCCAGAAACTTGACATGCTCCAAACCAAATAATATTTATCAAGCATCTGTGCGGACCTATTGGCATCAAAATTCTGCATAGATATCTTCACTTCTTCCAATAGAATAGCAAAAATCAAGGTTGCATTATATGGGCAATTAACGATGAACCCGGGTTCACTGACTTTTTATCTAAAAACTTCACATGCTCCAAACCAAATAATATTTATCAAGCATCTGTGAGGACCTATTGGCATCAAAATTCTGCATAGATATCTTCACTTCTTCCAATAGAATAGCAAAAATCAAGGTTGCATTATTTGGGAAAATAACGATGAACCCGGGTTCATCGACTTTATCCAGAAACTTGACATGCTCCAAACCAAATAATATTTATCAAGCATCTGTGTGGACCTATTGGCATCAAAATTCTGCATAGATATCTTCACTTCTTCCAATAGAATAGCAAAAATCAAGGTTGCATTATTTGGGAAAATAACGATGAAACCGGGTTCACTGACTTTTTATCCAAAAACTTGACATGCTCCAAACCAAATAATATTTATCAAGCATCTGTGAGGACCTATTGGCATCAAAATTCTGCATAGATATCTTCACTTCTTCCAATACAATAGCAAAAATCAAGGTTGCATTATTTGGGAAAATAACGATGAACCCGGGTTCACTGACTTTTTATCTAAAAACTTGACATGCTCCAAACCAAATTATATTTATCAAGCATCTGTGTGGACCTATTGGCATCAAAATTCTGCATAGATATCTTCACTTCTTCCAATACAATAGCAAAAATCAAGGTTTCATTATTTGGGAAAATAACGATGAACCAGGGTTCATCGACTTTATCCAGAAACTTGACATGCTCCAAACCAAATAATATTTATCAAGCATCTGTGCGGACCTATTGGCATCAAAATTCTGCATAGATATCTTCACTTCTTCCAATAGAATAGCAAAAATCAAGGTTGCATTATTTGGGAAATTAACGATGAACCCGGGTTCACCGACTTTATCCAGAAACTTGACATGCTTCAAACCAAATTATATTTATCAAGCATCTGTGTGGACCTACTGGCATCAAAATTCTGCATAGATATCTTCACTTCTTCCAATACAATAGCAAAAATCAAGGTTTCATTATTTGGGAAAATAACGATGAACCCGGGTTCATCGACTTTATCCAGAAACTTGACATGCTCCAAACCAAATAATATTTATCAAGCATCTGTGCGGACCTATTGGCATCAAAATTCTGCATAGATATCTTCACTTCTTCCAATAGAATAGCAAAAATCAAGGTTGCATTATTTGGGAAATTAACGATGAACCCGGGTTCACCGACTTTATCCAGAAACTTGACATGCTCCAAACCAAATTATATTTATCAAGCATCTGTGTGGACCTACTGGCATCAAAATTCTGCATAGATATCTTCACTTCTTCCAATAGAATAGCAAAAATCAAGGTTGCATTATTTGGGAAAATAACGATGAACCCGGGTTCACCGACTTTATCCAGAAACTTGACATGCTCCAAATCAAATAATATTTATCAAGCATCTGTGTGGACCTATTGGCATCAAAATTCTGCATAGATATCTTCACTTCTTCCAATAGAATAGCAAAAATCAAGGTTTCATTATTTGGGAAAATAACGATGAACCCGGGTTCACTGACTTTATCCAGAAACTTGACATGCTCCAAACCAAATAATATTTATCAAGCATCTGTGTGGACCTATTGGCATCAAAATTCTGCATAGATATCTTCACTTCTTCCAATAGAATAGCAAAAATCAAGGTTGCATTATTTGGGAAAATAACGATGAACCCGGGTTCATCGACTTTATCCAGAAACTTGACATGCTCCAAACCAAATAATATTTATCAAGCATCTGTGTGGACCTATTGGCATCAAAATTCTGCATAGATATCTTCACTTCTTCCAATACAATAGCAAAAATCAAGGTTGCATTATTTGGGAAAATAACGATGAACCGGGTTCACTGACTTTTTATCCAAAAACTTGACATACTCCAAACCAAATAATATTTATCAAGCATCTGTGTGGACCTATTGGCATCAAAATTCTGCATAGATATCTTCACTTCTTCCAATACAATAGCAAAAATCAAGGTTGCATTATTTGGGAAAATAACGATGAACCCGGGTTCACTGACTTTTTATCTAAAAACTTCACATGCTCCAAACCAAATTATATTTATCAAGCATCTGTGTGGACCTATTGGCATCAAAATTCTGCATAGATATCTTCACTTCTTCCAATAGAATAGCAAAAATCAAGGTTGCATTATTTGGGAAAATAACGATGAACCCGGGTTCATCGACTTTATACAAAAACTTGACATACTCCAAACCAAATAATATTTATCAAGCATCTGTGTGGACCTATTGGCATCAAAATTCTGCATAGAAATCTTCACTTTTTCCAATACAATAGCAAAAATCAAGGTTGCATTATTTGGGAAAATAACGATGAACCCGGGTTCACTGACTTTTTATCTAAAAACTTCACATGCTCCAAACCAAATTATATTTATCAAGCATCTGTGTGGACCTATTGGCATCAAAATTCTGCATAGATATCTTCACTTCTTCCAATACAATAGCAAAAATCAAGGTTGCATTATTTGGGAAAATAACGATGAACCCGGGTTCATTGAGTTTTTATCCAAAAACTTGACATGCTCCAAACCAAATAATATTTATCAAGGATCTGTGTGGACCTATTGGCATCAAAATTCTGTATAGATATCTTCACTTCTTCCAATACAATAGCAAAAATCAAGGTTGCATTATTTGGGAAATTAACGATGAACACGGGTTCACCGACTTTATCCAGAAACTTGACATGCTCCAAACCAAATTATATTTATCAAGCATCTGTGTGGACCTATTGGCATCAAAATTCTGCATAGATATCTTCACTTCTTCCAATACAATAGCAAAAATCAAGGTTGCATTATTTGGGAAAATAACGATGAACCCGGGTTCATTGAGTTTTTATCCAAAAACTTCACATGCTCCAAACCAAATAATATTTATCAAGCATCTGTGAGGACCTATTGGCATCAAAATTCTGCATAGATATCTTCACTTCTTCCAATAGAATAGCAAAAATCAAGGTTGCATTATTTGGGAAAATAACGATGAACCCGGGTTCATCGACTTTATCCAGAAACTTGACATGCTCCAAACCAAATAATATTTATCAAGCATCTGTGCGGACCTATTGGCATCAAAATTCTGCATAGATATCTTCACTTCTTCCAATAGAATAGCAAAAATCAAGGTTGCATTATTTGGGCAATTAACGATGAACCCGGGTTCACTGACTTTTTATCTAAAAACTTCACATGCTACAAACCAAATAATATTTATCAAGCATCTGTGAGGACCTATTGGCATCAAAATTCTGCATAGATATCTTCACTTCTTCCAATAGAATAGCAAAAATCAAGGTTGCATTATTTGGGAAAATAACGATGAACCCGGGTTCACTGACTTTTTATCTAAAAACTTGACATGCTCCAAACCAAATTATATTTATCAAGCATCTGTGTGGACCTATTGGCATCAAAATTCTGCATAGATATCTTCACTTCTTCCAATACAATAGCAAAAATCAAGGTTTCATTATTTGGGAAAATAACGATGAACCCGGGTTCATCGACTTTATCCAGAAACTTGACATGCTCCAAACCAAATAATATTTATCAAGCATCTGTGCGGACCTATTGGCATCAAAATTCTGCATAGATATCTTCACTTCTTCCAATAGAATAGCAAAAATCAAGGTTGCATTATTTGGGCAATTAACGATGAACCCGGGTTCACTGACTTTTTATCCAAAAACTTCACATGCTCCAAACCAAATTATATTTATCAAGCATCTGTGTGGACCTATTGGCATCAAAATTCTGCATAGATATCTTCACTTCTTCCAATACAATAGCAAAAATCAAGGTTTCATTATTTGGGAAAATAACGATGAACCCGGGTTCATCGACTTTATCCAGAAACTTGACATGCTCCAAACCAAATAATATTTATCAAACATCTGTGTGGACGTATTGGCATCAAAATTCTGCATAGATATCTTCACTTCTTCCAATACAATAGCAAAAATCAAGGTTGCATTATTTGGGAAAATAACGATGAACCCGGGTTCACTGACTTTTTATCCAAAAACTTGACATACTCCAAACCAAATAATATTTATCAAGCATCTGTGTGGACCTATTGGCATCAAAATTCTGCATAGATATCTTCACTTCTTCCAATACAATAGCAAAAATCAAGGTTTCATTATTTGGGAAATTAACGATGAACCCGGGTTCACTGACTTTTTATCTAAAAACTTCACATGCTCCAAACCAAATAATATTTATCAAGCATCTGTGTGGACCTATTGGCATCAAAATTCTGCATAGATATCTTCACTTCTTCCAATACAATAGCAAAAATCAAGGTTGCATTATTTGGGAAAATAACGATGAAACCGGGTTCACTGACTTTTTATCCAAAAACTTGACATGCTCCAAACCAAATAATATTTATCAAGGATCTGTGAGGACCTATTGGCATCAAAATTCTGCATAGATATCTTCACTTCTTCCAATACAATAGCAAAAATCAAGGTTGCATTATTTGGGAAAATAACGATGAACCCGGGTTCATTGAGTCTTTATCCAAAAAATTGACATGCTCCAAACCAAATAATATTTATCAAGGATCTGTGTGGACCTATTGGCATCAAAATTCTGTATAGATATCTTCACTTCTTCCAATACAATAGCAAAAATCAAGGTTGCATTATTTGGGAAATTAACGATGAACCCGGGTTCACCGACTTTATCCAGAAACTTGACATGCTCCAAACCAAATAATATTTATCAAGCATCTGTGTGGACCTATTGGCATCAAAATTCTGCATAGATATCTTCACTTCTTCCAATACAATAGCAAAAATCAAGGTTGCATTATTTGGGAAAATAACGATGAACCCGGGTTCATTGAGTTTTTATCCAAAAACTTCACATGCTCCAAACCAAATAATATTTATCAAGCATCTGTGAGGACCTACTGCCATCAAAATTCTGCATAGATATCTTCACTTCTTCCAATACAATAGCAAAAATCAAGGTTGCATTATTTGGGAAAATAACGATGAACCCGGGTTCATCGACTTTATCCAGAAACTTGACATGCTCCAAACCAAATAATATTTATCAAGCATCTGTGTGGACCTATTGGCATCAAAATTCTGCATAGATATCTTCACTTCTTCCAATAGAATAGCAAAAATCAAGGTTGCATTATTTGGGAAAATAACGATGAACCCGGGTTCACTGACTTTTTATCCAAAAACTTGACATGCTCCAAACCAAATAATATTTATCAAGCATCTGTGAGGACCTATTGGCATCAAAATTCTGCATAGATATCTTCACTTCTTCCAATACAATAGCAAAAATCAAGGTTGCATTATTTGGGAAAATAACGATGAACCCGGGTTCACTGACTTTTTATCTAAACACTTCACATGCTCCAAACCAAATTATATTTATCAAGCATCTGTGTGGACCTATTGGCATCAAAATTCTGCATAGATATCTTCACTTCTTCCAATACAATAGCAAAAATCAAGGTTGCATTATTTGGGCAATTAACGATGAACCCGGGTTCACTGACTTTTTATCTAAAAACTTCACATGCTCCAAACCAAATAATATTTATCAAGCATCTGTGAGGACCTATTGGCATCAAAATTCTGCATAGATATCTTCACTTCTTCCAATAGAATAGCAAAAATCAAGGTTGCATTATTTGGGAAACTAACGATGAACCCGGGTTCACCGACTTTATCCAGAAACTTGACATGCTCCAAACCAAATAATATTTATCAAGCATCTGTGCGGACCTATTGGCATCAAAATTCTGCATAGATATCTTCACTTCTTCCAATAGAATAGCAAAAATCAAGGTTGCATTATTTGGGCAATTAACGATGAACCCGGGTTCACTGACTTTTTATCTAAAAACTTCACATGCTCCAAACCAAATAATATTTATCAAGCATCTGTGAGGACCTATTGGCATCAAAATTCTGCATAGATATCTTCACTTCTTCCAATAGAATAGCAAAAATCAAGGTTGCATTATTTGGGAAACTAACGATGAACCCGGGTTCACCGACTTTATCCAGAAACTTGACATGCTCCAAACCAAATAATATTTATCAAGGATCTGTGAGGACCTATTGGCATCAAAATTCTGCATAGATATCTTCACTTCTTCCAATAGAATAGCAAAAATCAAGGTTGCATTACTTGGGAAATTAACGATGAACCCAGGTTCAGCGACTTTATCCAGAAACTTGACATGCTCCAAACGAAATTATATTTATCAAGCATCTGTGTGGACCTATTGGCATCAAAATTCTGCATAGATATCTTCACTTCTTCCAATACAATAGCAAAAATCAAGGTTGCATTATTTGGGAAAATAACGATGAACCCGGGTTCACCGACTTTATCCAGAAACTTGACATGCTCCAAACCAAATAATATTTATCAAGCATCTGTGAGGACCTATTGGCATCAAAATTCTGCATAGATATCTTCACTTCTTCCAATAGAATAGCAAAAATCAAGGTTGCATTATTTGGGAAACTAACGATGAACCCGGGTTCACCGACTTTATCCAGAAACTTGACATGCTCCAAACCAAATTATATTTATCAAGCATCTGTGTGGACCTATTGGCATCAAAATTCTGCATAGATATCTTCACTTCTTCCAATAGAATAGCAAAAATCAAGGTTGCATTATTTGGGAAATTAACGATGAACCCGGGTTCACTGACTTTTTATCCAAAAACTTGACATGCTCCAAACCAAATAATATTTAACAAGCATCTGTGTGGACCCATTGGCATCAAAATTCTGCATAGATATCTTCACTTCTTCCAATACAATAGCAAAAATCAAGGTTTCATTATTTGGGAAAATAACGATGAACCCGGGTTCATCGACTTTATCCAGAAACTTGACATGCTCCA
The DNA here is from genome assembly GCA_959347315.1 of Bimastos eiseni. Lineage (NCBI taxonomy): Eukaryota > Metazoa > Annelida > Clitellata > Crassiclitellata > Lumbricidae > Bimastos > Bimastos eiseni. The sequence continues at coordinate 34,543,113 of OY365811.1, read as the reverse complement.
AACCAAATAATATTTATCAAGCATCTGTGCGGACCTATTGGCATCAAAATTCTGCATAGATATCTTCACTTCTTCCAATAGAATAGCAAAAATCAAGGTTGCATTATTTGTGCAATTAACGATGAACCCGGGTTCACTGACTTTTTATCCAAAAACTTCACATGCTCCAAACCAAGTTATATTTATCAAGCATCTGTGTGGACCTATTGGCATCAAAATTCTGCATAGATATCTTCACTTCTTCCAATACAATAGCAAAAATCAAGGTTTCATTATTTGGGAAAATAACGATGAACCCGGGTTCATCGACTTTATCCAGAAACTTGACATGCTCCAAACCAAATAATATTTATCAAGCATCTGTGTGGACCTATTGGCATCAAAATTCTGCATAGATATCTTCACTTCTTCCAATAGAATAGCAAAAATCAAGGTTGCATTATTTGGGAAATTAACGATGAACCCGGGTTCACTGACTTTTTATCCAAAAACTTGACATACTCCAAACCAAATAATATTTATCAAGCATCTGTGTGGACCTATTGGCATCAAAATTCTGCATAGATATCTTCACTTCTTCCAATACAATAGCAAAAATCAAGGTTTCATTATTTGGGAAATTAACGATGAACCCGGGTTCACTGACTTTTTATCTAAAAACTTCACATGCTCCAAACCAAATAATATTTATCAAGCATCTGTGTGGACCTATTGGCATCAAAATTCTGCATAGATATCTTCACTTCTTCCAATACAATAGCAAAAATCAAGGTTGCATTATTTGGGAAAATAACGATGAACCCGGGTTCACTGACTTTTTATCCAAAAACTTGACATGCTCCAAACCAAATAATATTTATCAAGCATCTGTGAGGACCTATTGGCATCAAAATTCTGCATAGATATCTTCACTTCTTCCAATAGAATAGCAAAAATCAAGGTTGCATTATTTGGGCAATTAACGATGAACCCGGGTTCACTGACTTTTTATCTAAAAACTTCACATGCTCCAAAACAAATAATATTTATCAAGCATCTGTGAGGACCTATTGGCATCAAAATTCTGCATAGATATCTTCACTTCTTCCAATACAATAGCAAAAATCAAGGTTGCATTATTTGGGAAACTAACGATGAACCCGGGTTCACTGACTTTATCCAGAAACTTGACATGCTCCAAACCAAATTATATTTATCAAGCATCTGTGTGGACCTATTGGCATCAAAATTCTGCATAGATATCTTCACTTCTTCCAATAGAATAGCAAAAATCAAGGTTGCATTATTTGGGAAATTAACGATGAACCCGGGTTCACTGACTTTTTATCCAAAAACTTGACATGCTCCAAACCAAATAATATTTATCAAACATCTGTGTGGACCTATTGGCATCAAAATTCTGCATAGATATCTTCACTTCTTCCAATACAATAGCAAAAATCAAGGTTGCATTATTTGGGAAAATAACGATGAACCCGGGTTCACTGACTTTTTATCTAAAAACTTGACATGCTCCAAACCAAATTATATTTATCAAGCATCTGTGTGGACCTATTGGCATCAAAATTCTGCATAGATATCTTCACTTCTTCCAATACAATAGCAAAAATCAAGGTTGCATTATTTGGGAAAATAACGATGAACCCGGGTTCATCGACTTTATCCAGAAACTTGACATGCTCCAAACCAAATAATATTTATCAAGCATCTGTGCGGACCTATTGGCATCAAAATTCTGCATAGATATCTTCACTTCTTCCAATAGAATAGCAAAAATCAAGGTTGCATTATTTGGGCAATTAACGATGAACCCGGGTTCACTGACTTTTTATCCAAAAACTTCACATGCTCCAAACCAAATTATATTTATCAAGCATCTGTGTGGACCTATTGGCATCAAAATTCTGCATAGATATCTTCACTTCTTCCAATACAATAGCAAAAATCAAGGTTTCATTATTTGGGAAAATAACGATGAACCCGGGTTCATCGACTTTATCCAGAAACTTGACATGCTCCAAACCAAATAATATTTATCAAGCATCTGTGCGGACCTATTGGCATCAAAATTCTGCATAGATATCTTCACTTCTTCCAATAGAATAGCAAAAATCAAGGTTGCATTATTTGGGCAATTAACGATGAACCCGGGTTCACTGACTTTTTATCCAAAAACTTCACATGCTCCAAACCAAATTATATTTATCAAGCATCTGTGTGGACCTATTGGCATCAAAATTCTGCATAGATATCTTCACTTCTTCCAATACAATAGCAAAAATCAAGGTTTCATTATTTGGGAAAATAACGATGAACCCGGGTTCATCGACTTTATCCAGAAACTTGACATGCTCCAAACCAAATAATATTTATCAAACATCTGTGTGGACCTATTGGCATCAAAATTCTGCATAGATATCTTCACTTCTTCCAATACAATAGCAAAAATCAAGGTTGCATTATTTGGGAAAATAACGATGAACCCGGGTTCACTGACTTTTTATCCAAAAACTTGACATACTCCAAACCAAATAATATTTATCAAGCATCTGTGTGGACCTATTGGCATCAAAATTCTGCATAGATATCTTCACTTCTTCCAATACAATAGCAAAAATCAAGGTTTCATTATTTGGGAAATTAACGATGAACCCGGGTTCACTGACTTTTTATCTAAAAACTTCACATGCTCCAAACCAAATAATATTTATCAAGCATCTGTGTGGACCTATTGGCATCAAAATTCTGCATAGATATCTTCACTTCTTCCAATACAATAGCAAAAATCAAGGTTGCATTATTTGGGAAAATAACGATGAAACCGGGTTCACTGACTTTTTATCCAAAAACTTGACATGCTCCAAACCAAATAATATTTATCAAGGATCTGTGAGGACCTATTGGCATCAAAATTCTGCATAGATATCTTCACTTCTTCCAATACAATAGCAAAAATCAAGGTTGCATTATTTGGGAAAATAACGATGAACCCGGGTTCACTGACTTTTTATCCAAAAACTTGACATACTCCAAACCAAATAATATTTATCAAGCATCTGTGTGGACCTATTGGCATCAAAATTCTGCATAGATATCTTCACTTCTTCCAATACAATAGCAAAAATCAAGGTTTCATTATTTGGGAAATTAACGATGAACCCGGGTTCACTGACTTTTTATCTAAAAACTTCACATGCTCCAAACCAAATAATATTTATCAAGCATCTGTGTGGACCTATTGGCATCAAAATTCTGCATAGATATCTTCACTTCTTCCAATACAATAGCAAAAATCAAGGTTGCATTATTTGGGAAAATAACGATGAACCCGGGTTCACTGACTTTTTATCCAAAAACTTGACATGCTCCAAACCAAATAATATTTATCAAGCATCTGTGAGGACCTATTGGCATCAAAATTCTGCATAGATATCTTCACTTCTTCCAATAGAATAGCAAAAATCAAGGTTGCATTATTTGGGCAATTAACGATGAACCCGGGTTCACTGACTTTTTATCTAAAAACTTCACATGCTCCAAAACAAATAATATTTATCAAGCATCTGTGAGGACCTATTGGCATCAAAATTCTGCATAGATATCTTCACTTCTTCCAATACAATAGCAAAAATCAAGGTTGCATTATTTGGGAAACTAACGATGAACCCGGGTTCACTGACTTTATCCAGAAACTTGACATGCTCCAAACCAAATTATATTTATCAAGCATCTGTGTGGACCTATTGGCATCAAAATTCTGCATAGATATCTTCACTTCTTCCAATAGAATAGCAAAAATCAAGGTTGCATTATTTGGGAAATTAACGATGAACCCGGGTTCACTGACTTTTTATCCAAAAACTTGACATGCTCCAAACCAAATAATATTTATCAAACATCTGTGTGGACCTATTGGCATCAAAATTCTGCATAGATATCTTCACTTCTTCCAATACAATAGCAAAAATCAAGGTTGCATTATTTGGGAAAATAACGATGAACCCGGGTTCACTGACTTTTTATCTAAAAACTTGACATGCTCCAAACCAAATTATATTTATCAAGCATCTGTGTGGACCTATTGGCATCAAAATTCTGCATAGATATCTTCACTTCTTCCAATACAATAGCAAAAATCAAGGTTGCATTATTTGGGAAAATAACGATGAACCCGGGTTCATCGACTTTATCCAGAAACTTGACATGCTCCAAACCAAATAATATTTATCAAGCATCTGTGCGGACCTATTGGCATCAAAATTCTGCATAGATATCTTCACTTCTTCCAATAGAATAGCAAAAATCAAGGTTGCATTATTTGGGCAATTAACGATGAACCCGGGTTCACTGACTTTTTATCCAAAAACTTCACATGCTCCAAACCAAATTATATTTATCAAGCATCTGTGTGGACCTATTGGCATCAAAATTCTGCATAGATATCTTCACTTCTTCCAATACAATAGCAAAAATCAAGGTTTCATTATTTGGGAAAATAACGATGAACCCGGGTTCATCGACTTTATCCAGAAACTTGACATGCTCCAAACCAAATAATATTTATCAAGCATCTGTGCGGACCTATTGGCATCAAAATTCTGCATAGATATCTTCACTTCTTCCAATAGAATAGCAAAAATCAAGGTTGCATTATTTGGGCAATTAACGATGAACCCGGGTTCACTGACTTTTCATCCAAAAACTTCACATGCTCCAAACCAAATTATATTTATCAAGCATCTGTGTGGACCTATTGGCATCAAAATTCTGCATAGATATCTTCACTTCTTCCAATACAATAGCAAAAATCAAGGTTTCATTATTTGGGAAAATAACGATGAACCCGGGTTCATCGACTTTATCCAGAAACTTGACATGCTCCAAACCAAATAATATTTATCAAACATCTGTGTGGACCTATTGGCATCAAAATTCTGCATAGATATCTTCACTTCTTCCAATACAATAGCAAAAATCAAGGTTGCATTATTTGGGAAAATAACGATGAACCCGGGTTCACTGACTTTTTATCCAAAAACTTGACATACTCCAAACCAAATAATATTTATCAAGCATCTGTGTGGACCTATTGGCATCAAAATTCTGCATAGATATCTTCACTTCTTCCAATACAATAGCAAAAATCAAGGTTTCATTATTTGGGAAATTAACGATGAACCCGGGTTCACTGACTTTTTATCTAAAAACTTCACATGCTCCAAACCAAATAATATTTATCAAGCATCTGTGTGGACCTATTGGCATCAAAATTCTGCATAGATATCTTCACTTCTTCCAATACAATAGCAAAAATCAAGGTTGCATTATTTGGGAAAATAACGATGAAACCGGGTTCACTGACTTTTTATCCAAAAACTTGACATGCTCCAAACCAAATAATATTTATCAAGGATCTGTGAGGACCTATTGGCATCAAAATTCTGCATAGATATCTTCACTTCTTCCAATACAATAGCAAAAATCAAGGTTGCATTATTTGGGAAAATAACGATGAACCCGGGTTCATTGAGTCTTTATCCAAAAAATTGACATGCTCCAAACCAAATAATATTTATCAAGGATCTGTGTGGACCTATTGGCATCAAAATTCTGTATAGATATCTTCACTTCTTCCAATACAATAGCAAAAATCAAGGTTGCATTATTTGGGAAATTAACGATGAACCCGGGTTCACCGACTTTATCCAGAAACTTGACATGCTCCAAACCAAATAATATTTATCAAGCATCTGTGTGGACCTATTGGCATCAAAATTCTGCATAGATATCTTCACTTCTTCCAATACAATAGCAAAAATCAAGGTTGCATTATTTGGGAAAATAACGATGAACCCGGGTTCATTGAGTTTTTATCCAAAAACTTCACATGCTCCAAACCAAATAATATTTATCAAGCATCTGTGAGGACCTACTGCCATCAAAATTCTGCATAGATATCTTCACTTCTTCCAATACAATAGCAAAAATCAAGGTTGCATTATTTGGGAAAATAACGATGAACCCGGGTTCATCGACTTTATCCAGAAACTTGACATGCTCCAAACCAAATAATATTTATCAAGCATCTGTGTGGACCTATTGGCATCAAAATTCTGCATAGATATCTTCACTTCTTCCAATAGAATAGCAAAAATCAAGGTTGCATTATTTGGGAAAATAACGATGAACCCGGGTTCACTGACTTTTTATCCAAAAACTTGACATGCTCCAAACCAAATAATATTTATCAAGCATCTGTGAGGACCTATTGGCATCAAAATTCTGCATAGATATCTTCACTTCTTCCAATACAATAGCAAAAATCAAGGTTGCATTATTTGGGAAAATAACGATGAACCCGGGTTCACTGACTTTTTATCTAAACACTTCACATGCTCCAAACCAAATTATATTTATCAAGCATCTGTGTGGACCTATTGGCATCAAAATTCTGCATAGATATCTTCACTTCTTCCAATACAATAGCAAAAATCAAGGTTGCATTATTTGGGCAATTAACGATGAACCCGGGTTCACTGACTTTTTATCTAAAAACTTCACATGCTCCAAACCAAATAATATTTATCAAGCATCTGTGAGGACCTATTGGCATCAAAATTCTGCATAGATATCTTCACTTCTTCCAATAGAATAGCAAAAATCAAGGTTGCATTATTTGGGAAACTAACGATGAACCCGGGTTCACCGACTTTATCCAGAAACTTGACATGCTCCAAACCAAATAATATTTATCAAGCATCTGTGCGGACCTATTGGCATCAAAATTCTGCATAGATATCTTCACTTCTTCCAATAGAATAGCAAAAATCAAGGTTGCATTATTTGGGCAATTAACGATGAACCCGGGTTCACTGACTTTTTATCTAAAAACTTCACATGCTCCAAACCAAATAATATTTATCAAGCATCTGTGAGGACCTATTGGCATCAAAATTCTGCATAGATATCTTCACTTCTTCCAATACAATAGCAAAAATCAAGGTTGCATTATTTGGGAAACTAACGATGAACCCGGGTTCACCGACTTTATCCAGAAACTTGACATGCTCCAAACCAAATAATATTTATCAAGGATCTGTGAGGACCTATTGGCATCAAAATTCTGCATAGATATCTTCACTTCTTCCAATAGAATAGCAAAAATCAAGGTTGCATTACTTGGGAAATTAACGATGAACCCAGGTTCAGCGACTTTATCCAGAAACTTGACATGCTCCAAACGAAATTATATTTATCAAGCATCTGTGTGGACCTATTGGCATCAAAATTCTGCATAGATATCTTCACTTCTTCCAATACAATAGCAAAAATCAAAGTTGCATTATTTGGGAAAATAACGATGAACCCGGGTTCACCGACTTTATCCAGAAACTTGACATGCTCCAAACCAAATAATATTTATCAAGCATCTGTGAGGACCTATTGGCATCAAAATTCTGCATAGATATCTTCACTTCTTCCAATAGAATAGCAAAAATCAAGGTTGCATTATTTGGGAAACTAACGATGAACCCGGGTTCACCGACTTTATCCAGAAACTTGACATGCTCCAAACCAAATTATATTTATCAAGCATCTGTGTGGACCTATTGGCATCAAAATTCTGCATAGATATCTTCACTTCTTCCAATACAATAGCAAAAATCAAGGTTGCATTATTTGGGAAATTAACGATGAACCCGGGTTCACTGACTTTTTATCCAAAAACTTGACATGCTCCAAACCAAATAATATTTAACAAGCATCTGTGTGGACCCATTGGCATCAAAATTCTGCATAGATATCTTCACTTCTTCCAATACAATAGCAAAAATCAAGGTTTCATTATTTGGGAAAATAACGATGAACCCGGGTTCATCGACTTTATCCAGAAACTTGACATGCTCCAAACCAAATAATATTTATCAAGCATCTGTGCGGACCTATTGGCATCAAAATTCTGCATAGATATCTTCACTTCTTCCAATAGAATAGCAAAAATCAAGGTTGCATTATTTGTGCAATTAACGATGAACCCGGGTTCACTGACTTTTTATCCAAAAACTTCACATGCTCCAAACCAAGTTATATTTATCAAGCATCTGTGTGGACCTATTGGCATCAAAATTCTGCATAGATATCTTCACTTCTTCCAATACAATAGCAAAAATCAAGGTTTCATTATTTGGGAAAATAACGATGAACCCGGGTTCATCGACTTTATCCAGAAACTTGACATGCTCCAAACCAAATAATATTTATCAAGCATCTGTGTGGACCTATTGGCATCAAAATTCTGCATAGATATCTTCACTTCTTCCAATAGAATAGCAAAAATCAAGGTTGCATTATTTGGGAAATTAACGATGAACCCGGGTTCACTGACTTTTTATCCAAAAACTTGACATACTCCAAACCAAATAATATTTATCAAGCATCTGTGTGGACCTATTGGCATCAAAATTCTGCATAGATATCTTCACTTCTTCCAATACAATAGCAAAAATCAAGGTTTCATTATTTGGGAAATTAACGATGAACCCGGGTTCACTGACTTTTTATCTAAAAACTTCACATGCTCCAAACCAAATAATATTTATCAAGCATCTGTGTGGACCTATTGGCATCAAAATTCTGCATAGATATCTTCACTTCTTCCAATACAATAGCAAAAATCAAGGTTGCATTATTTGGGAAAATAACGATGAACCCGGGTTCACTGACTTTTTATCCAAAAACTTGACATGCTCCAAACCAAATAATATTTATCAAGCATCTGTGAGGACCTATTGGCATCAAAATTCTGCATAGATATCTTCACTTCTTCCAATAGAATAGCAAAAATCAAGGTTGCATTATTTGGACAATTAACGATGAACCCGGGTTCACTGACTTTTTATCTAAAAACTTCACATGCTCCAAAACAAATAATATTTATCAAGCATCTGTGAGGACCTATTGGCATCAAAATTCTGCATAGATATCTTCACTTCTTCCAATACAATAGCAAAAATCAAGGTTGCATTATTTGGGAAACTAACGATGAACCCGGGTTCACCGACTTTATCCAGAAACTTGACATGCTCCAAACCAAATTATATTTATCAAGCATCTGTGTGGACCTATTGGCATCAAAATTCTGCATAGATATCTTCACTTCTTCCAATACAATAGCAAAAATCAAGGTTGCATTATTTGGGAAAATAACGATGAACCCGGGTTCACTGACTTTTTATCTAAAAACTTGACATGCTCCAAACCAAATTATATTTATCAAGCATCTGTGTGGACCTATTGGCATCAAAATTCTGCATAGATATCTTCACTTCTTCCAATACAATAGCAAAAATCAAGGTTGCATTATTTGGGAAAATAACGATGAACCCGGGTTCATCGACTTTATCCAGAAACTTGACATGCTCCAAACCAAATAATATTTATCAAGCATCTGTGCGGACCTATTGGCATCAAAATTCTGCATAGATATCTTCACTTCTTCCAATAGAATAGCAAAAATCAAGGTTGCATTATTTGGGCAATTAACGATGAACCCGGGTTCACTGACTTTTTATCCAAAAACTTCACATGCTCCAAACCAAATTATATTTATCAAGCATCTGTGTGGACCTATTGGCATCAAAATTCTGCATAGATATCTTCACTTCTTCCAATACAATAGCAAAAATCAAGGTTTCATTATTTGGGAAAATAACGATGAACCCGGGTTCATCGACTTTATCCAGAAACTTGACATGCTCCAAACCAAATAATATTTATCAAGCATCTGTGTGGACCTATTGGCATCAAAATTCTGCATAGATATCTTCACTTCTTCCAATAGAATAGCAAAAATCAAGGTTGCATTATTTGGGAAAATAACGATGAACCCGGGTTCACTGACTTTTTATCTAAAAACTTGACATGCTCCAAACCAAATTATATTTATCAAGCATCTGTGTGGACCTATTGGCATCAAAATTCTGCATAGATATCTTCACTTCTTCCAATAGAATAGCAAAAATCAAGGTTGCATTATTTGGGAAATTAACGATGAACCCGGGTTCACTGACTTTTTATCCAAAAACTTGACATGCTCCAAACCAAATAATATTTAACAAGCATCTGTGTGGACCCATTGGCATCAAAATTCTGCATAGATATCTTCACTTCTTCCAATACAATAGCAAAAATCAAGGTTTCATTATTTGGGAAAATAACGATGAACCCGGGTTCATCGACTTTATCCAGAAACTTGACATGCTCCAAACCAAATAATATTTATCAAGCATCTGTGCGGACCTATTGGCATCAAAATTCTGCATAGATATCTTCACTTCTTCCAATAGAATAGCAAAAATCAAGGTTGCATTATTTGTGCAATTAACGATGAACCCGGGTTCACTGACTTTTTATCCAAAAACTTCACATGCTCCAAACCAAGTTATATTTATCAAGCATCTGTGTGGACCTATTGGCATCAAAATTCTGCATAGATATCTTCACTTCTTCCAATACAATAGCAAAAATCAAGGTTTCATTATTTGGGAAAATAACGATGAACCCGGGTTCATCGACTTTATCCAGAAACTTGACATGCTCCAAACCAAATAATATTTATCAAGCATCTGTGTGGACCTATTGGCATCAAAATTCTGCATAGATATCTTCACTTCTTCCAATAGAATAGCAAAAATCAAGGTTGCATTATTTGGGAAATTAACGATGAACCCGGGTTCACTGACTTTTTATCCAAAAACTTGACATACTCCAAACCAAATAATATTTATCAAGCATCTGTGTGGACCTATTGGCATCAAAATTCTGCATAGATATCTTCACTTCTTCCAATACAATAGCAAAAATCAAGGTTTCATTATTTGGGAAATTAACGATGAACCCGGGTTCACTGACTTTTTATCTAAAAACTTCACATGCTCCAAACCAAATAATATTTATCAAGCATCTGTGTGGACCTATTGGCATCAAAATTCTGCATAGATATCTTCACTTCTTCCAATACAATAGCAAAAATCAAGGTTGCATTATTTGGGAAAATAACGATGAACCCGGGTTCACTGACTTTTTATCCAAAAACTTGACATGCTCCAAACCAAATAATATTTATCAAGCATCTGTGAGGACCTATTGGCATCAAAATTCTGCATAGATATCTTCACTTCTTCCAATAGAATAGCAAAAATCAAGGTTGCATTATTTGGGCAATTAACGATGAACCCGGGTTCACTGACTTTTTATCTAAAAACTTCACATGCTCCAAAACAAATAATATTTATCAAGCATCTGTGAGGACCTATTGGCATCAAAATTCTGCATAGATATCTTCACTTCTTCCAATACAATAGCAAAAATCAAGGTTGCATTATTTGGGAAACTAACGATGAACCCGGGTTCACTGACTTTATCCAGAAACTTGACATGCTCCAAACCAAATTATATTTATCAAGCATCTGTGTGGACCTATTGGCATCAAAATTCTGCATAGATATCTTCACTTCTTCCAATACAATAGCAAAAATCAAGGTTGCATTATTTGGGAAAATAACGATGAACCCGGGTTCACTGACTTTTTATCTAAAAACTTGACATGCTCCAAACCAAATTATATTTATCAAGCATCTGTGTGGACCTATTGGCATCAAAATTCTGCATAGATATCTTCACTTCTTCCAATACAATAGCAAAAATCAAGGTTGCATTATTTGGGAAAATAACGATGAACCCGGGTTCATCGACTTTATCCAGAAACTTGACATGCTCCAAACCAAATAATATTTATCAAGCATCTGTGCGGACCTATTGGCATCAAAATTCTGCATAGATATCTTCACTTCTTCCAATAGAATAGCAAAAATCAAGGTTGCATTATTTGGGCAATTAACGATGAACCCGGGTTCACTGACTTTTTATCCAAAAACTTCACATGCTCCAAACCAAATTATATTTATCAAGCATCTGTGTGGACCTATTGGCATCAAAATTCTGCATAGATATCTTCACTTCTTCCAATACAATAGCAAAAATCAAGGTTTCATTATTTGGGAAAATAACGATGAACCCGGGTTCATCGACTTTATCCAGAAACTTGACATGCTCCAAACCAAATAATATTTATCAAGCATCTGTGTGGACCTATTGGCATCAAAATTCTGCATAGATATCTTCACTTCTTCCAATAGAATAGCAAAAATCAAGGTTGCATTATTTGGGAAAATAACGATGAACCCGGGTTCACTGACTTTTTATCCAAAAACTTGACATACTCCAAACCAAATAATATTTATCAAGCATCTGTGTGGACCTATTGGCATCAAAATTCTGCATAGATATCTTCACTTCTTCCAATACAATAGCAAAAATCAAGGTTTCATTATTTGGGAAATTAACGATGAACCCGGGTTCACTGACTTTTTATCTAAAAACTTCACATGCTCCAAACCAAATAATATTTATCAAGCATCTGTGTGGACCTATTGGCATCAAAACTCTGCATAGATATCTTCACTTCTTCCAATACAATAGCAAAAATCAAGGTTGCATTATTTGGGAAATTAACGATGAACCCGGGTTCACTGACTTTTTATCTAAAAATTTCACATGCTCCAAACCAAATAATATTTATCAAGCATCTGTGTAGACCTATTGGCATCAAAATTCTGCATAGATATCTTCACTTCTTCCAATACAATAGCAAAAATCAAGGTTTCACTATTTGGGAAAATAACGATGAACCCGGGTTCACTGACTTTTTATCTAAAAACTTCACATGCTCCAAACCAAATTATATTTATCAAGCATCTGTGTGGACCTATTGGCATCAAAATTCTGCATAGATATCTTCACTTCTTCCAATAGAATAGCAAAAATCAAGGTTGCATTATTTGGGAAAATAACGATGAACCCGGGTTCATCGACTTTATACAAAAACTTGACATACTCCAAACCAAATAATATTTATCAAGCATCTGTGTGGACCTATTGGCATCAAAATTCTGCATAGAAATCTTCACTTTTTCCAATACAATAGCAAAAATCAAGGTTGCATTATTTGGGAAAATAACGATGAACCCGGGTTCACCGACTTTATCCAGAAACTTGACATGCTCCAAACCAAATTATATTTATCAAGCATCTGTGTGGACCTATTGGCATCAAAATTCTGCATAGATATCTTCACTTCTTCCAATAGAATAGCAAAAATCAAGGTTGCATTATTTGGGAAATTAACGATGAACCCGGGTTCACTGACTTTTTATCTAAAAACTTCACATGCTCCAAACCAAATAATATTTATCAAGCATCTGTGTAGACCTATTGGCATCAAAATTCTGCATAGATATCTTCACTTCTTCCAATAGAATAGCAAAAATCAAGGTTTCACTATTTGGGAAAATAACGATGAACCCGGGTTCACTGACTTTTTATCTAAAAACTTCACATGCTCCAAACCAAATTATATTTATCAAGCATCTGTGTGGACCTATTGGCATCAAAAATCTGCATAGATATCTTCACTTCTTCCAATAGAATAGCAAAAATCAAGGTTGCATTATTTGGGAAAATAACGATGAACCCGGGTTCACCGACTTTATCCAGAAACTTGACATGCTCCAAACCAAATTATATTTATCAAGCATCTGTGTGGACCTATTGGCATCAAAATTCTGCATAGATATCTTCACTTCTTCCAATACAATAGCAAAAATCAAGGTTGCATTATTTGGGAAATTAACGATGAACCCGGGTTCACTGACTTTTTATCTAAAAATTTCACATGCTCCAAACCAAATAATATTTATCAAGCATCTGTGTAGACCTATTGGCATCAAAATTCTGCATAGATATCTTCACTTCTTCCAATAGAATAGCAAAAATCAAGGTTTCACTATTTGGGAAAATAACGATGAACCCGGGTTCACTGACTTTTTATCTAAAAACTTCACATGCTCCAAACCAAATTATATTTATCAAGCATCTGTGTGGACCTATTGGCATCAAAATTCTGCATAGATATCTTCACTTCTTCCAATAGAATAGCAAAAATCAAGGTTGCATTATTTGGGAAAATAACGATGAACCCGGGTTCATCGACTTTATACAAAAACTTGACATACTCCAAACCAAATAATATTTATCAAGCATCTGTGTGGACCTATTGGCATCAAAATTCTGCATAGAAATCTTCACTTTTTCCAATACAATAGCAAAAATCAAGGTTGCATTATTTGGGAAAATAACGATGAACCCGGGTTCACCGACTTTATCCAGAAACTTGACATGCTCCAAACCAAATTATATTTATCAAGCATCTGTGTGGACCTATTGGCATCAAAATTCTGCATAGATATCTTCACTTCTTCCAATAGAATAGCTAAAATCAAGGTTGCATTATTTGGGAAATTAACGATGAACCCGGGTTCACTGACTTTTTATCTAAAAACTTCACATGCTCCAAACCAAATAATATTTATCAAGCATCTGTGTAGACCTATTGGCATCAAAATTCTGCATAGATATCTTCACTTCTTCCAATAGAATAGCAAAAATCAAGGTTTCACTATTTGGGAAAATAACGATGAACCCGGGTTCACTGACTTTTTATCTAAAAACTTCACATGCTCCAAACCAAATTATATTTATCAAGCATCTGTGTGGACCTATTGGCATCAAAATTCTGCATAGATATCTTCACTTCTTCCAATACAATAGCAAAAATCAAGGTTGCATTATTTGGGAAAATAACGATGAACCCGGGTTCACCGACTTTATCCAGAAACTTGACATGCTCCAAACCAAATTATATTTATCAAGCATCTGTGTGGACCTATTGGCATCAAAATTCTGCATAGATATCTTCACTTCTTCCAATACAATAGCAAAAATCAAGGTTGCATTATTTGGGAAAATAACGATGAACCCGGGTTCATTGAGTTTTTATCCAAAAACTTCACATGCTCCAAACCAAATAATATTTATCAAGCATCTGTGAGGACCTACTGCCATCAAAATTCTGCATAGATATCTTCACTTCTTCCAATACAATAGCAAAAATCAAGGTTGCATTATTTGGGAAAATAACGATGAACCCGGGTTCATCGACTTTATCCAGAAACTTGACATGCTCCAAATCAAATAATATTTATCAAGCATCTGTGCGGACCTATTGGCATCAAAATTCTGCATAGATATCTTCACTTCTTCCAATAGAATAGCAAAAATCAAGGTTGCATTATTTGGGCAATTAACGATGAACCCGGGTTCACTGACTTTTTATCTAAAAACTTCACATGCTCCAAACCAAATAATATTTATCAAGCATCTGTGAGGACCTATTGGCATCAAAATTCTGCATAGATATCTTCACTTCTTCCAATAGAATAGCAAAAATCAAGGTTGCATTATTTGGGAAACTAACGATGAACCCGGGTTCACCGACTTTATCCAGAAACTTGACATGCTCCAAACCAAATTATATTTATCAAGCATCTGTGTGGACCTATTGGCATCAAAATTCTGCATAGATATCTTCACTTCTTCCAATAGAATAGCAAAAATCAAGGTTGCATTTTTTGGGAAATTAACGATGAACCCGGGTTCACTGACTTTTTATCCAAAAACTTGACATGCTCCAAACCAAATAATATTTATCAAACATCTGTGTGGACCTATTGGCATCAAAATTCTGCATAGATATCTTCACTTCTTCCAATACAATAGCAAAAATCAAGGTTGCATTATTTGGGAAAATAACGATGAACCCGGGTTCACTGACTTTTTATCTAAAAACTTGACATGCTCCAAACCAAATTATATTTATCAAGCATCTGTGTGGACCTATTGGCATCAAAATTCTGCATAGATATCTTCACTTCTTCCAATACAATAGCAAAAATCAAGGTTTCATTATTTGGGAAAATAACGATGAACCCGGGTTCATCGACTTTATCCAGAAACTTGACATGCTCCAAACCAAATAATATTTATCAAGCATCTGTGCGGACCTATTGGCATCAAAATTCTGCATAGATATCTTCACTTCTTCCAATAGAATAGCAAAAATCAAGGTTGCATTATTTGGGCAATTAACGATGAACCCGGGTTCACTGACTTTTTATCTAAAAACTTCACATGCTCCAAACCAAATAATATTTATCAAGCATCTGTGAGGACCTATTGGCATCAAAATTCTGCATAGATATCTTCACTTCTTCCAATAGAATAGCAAAAATCAAGGTTGCATTATTTGGGAAACTAACGATGAACCCGGGTTCACTGACTTTTTATCCAAAAACTTCACATGCTCCAAACCAAATTATATTTATCAAGCATCTGTGTGGACCTATTGGCATCAAAATTCTGCATAGATATCTTCACTTCTTCCAATAGAATAGCAAAAATCAAGGTTGCATTATTTGGGAAAATAACGATGAACCCGGGTTCACCGACTTTATCCAGAAACTTGACATGCTCCAAACCAAATTATATTTATCAAGCATCTGTGTGGACCTATTGGCATCAAAATTCTGCATAGATATCTTCACTTCTTCCAATACAATAGCAAAAATCAAGGTTGCATTATTTGGGAAAATAACGATGAACCCGGGTTCATTGAGTTTTTATCCAAAAACTTGACATGCTCCAAACCAAATAATATTTATCAAGCATCTGTGAGGACCTACTGCCATCAAAATTCTGCATAGATATCTTCACTTCTTCCAATACAATAGCAAAAATCAAGGTTGCATTATTTGGGAAAATAACGATGAACCCGGGTTCATCGACTTTATCCAGAAACTTGACATGCTCCAAATCAAATAATATTTATCAAGCATCTGTGCGGACCTATTGGCATCAAAATTCTGCATAGATATCTTCACTTCTTCCAATAGAATAGCAAAAATCAAGGTTGCATTATTTGGGCAATTAACGATGAACCCGGGTTCACTGACTTTTTATCTAAAAACTTCACATGCTCCAAACCAAATAATATTTATCAAGCATCTGTGAGGACCTATTGGCATCAAAATTCTGCATAGATATCTTCACTTCTTCCAATACAATAGCAAAAATCAAGGTTGCATTATTTGGGAAAATAACGATGAACCCGGGTTCACTGACTTTTTATCTAAAAACTTGACATGCTCCAAACCAAATTATATTTATCAAGCATCTGTGTGGACCTATTGGCATCAAAATTCTGCATAGATATCTTCACTTCTTCCAATACAATAGCAAAAATCAAGGTTTCATTATTTGGGAAAATAACGATGAACCCGGGTTCATCGACTTTATCCAGAAACTTGACATGCGCCAAACCAAATAATATTTATCAAGCATCTGTGCGGACCTATTGGCATCAAAATTCTGCATAGATATCTTCACTTCTTCCAATAGAATAGCAAAAATCAAGGTTGCATTATTTGGGCAATTAACGATGAACCCGGGTTCACTGACTTTTTATCTAAAAACTTCACATGCTCCAAACCAAATAATATTTATCAAGCATCTGTGAGGACCTATTGGCATCAAAATTCTGCATAGATATCTTCACTTCTTCCAATAGAATAGCAAAAATCAAGGTTGCATTATTTGGGAAACTAACGATGAACCCGGGTTCACCGACTTTATCCAGAAACTTGACATGCTCCAAACCAAATTATATTTATCAAGCATCTGTGTGGACCTATTGGCATCAAAATTCTGCATAGATATCTTCACTTCTTCCAATAGAATAGCAAAAATCAAGGTTGCATTATTTGGGAAACTAACGATGAACCCGGGTTCACCGACTTTATCCAGAAACTTGACATGCTCCAAACCAAATTATATTTATCAAGCATCTGTGTGGACCTATTGGCATCAAAATTCTGCATAGATATCTTCACTTCTTCCAATAGAATAGCAAAAATCAAGGATGAATTTTTTGGGAAATTAACGATGAACCCGGGTTCACTGACTTTTTATCCAAAAACTTGACATGCTCCAAACCAAATAATATTTATCAAACATCTGTGTGGACCTATTGGCATCAAAATTCTGCATAGATATCTTCACTTCTTCCAATACAATAGCAAAAATCAAGGTTGCATTATTTGGGAAAATAACGATGAACCCGGGTTCACTGACTTTTTATCTAAAAACTTGACATGCTCCAAACCAAATTATATTTATCAAGCATCTGTGTGGACCTATTGGCATCAAAATTCTGCATAGATATCTTCACTTCTTCCAATACAATAGCAAAAATCAAGGTTTCATTATTTGGGAAAATAACGATGAACCCGGGTTCATCGACTTTATCCAGAAACTTGACATGCTCCAAACCAAATAATATTTATCAAGCATCTGTGCGGACCTATTGGCATCAAAATTCTGCATAGATATCTTCACTTCTTCCAATAGAATAGCAAAAATCAAGGTTGCATTATTTGGGCAATTAACGATGAACCCGGGTTCACTGACTTTTTATCTAAAAACTTCACATGCTCCAAACCAAATAATATTTATCAAGCATCTGTGAGGACCTATTGGCATCAAAATTCTGCATAGATATCTTCACTTCTTCCAATAGAATAGCAAAAATCAAGGTTGCATTATTTGGGAAACTAACGATGAACCCGGGTTCACCGACTTTATCCAGAAACTTGACATGCTCCAAACCAAATTATATTTATCAAGCATCTGTGTGGACCTATTGGCATCAAAATTCTGCATAGATATCTTCACTTCTTCCAATAGAATAGCAAAAATCAAGGTTGCATTATTTGGGAAATTAACGATGAACCCGGGTTCACTGACTTTTTATCTAAAAACTTCACATGCTCCAAACCAAATAATATTTATCAAACATCTGTGTGGACCTATTGGCATCAAAATTCTGCATAGATATCTTCACTTCTTCCAATACAATAGCAAAAATCAAGGTTGCATTATTTGGGAAAATAACGATGAACCCGGGTTCACTGACTTTTTATCCAAAAACTTGACATGCTCCAAACCAAATTATATTTATCAAGCATCTGTGTGGACCTATTGGCATCAAAATTCTGCATAGATATCTTCACTTCTTCCAATACAATAGCAAAAATCAAGGTTTCATTATTTGGGAAAATAACGATGAACCCGGGTTCATCGACTTTATCCAGAAACTTGACATGCTCCAAACCAAATAATATTTATCAAGCATCTGTGCGGACCTATTGGCATCAAAATTCTGCATAGATATCTTCACTTCTTCCAATACAATAGCAAAAATCAAGGTTTCATTATTTGGGAAAATAACGATGAACCCGGGTTCATCGACTTTATCCAGAAACTTGACATGCTCCAAACCAAATAATATTTATCAAGCATCTGTGCGGACCTATTGGCATCAAAATTCTGCATAGATATCTTCACTTTTTCCAATACAATAGCAAAAATCAAGGTTGCATTATTTGGGAAAATAACGATGAACCCGGGTTCACTGACTTTTTATCTAAAAACTTCACATGCTCCAAACCAAATTATATTTATCAAGCATCTGTGTGGACCTATTGGCATCAAAATTCTGCATAGATATCTTCACTTCTTCCAATAGAATAGCAAAAATCAAGGTTGCATTATTTGGGAAAATAACGATGAACCCGGGTTCATTGAGTTTTTATCCAAAAACTTGACATGCTCCAAACCAAATAATATTTATCAAGGATCTGTGTGGACCTATTGGCATCAAAATTCTGCATAGATATCTTCACTTCTTCCAATACAATAGCAAAAATCAAGGTTGCATTATTTGGGAAATTAACGATGAACCCGGGTTCACTGACTTTTTATCTAAAAACTTCACATGCTCCAAACCAAATAATATTTATCAAGCATCTGTGTGGACCTATTGGCATCAAAATTCTGCATAGATATCTTCACTTCTTCCAATACAATAGCAAAAATCAAGGTTGCATTATTTGGGAAAATAACGATGAACCCGGGTTCACTGACTTTTTATCCAAAAACTTGACATGCTCCAAACCAAATAATATTTATCAAGGATCTGTGAGGACCTATTGGCATCAAAATTCTGCATAGATATCTTCACTTCTTCCAATACAATAGAAAAAATCAAGGTTGCATTATTTGGGAAATTAACGATGAACCCGGGTTCACTGACTTTTTATCTAAAAACTTCACATGCTCCAAACCAAATAATATTTATCAAGCATTTGTGTAGACCTATTGGCATCAAAATTCTGCATAGATATCTTCACTTCTTCCAATAGAATAGCAAAAATCAAGGTTTCATTATTTGGGAAAATAACGATGAACCCGGGTTCATCGACTTTATCCAGAAACTTGACATGCTCCAAACCAAATAATATTTATCAAGCATCTTTGAGGACCTATTGGCATCAAAATTCTGCATAGATATCTTCACTTCTTCCAATACAATAGCAAAAATCAAGGTTGCATTATTTGGGAAATTAACGATGAACCCGGGTTCACTGACTTCTTATCCAAAAACTTCACATGCTCCAAACCAAATAATATTTATCAAGCATCTGTGTGGACCTATTGGCATCAAAATTCTGTATAGATATCTTCACTTCTTCCAATAGAATAGCAAAAATCAAGGTTTCATTATTTGGGAAAATAACGATGAACCCGGGTTCACCGACTTTATCCAGAAACTTGACATGCTCCAAACCAAATAATATTTACCAAGCATCTGTGAGGACCTACTGCCATCAAAATTCTGCATAGATATCTTCACTTCTTCCAATACAATAGCAAAAATCAAGGTTGCATTATTTGGGAAAATAACGATGAACCCGGGTTCACCGACTTTTTCCAGAAACTTGACATGCTCCAAACCAAATAATATTTATCAAGCATCTGTGTGGACCTATTGGCATCAAAATTCTGTATAGATATCTTAACTTCTTCCAATACAATAGCAAAAATCAAGGTTGCATTATTTGGGAAAATAACGATGAACCCGGGTTCACTGACTTTTTATCCAAAAACTTGACATGCTCCAAACCAAATAATATTTATCAAGGATCTGTGAGGACCTATTGGCATCAAAATTCTGCATAGATATCTTCACTTCTTCCAATACAATAGAAAAAATCAAGGTTGCATTATTTGGGAAATTAACGATGAACCCGGGTTCACTGACTTTTTATCTAAAAACTTCACATGCTCCAAACCAAATAATATTTATCAAGCATCTGTGTAGACCTATTGGCATCAAAATTCTGCATAGATATCTTCACTTCTTCCAATAGAATAGCAAAAATCAAGGTTTCATTATTTGGGAAAATAACGATGAACCCGGGTTCATCGACTTTATCCAGAAACTTGACATGCTCCAAACCAAATAATATTTATCAAGCATCTTTGAGGACCTATTGGCATCAAAATTCTGCATAGATATCTTCACTTCTTCCAATACAATAGCAAAAATCAAGGTTGCATTATTTGGGAAATTAACGATGAACCCGGGTTCACTGACTTCTTATCCAAAAACTTCACATGCTCCAAACCAAATAATATTTATCAAGCATCTGTGTGGACCTATTGGCATCAAAATTCTGTATAGATATCTTCACTTCTTCCAATAGAATAGCAAAAATCAAGGTTTCATTATTTGGGAAAATAACGATGAACCCGGGTTCACCGACTTTATCCAGAAACTTGACATGCTCCAAACCAAATAATATTTACCAAGCATCTGTGAGGACCTACTGCCATCAAAATTCTGCATAGATATCTTCACTTCTTCCAATACAATAGCAAAAATCAAGGTTGCATTATTTGGGAAAATAACGATGAACCCGGGTTCACCGACTTTTTCCAGAAACTTGACATGCTCCAAACCAAATAATATTTATCAAGCATCTGTGTGGACCTATTGGCATCAAAATTCTGTATAGATATCTTAACTTCTTCCAATACAATAGCAAAAATCAAGGTTGCATTATTTGAAAAATTAACGATGAACCCGGGTTCACTGACTTTTTATCTAAAAACTTCACATGCTCCAAACCAAATAATATTTATCAAGCATCTGTGTGGACCTATTGGCATCAAAATTCTGCATAGATATCTTCACTTCGTCCAATACAATAGCAAAAATCAAGGTTTCATTATTTGGGAAAATAACAATGAACCCGGGTTCACCGACTTTATCCAGAAACTTGACATGCTCAAAACCAAATAATATTTATTAAGGATCTGTGAGGACCTACTGCCATCAAAATTCTGCATAGATATCTTCACTTCTTCCAATAGAATAGCAAAAATCAAGGTTGCATTATTTGGGAAATTAACGATGAACCCGGGTTCACTGACTTTTTATCCAAAAACTTCACATGCTCCAAACCAAATTATATTTATCAAGCATCTGTGTGGACCTATTGGCATCAAAATTCTGCATAGATATCTTCACTTCTTCCAATACAATAGCAAAAATCAAGGTTGCATTATTTGGGAAAATAACGATGAACCCGGGTTCACCGACTTTATCCAGAAACTTGACATGCTCCAAACCAAATAATATTTATCAAGGATCTGTGACGACCTACTGCCATCAAAATTCTGCATAGATATCTTCACTTCTTCCAATACAATAGCAAAAATCAAGGTTGCATTATTTGGGTAAATAACGATGAACCCGGGTTCACCGACTTTATCCAGAAACTTGACATGCTCCAAACCAAATAATATTTATCAAGCATCTGTGTGGACCTATTGGCATCAAAATTCTGTATAGATATCTTCACTTCTTCCAATAGAATAGCAAAAATCAAGGTTTCATTATTTGGGAAAATAACGATGAACCCGGGTTCACCGACTTTATCCAGAAACTTGACATGCTCCAAACCAAATAATATTTACCAAGCATCTGTGAGGACCTACTGCCATCAAAATTCTGCATAGATATCTTCACTTCTTCCAATACAATAGCAAAAATCAAGGTTGCATTATTTGGGAAAATAACGATGAACCCGGGTTCACCGACTTTTTCCAGAAACTTGACATGCTCCAAACCAAATAATATTTATCAAGCATCTGTGTGGACCTATTGGCATCAAAATTCTGTATAGATATCTTAACTTCTTCCAATACAATAGCAAAAATCAAGGTTGCATTATTTGAAAAATTAACGATGAACCCGGGTTCACTGACTTTTTATCTAAAAACTTCACATGCTCCAAACCAAATAATATTTATCAAGCATCTGTGTGGACCTATTGGCATCAAAATTCTGCATAGATATCTTCACTTCGTCCAATACAATAGCAAAAATCAAGGTTTCATTATTTGGGAAAATAACAATGAACCCGGGTTCACCGACTTTATCCAGAAACTTGACATGCTCAAAACCAAATAATATTTATTAAGGATCTGTGAGGACCTACTGCCATCAAAATTCTGCATAGATATCTTCACTTCTTCCAATAGAATAGCAAAAATCAAGGTTGCATTATTTGGGAAATTAACGATGAACCCGGGTTCACTGACTTTTTATCCAAAAACTTCACATGCTCCAAACCAAATAATATTTATCAAGCATCTGTGTGGACCTATTGGCATCAAAATTCTGCATAGATATCTTCACTTCTTCCAATACAATAGCAAAAATCAAGGTTGCATTATTTGGGAAAATAACGATGAACCCGGGTTCACCGACTTTATCCAGAAACTTGACATGCTCCAAACCAAATAATATTTATCAAGGATCTGTGACGACCTACTGCCATCAAAATTCTGCATAGATATCTTCACTTCTTCCAATACAATAGCAAAAATCAAGGTTGCATTATTTGGGTAAATAACGATGAACCCGGGTTCACCGACTTTATCCAGAAACTTGACATGCTCCAAACCAAATAATATTTATCAAGGATCTGTGAGGACCTACTGCCATCAAAATTCTGCATAGATATCTTCACTTCTTCCAATACAATAGCAAAAATCAAGGTTGCATTATTTGGGCAATTAACGATGAACCCGGGTTCACTGACTTTTTATCCAAAAACTTGACATGCTCCAAACCAAATAATATTTATCAAGCATCTGTGAGGACCTATTGGCATCAAAATTCTGCATAGATATCTTCACTTCTTCCAATAGAATAGCAAAAATCAAGGTTGCATTATTTGGGAAAATAACGATGAACCCGGGTTCACCGACTTTATCCACAAACTTGACATGCTCCAAACCAAATAATATTTATCAAGCATCTGTGAGGACCTACTGCCATCAAAATTCTGCATAGATATCTTCACTTCTTCCAATACAATAGCAAAAATCAAGGTTGCATCATTTGGGAAAATAACGATGAACCCGGGTTCACCGACTTTATCCAGAAACTTGACATGCTCCAAACCAAATTATATTTATCAAGCATCTGTGTGGACCTACTGCCATCAAAATTCTGCATAGATATCTTCACTTCTTCCAATACAATAGCAAAAATCAAGGTTTCATTATTTGGGAAAATAACGATGAACCCGGGTTCATCGACTTTATCCAGAAACTTGACATGCTCAAAACCAAATAATATTTATTAAGGATCGGTAAGGACCTACTGCCATCAAAATTCTGCATAGATATCTTCACTTCTTCCAATACAATAGCAAAAATCAAGGTTGCATTATTTGGGAAAATAACGATGAACCCGGGTTCACCGACTTTATCCAGAAACTTGACATACTCCAAACCAAATAATATTTATCAAGGATCTGTGACGACCTACTGCCATCAAAATTCTGCATAGATATCTTCACTTCTTCCAATACAATAGCAAAAATCAAGGTTGCATTATTTGGGTAAATAACGATGAACCCGGGTTCACCGACTTTATCCAGAAACTTGACATGCTCCAAACCAAATAATATTTATCAAGGATCTGTGAGGACCTATTGCCATCAAAATTCTGCATAGATATCTTCACTTCTTCCAATACAATAGCAAAAATCAAGGTTGCATTATTTGAAAAATTAACGATGAACCCGGGTTCACTGACTTTTTATCTAAAAACTTCACATGCTCAAAACCAAATAATATTTATCAAGCATCTGTGAGGACCTATTGGCATCAAAATTCTGCATAGATATCTTCACTTCGTCCAATACAATAGCAAAAATCAAGGTTTCATTATTTGGGAAAATAACAATGAACCCGGGTTCACCGACTTTATCCAGAAACTTGACATGCTCAAAACCAAATAATATTTATCAAGCATCTGTGGGGACCTACTGCCATCAAATTTATGCATAGATATCTTCACTTCTTCCAATAGAATAGCAAAAATCAAGGTGGCATTATTTGGGAAATTAACGATGAACCCGGGTTCACTGACTTTTTATCCAAAAACTTCACATGCTCAAAACCAAATAATATTTATCAAGCATCTGTGTGGACCTATTGGCATCAAAATTCTGCATAGATATCTTCACTTCTTCCAATACAATAGCAAAAATCAAGGTTGCATTATTTGGGAAAATAACGATGAACCCGGGTTCACTGACTTTTTATCTAAAAACTTCACATGCTCCAAACCAAATAATATTTATCAAGCATCTGTGTAGACCTACTGCCATCAAAATTCTGCATAGATATCTTCACTTCTTCCAATACAATAGCAAAAATCAAGGTTTCATTATTTGGGAAAATAACGATGAACCCGGGTTCATCGGCTTTATCCAGAAACTTGACATGCTCCAAACCAAATAATATTTATCAAGGATCTGTGACGACCTACTGCCATCAAAATTCTGCATAGATATCTTCACTTCTTCCAATACAATAGCAAAAATCAAGGTTGCATTATTTGGGAAAATAACGATGAACCCGGGTTCATTGAGTTTTTATCCAAAAACTTGACATGCTCCAAACCAAATAATATTTATCAAGCATCTGTGTGGACCTATTGGCATCAAAATTCTGCATAGATATCTTCACTTCTTCCAATACAATAGCAAAAATCAAGGTTGCATTATTTGGGAAATTAACGATGAACCCGGGTTCATCGACTTTATCCAGAAACTTGACATGCTCCAAACCAAATAATATTTATCAAGCATCTGTGTGGACCTATTGGCATCAAAATTCTGCATAGATATCTTCACTTCTTAGAATACAATACCAAAAATCAAGGTTGCATTATTTGGGAAAATAACGATGAACCCGGGTTCATTGAGTTTTTATCCAAAAACTTGACATGCTCCAAACCAAATAATATTTATCAAGCATCTGTGTAGACCTATTGGCATCAAAATTCTGCATAGATATCTTCACTTCTTCCAATAGAATAGCAAAAATCAAGGTTTCATTATTTGGGAAAATAACGATGAACCCGGGTTCACCGACTTTATCCAGAAACTTGACATGCTCCAAACCAAATAATATTTACCAAGCATCTGTGAGGACCTACTGCCATCAAAATTCTGCATAGATATCTTCACTTCTTCCAATACAATAGCAAAAATCAAGGTTGCATTATTTGGGAAAATAACGATGAACCCGGGTTCACCGACTTTATCCAGAAACTTGACATGCTCCAAACCAAATAATATTTATCAAGCATCTGTGTGGACCTATTGGCATCAAAATTCTGCATAGATATCTTCACTTCTTCCAATAGAATAGCAAAAATCAAGGTTGCATTATTTGGGAAAATAACGATGAACCCGGGTTCATTGAGTTTTTATCCAAAAACTTGACATGCTCCAAACCAAATAATATTTATCAAGGATCTGTGTGGACCTATTGGCATCAAAATTCTGCATAGATATCTTCACTTCTTCCAATACAATAGCAAAAATCAAGGTTGCATTATTTGGGAAAATAACGATGAACCCGGGTTCATTGAGTTTTTATCCAAAAACTTGACATGCTCCAAACCAAATAATATTTATCAAGGATCTGTGTGGACCTATTGGCATCAAAATTCTGCATAGATATCTTCACTTCTTCCAATACAATAGCAAAAATCAAGGTTGCATTATTTGGGAAATTAACGATGAACCCGGGTTCATCGACTTTATCCAGAAACTTGACATGCTCCAAACCAAATAATATTTATCAAGCATCTGTGTGGACCTATTGGCATCAAAATTCTGCATAGATATCTTCACTTCTTAGAATACAATACCAAAAATCAAGGTTGCATTATTTGGGAAAATAACGATGAACCCGGGTTCATTGAGTTTTTATCCAAAAACTTGACATGCTCCAAACCAAATAATATTTATCAAGCATCTGTGTAGACCTATTGGCATCAAAATTCTGCATAGATATCTTCACTTCTTCCAATAGAATAGCAAAAATCAAGGTTTCATTATTTGGGAAAATAACGATGAACCCGGGTTCACCGACTTTATCCAGAAACTTGACATGCTCCAAACCAAATAATATTTACCAAGCATCTGTGAGGACCTACTGCCATCAAAATTCTGCATAGATATCTTCACTTCTTCCAATACAATAGCAAAAATCAAGGTTGCATTATTTGGGAAAATAACGATGAACCCGGGTTCACCGACTTTTTCCAGAAACTTGACATGCTCCAAACCAAATAATATTTATCAAGCATCTGTGTGGACCTATTGGCATCAAAATTCAGTATAGATATCTTCACTTCTTCCAATACAATAGCAAAAATCAAGGTTGCATTATTTGAAAAATTAACGATGAACCCGGGTTCACTGACTTTTTATCTAAAAACTTCACATGCTCCAAACCAAATAATATTTATCAAGCATCTGTGTGGACCTATTGGCATCAAAATTCTGCATAGATATCTTCACTTCGTCCAATACAATAGCAAAAATCAAGGTTTCATTATTTGGGAAAATAACGATGAACCCGGGTTCACCGACTTTATCCACAAACTTGACATGCTCCAAACCAAATAATATTTATCAAGCATCTGTGAGGACCTACTGCCATCAAAATTCTGCATAGATATCTTCACTTCTTCCAATACAATAGCAAAAATCAAGGTTGCATCATTTGGGAAAATAACGATGAACCCGGGTTCACCGACTTTATCCAGAAACTTGACATGCTCCAAACCAAATTATATTTATCAAGCATCTGTGTGGACCTACTGCTATCAAAATTCTGCATAGATATCTTCACTTCTTCCAATACAATAGCAAAAATCAAGGTTTCATTATTTGGGAAAATAACGATGAACCCGGGTTCACCGACTTTATCCAGAAACTTGACATGCTCAAAACCAAATAATATTTATTAAGGATCTGTGAGGACCTACTGCCATCAAAATTCTGCATAGATATCTTCACTTCTTCCAATACAATAGCAAAAATCAAGGTTGCATTATTTGGGAAAATAACGATGAACCCGGGTTCACCGACTTTATCCAGAAACTTGACATGCTCCAAACCAAATTATATTTATCAAGGATCTGTGACGACCTACTGCCATCAAAATTCTGCATAGATATCTTCACTTCTTCCAATACAATAGCAAAAATCAAGGTTGCATTATTTGGGTAAATAACGATGAACCCGGGTTCACCGACTTTATCCAGAAACTTGACATGCTCCAAACCAAATAATATTTATCAAGGATCTGTGAGGACCTACTGCCATCAAAATTCTGCATAGATATCTTCACTTCTTCCAATACAATAGCAAAAATCAAGGTTGCATTATTTGGGAAAATAACGATGAACCCGGGTTCACCGACTTTATCCAGAAACTTGACATGCTCCAAACCAAATAATATTTATCAAGGATCTGTGAGGGCCTACTGCCATCAAAATTCTGCATAGATATCTTCACTTCTTCCAATACAATAGCAAAAATCAAGGTTGCATTATTTGGGAAAATAACGATGAACCCGGGTTCACCGACTTTATCCAGAAACTTGACATGCTCCAAACCAAATAATATTTATCAAGGATCTGTGACGACCTACTGCCATCAAAATTCTGCATAGATATCTTCACTTCTTCCAATAGAATAGCAAAAATCAAGGTTGCATTATTTGGGTAAATAACGATGAACCCGGGTTCACCGACTTTATCCAGAAACTTGACATGCTCCAAACCAAATAATATTTATCAAGGATCTGTGAGGACCTATTGCCATCAAAATTCTGCATAGATATCTTCACTTCTTCCAATACAATAGCAAAAATCAAGGTTGCATTATTTGAAAAATTAACGATGAACCCGGGTTCACTGACTTTTTATCTAAAAACTTCACATGCTCAAAACCAAATAATATTTATCAAGCATCTGTGAGGACCTATTGGCATCAAAATTCTGCATAGATATCTTCACTTCGTCCAATACAATAGCAAAAATCAAGGTTTCATTATTTGGGAAAATAACAATGAACCCGGGTTCACCGACTTTATCCAGAAACTTGACATGCTCAAAACCAAATAATATTTATCAAGCATCTGTGGGGACCTACTGCCATCAAATTTATGCATAGATATCTTCACTTCTTCCAATAGAATAGCAAAAATCAAGGTGGCATTATTTGGGAAATTAACGATGAACCCGGGTTCACTGACTTTTTATCCAAAAACTTCACATGCTCAAAACCAAATAATATTTATCAAGCATCTGTGTGGACCTATTGGCATCAAAATTCTGCATAGATATCTTCACTTCTTCCAATACAATAGCAAAAATCAAGGTTGCATTATTTGGGAAAATAACGATGAACCCGGGTTCACCGACTTTATCCAGAAACTTGACATGCTCCAAACCAAATAATATTTATCAAGGATCTGTGACGACCTACTGCCATCAAAATTCTGCATAGATATCTTCACTTCTTCCAATACAATAGCAAAAATCAAGGTTGCATTATTTGGGAAAATAACGATGAACCCGGGTTCACCGACTTTATCCAGAAACTTGACATGCTCCAAACCAAATAATATTTATCAAGGATCTGTGACGACCTACTGCCATCAAAATTCTGCATAGATATCTTCACTTCTTCCAATACAATAGCAAAAATCAAGGTTGCATTATTTGAGTAAATAACGATGAACCCGGGTTCACCGACTTTATCCAGAAACTTGACATGCTCCAAACCAAATAATATTTATCAAGGATCTGTGAGGACCTACTGCCATCAAAATTCTGCATAGATATCTTCACTTCTTCCAATACAATAGCAAAAATCAAGGTTGCATTATTTGGGAAATTAACGATGAACCCGGGTTCACTGACTTTTTATCCAAAAACTTGACATGCTCCAAACCAAATAATATTTATCAAGCATCTGTGAGGACCTACTGCCATCAAAATTCTGCATAGATATCTTCACTTCTTCCAATACAATAGCAAAAATCAAGGTTGCATTATTTGGGTAAATAACGATGAACCCGGGTTCACCGACTTTATCCAGAAACTTGACATACTCCAAACCAAATAATATTTATCAAGCATCTGTGAGGACCTATTGGCATCAAAATTCTGCATAGATATCTTCACTTCTTCCAATACAATAGCAAAAATCAAAGTTGCATTATTTGGGAAAATAACGATGAACCCGGGTTCACCGACTTTATCCACAAACTTGACATGCTCCAAACCAAATAATATTTATCAAGCATCTGTGAGGACCTACTGCCATCAAAATTCTGCATAGATATCTTCACTTCTTCCAATACAATAGCAAAAATCAAGGTTGCATCATTTGGGAAAATAACGATGAACCCGGGTTCACCGACTTTATCCAGAAACTTGACATGCTCCAAACCAAATTATATTTATCAAGCATCTGTGTGGACCTATTGGCATCAAAATTCTGCATAGATATCTTCACTTCTTCCAATACAATAGCAAAAATCAAGGTTTCATTATTTGGGAAAATAACGATGAACCCGGGTTCATCGACTTTATCCAGAAACTTGACATGCTCCAAACCAAATAATATTTATCAAGCATCTGTTTGGCCTACTGCCATCAAAATTCTGCATAGATATCTTCACTTCTTCCAATACAATAGCAAAAATCAAAGTTGCATTATTTGGGAAAATAACGATGAACCCGGGTTCACCTACTTTATCCAGAAACTTGACATGCTCCAAACCAAATAATATTTATCAAGCATCTGTGAGGACCTACTGCCATCAAAATTCTGCATAGATATCATCACTTCTTCCAATAGAATAGCAAAAATCAAGGTTGCATTATTTGGGAAAATAACGATGAACCCGGGTTCATTGAGTTTTTATCCAAAAACTTGACATGCTCCAAACCAAATAATATTTATCAAGCATCTGTGTAGACCTATTGGCATCAAAATTCTGCATAGATATCTTCACTTCTTCCAATAGAATAGCAAAAATCAAGGTTTCATTATTTGGGAAAATAACGATGAACCCGGGTTCACCGACTTTATCCAGAAACTTGACATGCTCCAAACCAAATAATATTTACCAAGCATCTGTGAGGACCTACTGCCATCAAAATTCTGCATAGATATCTTCACTTCTTCCAATACAATAGCAAAAATCAAGGTTGCATTATTTGGGAAAATAACGATGAACCCGGGTTCACCGACTTTTTCCAGAAACTTGACATGCTCCAAACCAAATAATATTTATCAAGCATCTGTGTGGACCTATTGGCATCAAAATTCAGTATAGATATCTTCACTTCTTCCAATACAATAGCAAAAATCAAGGTTGCATTATTTGAAAAATTAACGATGAACCCGGGTTCACTGACTTTTTATCTAAAAACTTCACATGCTCCAAACCAAATAATATTTATCAAGCATCTGTGAGGACCTACTGCCATCAAAATTCTGCATAGATATCTTCACTTCTTCCAATACAATAGCAAAAATCAAGGTTGCACCATTTGGGAAAATAACGATGAACCCGGGTTCACCGACTTTATCCAGAAACTTGACATGCTCCAAACCAAATTATATTTATCAAGCATCTGTGTGGACCTACTGCCATCAAAATTCTGCATAGATATCTTCACTTCTTCCAATACAATAGCAAAAATCAAGGTTTCATTATTTGGGAAAATAACGATGAACCCGGGTTCACCGACTTTATCCAGAAACTTGACATGCTCAAAACCAAATAATATTTATTAAGGATCTGTGAGGACCTACTGCCATCAAAATTCTGCATAGATATCTTCACTTCTTCCAATACAATAGCAAAAATCAAGGTTGCATTATTTGGGAAAATAACGATGAACCCGGGTTCACCGACTTTATCCAGAAACTTGACATGCTCCAAACCAAATAATATTTATCAAGGATCTGTGACGACCTACTGCCATCAAAATTCTGCATAGATATCTTCACTTCTTCCAATACAATAGCAAAAATCAAGGTTGCATTATTTGGGTAAATAACGATGAACCCGGGTTCACCGACTTTATCCAGAAACTTGACATGCTCCAAACCAAATAATATTTATCAAGGATCTGTGAGGACCTACTGCCATCAAAATTCTGCATAGATATCTTCACTTCTTCCAATACAATAGCAAAAATCAAGGTTGCATTATTTGGGAAAATAACGATGAACCCGGGTTCACCGACTTTATCCAGAAACTTGACATGCTCCAAACCAAATAATATTTATCAAGGATCTGTGAGGGCCTACTGCCATCAAAATTCTGCATAGATATCTTCACTTCTTCCAATACAATAGCAAAAATCAAGGTTGCATTATTTGGGAAAATAACGATGAACCCGGGTTCACCGACTTTATCCAGAAACTTGACATGCTCCAAACCAAATAATATTTATCAAGGATCTGTGACGACCTACTGCCATCAAAATTCTGCATAGATATCTTCACTTCTTCCAATAGAATAGCAAAAATCAAGGTTGCATTATTTGGGTAAATAACGATGAACCCGGGTTCACCGACTTTATCCAGAAACTTGACATGCTCCAAACCAAATAATATTTATCAAGGATCTGTGAGGACCTATTGCCATCAAAATTCTGCATAGATATCTTCACTTCTTCCAATACAATAGCAAAAATCAAGGTTGCATTATTTGAAAAATTAACGATGAACCCGGGTTCACTGACTTTTTATCTAAAAACTTCACATGCTCAAAACCAAATAATATTTATCAAGCATCTGTGAGGACCTATTGGCATCAAAATTCTGCATAGATATCTTCACTTCGTCCAATACAATAGCAAAAATCAAGGTTTCATTATTTGGGAAAATAACAATGAACCCGGGTTCACCGACTTTATCCAGAAACTTGACATGCTCAAAACCAAATAATATTTATCAAGCATCTGTGGGGACCTACTGCCATCAAATTTATGCATAGATATCTTCACTTCTTCCAATAGAATAGCAAAAATCAAGGTGGCATTATTTGGGAAATTAACGATGAACCCGGGTTCACTGACTTTTTATCCAAAAACTTCACATGCTCAAAACCAAATAATATTTATCAAGCATCTGTGTGGACCTATTGGCATCAAAATTCTGCATAGATATCTTCACTTCTTCCAATACAATAGCAAAAATCAAGGTTGCATTATTTGGGAAAATAACGATGAACCCGGGTTCACCGACTTTATCCAGAAACTTGACATGCTCCAAACCAAATAATATTTATCAAGGATCTGTGACGACCTACTGCCATCAAAATTCTGCATAGATATCTTCACTTCTTCCAATACAATAGCAAAAATCAAGGTTGCATTATTTGGGAAAATAACGATGAACCCGGGTTCACCGACTTTATCCAGAAACTTGACATGCTCCAAACCAAATAATATTTATCAAGGATCTGTGACGACCTACTGCCATCAAAATTCTGCATAGATATCTTCACTTCTTCCAATACAATAGCAAAAATCAAGGTTGCATTATTTGAGTAAATAACGATGAACCCGGGTTCACCGACTTTATCCAGAAACTTGACATGCTCCAAACCAAATAATATTTATCAAGGATCTGTGAGGACCTACTGCCATCAAAATTCTGCATAGATATCTTCACTTCTTCCAATACAATAGCAAAAATCAAGGTTGCATTATTTGGGAAATTAACGATGAACCCGGGTTCACTGACTTTTTATCCAAAAACTTGACATGCTCCAAACCAAATAATATTTATCAAGCATCTGTGAGGACCTACTGCCATCAAAATTCTGCATAGATATCTTCACTTCTTCCAATACAATAGCAAAAATCAAGGTTGCATTATTTGGGAAAATAACGATGAACCCGGGTTCACCGACTTTATCCACAAACTTGACATACTCCAAACCAAATAATATTTATCAAGCATCTGTGAGGACCTATTGGCATCAAAATTCTGCATAGATATCTTCACTTCTTCCAATACAATAGCAAAAATCAAAGTTGCATTATTTGGGAAAATAACGATGAACCCGGGTTCACCGACTTTATCCAGAAACTTGACATGCTCCAAACCAAATAATATTTATCAAGCATCTGTGAGGACCTACTGCCATCAAAATTCTGCATAGATATCTTCACTTCTTCCAATACAATAGCAAAAATCAAGGTTGCATAATTTGGGAAAATAACGATGAACCCGGGTTCACCGACTTTATCCAGAAACTTGACATGCTCCAAACCAAATTATATTTATCAAGCATCTGTGTGGACCTATTGGCATCAAAATTCTGCATAGATATCTTCACTTCTTCCAATACAATAGCAAAAATCAAGGTTTCATTATTTGGGAAAATAACGATGAACCCGGGTTCATCGACTTTATCCAGAAACTTGACATGCTCCAAACCAAATAATATTTATCAAGCATCTGTGTGGACCTACTGCCATCAAAATTCTGCATAGATATCTTCACTTCTTCCAATACAATAGCAAAAATCAAGGTTGCATTATTTGGGAAAATAACGATGAACCCGGGTTCACCTACTTTATCCAGAAACTTGACATGCTCCAAACCAAATAATATTTATCAAGCATCTGTGAGGACCTACTGCCATCAAAATTCTGCATAGATATCTTCACTTCTTCCAATAGAATAGCAAAAATCAAGGTTGCATTATTTGGGAAAATAACGATGAACCCGGGTTCATTGAGTTTTTATCCAAAAACTTGACATGCTCCAAACCAAATAATATTTATCAAGGATCTGTGTGGACCTATTGGCATCAAAATTCTGTATAGATATCTTCACTTCTTCCAATACAATAGCAAAAATCAAGGTTTCATTATTTGGGAAAATAACGAAGAACCCGGGTTCATCGACTTTATCCAGAAACTTGACATGCTCCAAACCAAATAATATTTATCAAGCATCTGTGTGGACCTATTGGCATCAAAATTCTGCATAGATATCTTCACTTCTTAGAATACAATACCAAAAATCAAGGTTGCATTATTTGGGAAAATAACGATGAACCCGGGTTCACTGACTTTTTATCCAAAAACTAGACATACTCCAAACCAAATAATATTTATCAAGCATCTGTGTGGACCTATTGGCATCAAAATTCTGCATAGATATCTTCACTTCTTCCAATACAATAGCAAAAATCAAGGTTGCATTATTTGGGAAATTAACGATGAACCCGGGTTCATCGACTTTATCCAGAAACTTGACATGCTCCAAACCAAATAATATTTATCAAGCATCTGTGTGGACCTATTGGCATCAAAATTCTGCATAGATATCTTCACTTCTTCCAATACAATAGCAAAAATCAAGGTTGCATCATTTGGGAAAATAACGATGAACCCGGGTTCACCGACTTTATCCAGAAACTTGACATGCTCCAAACCAAATTATATTTATCAAGCATCTGTGTGGACCTACTGCCATCAAAATTCTGCATAGATATCTTCACTTCTTCCAATACAATAGCAAAAATCAAGGTTTCATTATTTGGGAAAATAACGATGAACCCGGGTTCACCGACTTTATCCAGAAACTTGACATGCTCAAAACCAAATAATATTTATTAAGGATCTGTGAGGACCTACTGCCATCAAAATTCTGCATAGATATCTTCACTTCTTCCAATACAATAGCAAAAATCAAGGTTGCATTATTTGGGAAAATAACGATGAACCCGGGTTCACCGACTTTATCCAGAAACTTGACATGCTCCAAACCAAATAATATTTATCAAGGATCTGTGACGACCTACTGCCATCAAAATTCTGCATAGATATCTTCACTTCTTCCAATACAATAGCAAAAATCAAGGTTGCATTATTTGGGTAAATAACGATGAACCCGGGTTCACCGACTTTATCCAGAAACTTGACATGCTCCAAACCAAATAATATTTATCAAGGATCTGTGAGGACCTACTGCCATCAAAATTCTGCATAGATATCTTCACTTCTTCCAATACAATAGCAAAAATCAAGGTTGCATTATTTGGGAAAATAACGATGAACCCGGGTTCACCGACTTTATCCAGAAACTTGACATGCTCCAAACCAAATAATATTTATCAAGGATCTGTGAGGGCCTACTGCCATCAAAATTCTGCATAGATATCTTCACTTCTTCCAATACAATAGCAAAAATCAAGGTTGCATTATTTGGGAAAATAACGATGAACCCGGGTTCACCGACTTTATCCAGAAACTTGACATGCTCCAAACCAAATAATATTTATCAAGGATCTGTGACGACCTACTGCCATCAAAATTCTGCATAGATATCTTCACTTCTTCCAATAGAATAGCAAAAATCAAGGTTGCATTATTTGGGTAAATAACGATGAACCCGGGTTCACCGACTTTATCCAGAAACTTGACATGCTCCAAACCAAATAATATTTATCAAGGATCTGTGAGGACCTATTGCCATCAAAATTCTGCATAGATATCTTCACTTCTTCCAATACAATAGCAAAAATCAAGGTTGCATTATTTGAAAAATTAACGATGAACCCGGGTTCACTGACTTTTTATCTAAAAACTTCACATGCTCAAAACCAAATAATATTTATCAAGCATCTGTGAGGACCTATTGGCATCAAAATTCTGCATAGATATCTTCACTTCGTCCAATACAATAGCAAAAATCAAGGTTTCATTATTTGGGAAAATAACAATGAACCCGGGTTCACCGACTTTATCCAGAAACTTGACATGCTCAAAACCAAATAATATTTATCAAGCATCTGTGGGGACCTACTGCCATCAAATTTATGCATAGATATCTTCACTTCTTCCAATAGAATAGCAAAAATCAAGGTGGCATTATTTGGGAAATTAACGATGAACCCGGGTTCACTGACTTTTTATCCAAAAACTTCACATGCTCAAAACCAAATAATATTTATCAAGCATCTGTGTGGACCTATTGGCATCAAAATTCTGCATAGATATCTTCACTTCTTCCAATACAATAGCAAAAATCAAGGTTGCATTATTTGGGAAAATAACGATGAACCCGGGTTCACCGACTTTATCCAGAAACTTGACATGCTCCAAACCAAATAATATTTATCAAGGATCTGTGACGACCTACTGCCATCAAAATTCTGCATAGATATCTTCACTTCTTCCAATACAATAGCAAAAATCAAGGTTGCATTATTTGGGAAAATAACGATGAACCCGGGTTCACCGACTTTATCCAGAAACTTGACATGCTCCAAACCAAATAATATTTATCAAGGATCTGTGACGACCTACTGCCATCAAAATTCTGCATAGATATCTTCACTTCTTCCAATACAATAGCAAAAATCAAGGTTGCATTATTTGAGTAAATAACGATGAACCCGGGTTCACCGACTTTATCCAGAAACTTGACATGCTCCAAACCAAATAATATTTATCAAGGATCTGTGAGGACCTACTGCCATCAAAATTCTGCATAGATATCTTCACTTCTTCCAATACAATAGCAAAAATCAAGGTTGCATTATTTGGGAAATTAACGATGAACCAGGGTTCACTGACTTTTTATCCAAAAACTTGACATGCTCCAAACCAAATAATATTTATCAAGCATCTGTGAGGACCTACTGCCATCAAAATTCTGCATAGATATCTTCACTTCTTCCAATACAATAGCAAAAATCAAGGTTGCATTATTTGGGTAAATAACGATGAACCCGGGTTCACCAACTTTATCCAGAAACTTGACATACTCCAAACCAAATAATATTTATCAAGCATCTGTGAGGACCTATTGGCATCAAAATTCTGCATAGATATCTTCACTTCTTCCAATACAATAGCAAAAATCAAAGTTGCATTATTTGGGAAAATAACGATGAACCCGGGTTCACCGACTTTATCCAGAAACTTGACATGCTCCAAACCAAATAATATTTATCAAGCATCTGTGAGGACCTACTGCCATCAAAATTCTGCATAGATATCTTCACTTCTTCCAATACAATAGCAAAAATCAAGGTTGCATAATTTGGGAAAATAACGATGAACCCGGGTTCACCGACTTTATCCAGAAACTTGACATGCTCCAAACCAAATTATATTTATCAAGCATCTGTGTGGACCTATTGGCATCAAAATTCTGCATAGATATCTTCACTTCTTCCAATACAATAGCAAAAATCAAGGTTTCATTATTTGGGAAAATAACGATGAACCCGGGTTCATCGACTTTATCCAGAAACTTGACATGCTCCAAACCAAATAATATTTATCAAGCATCTGTGTGGACTTACTGCCATCAAAATTCTGCATAGATATCTTCACTTCTTCCAATACAATAGCAAAAATCAAAGTTGCATTATTTGGGAAAATAACGATGAACCCGGGTTCACCTACTTTATCCAGAAACTTGACATGCTCCAAACCAAATAATATTTATCAAGCATCTGTGAGGACCTACTGCCATCAAAATTCTGCATAGATATCTTCACTTCTTCCAATAGAATAGCAAAAATCAAGGTTGCATTATTTGGGAAAATAACGATGAA
This sequence comes from Bimastos eiseni, assembly GCA_959347315.1. Taxonomy (NCBI): domain Eukaryota; kingdom Metazoa; phylum Annelida; class Clitellata; order Crassiclitellata; family Lumbricidae; genus Bimastos; species Bimastos eiseni. The sequence continues at coordinate 34,504,197 of OY365811.1, read as the reverse complement.
CCCGGGTTCATTGAGTTTTTATCCAAAAACTTGACATGCTCCAAACCAAATAATATTTATCAAGGATCTGTGTGGACCTATTGGCATCAAAATTCTGTATAGATATCTTCACTTCTTCCAATACAATAGCAAAAATCAAGGTTTCATTATTTGGGAAAATAACGATGAACCCGGGTTCATCGACTTTATCCAGAAACTTGACATGCTCCAAACCAAATAATATTTATCAAGCATCTGTGTGGACCTATTGGCATCAAAATTCTGCATAGATATCTTCACTTCTTAGAATACAATACCAAAAATCAAGGTTGCATTATTTGGGAAAATAACGATGAACCCGGGTTCACTGACTTTTTATCCAAAAACTTGACATACTCCAAACCAAATAATATTTATCAAGCATCTGTGTGGACCTATTGGCATCAAAATTCTGCATAGATATCTTCACTTCTTCCAATACAATAGCAAAAATCAAGGTTGCATTATTTGGGAAATTAACGATGAACCCGGGTTCATCGACTTTATCCAGAAACTTGACATGCTCCAAACCAAATAATATTTATCAAGCATCTGTGTGGACCTATTGGCATCAAAATTCTGCATAGATATCTTCACTTCTTCCAATACAATAGCAAAAATCAAGGTTGCATTATTTGGGAAATTAACGATGAACCCGGGTTCACTGACTTTTTATCCAGAAACTTGACATGCTCCAAACCAAATAATATTTATCAAGCATCTGTGAGGACCTACTGCCATCAAAATTCTGCATAGATATCTTCACTTCTTCCAATACAATAGCAAAAATCAAGGTTGCATTATTTGGGAAAATAACGATGAACCCGGGTTCACCGACTATATCCAGAAACTTGACAGGCTCCAAACCAAATAATATTTATCAAGGATCTGTGAGGACCTACTGCCATCAAAATTCTGCATAGATATCTTCACTTCTTCCAATACAATAGCAAAAATCAAGGTTGCATTATTTGGGAAAATAACGATGAACCCGGGTTCATCGACTTTATCCAGAAACTTGACATGCTCCAAACCAAATAATATTTATCAAGCATCTGTGTGGACCTATTGGCATCAAAATTCTGCATAGATATCTTCACTTCTTCCAATACAATAGCAAAAATCAAGGTTTCATTATTTGGGAAAATAACGAGGAACCCGGGTTCATCGACTTTATCCAGAAACTTGACATGCTCCAAACCAAATAATATTTATCAAGCATCTGTGTGGACCTATTGGCATCAAAATTCTGCATAGATATCTTCACTTCTTCCAATACAATAGCAAAAATCAAGGTTGCATTATTTGGGAAAATAACGATGAACCCGGGTTCATCGACTTTATCCAGAAACTTGACATGCTCCAAACCAAATTAAATTTATCAAGCATCTGTGTGGACCTATTGGCATCAAAATTCTGCATAGATATCTTCACTTCTTCCAATAGAATAGCAAAAATCAAGGTTGCATTATTTGGGAAAATAACGATGAACCCGGGTTCACTGACTTTTTATCCAAAAACTTGACATACTCCAAACCAAATAATATTTATCAAGCATCTGTGTGGACCTATTGGCATCAAAATTCTGCATAGATATCTTCACTTCTTCCAATACAATAGCAAAAATCAAGGTTGCATTATTTGGGAAAATAACGATGAACCCGGGTTCACTGACTTTTTATCTAAAAACTTCACATGCTCCAAACCAAATTATATTTATCAAGCATCTGTGTGGACCTATTGGCATCAAAATTCTGCATAGATATCTTCACTTCTTCCAATACAATAGCAAAAATCAAGGTTGCATTATTTGGGAAAATAACGATGAACCCGGGTTCATCGACTTTATCCAGAAACTTGACATGCTCCAAACCAAATTATATTTATCAAGCATCTGTGCGGACCTATTGGCATCAAAATTCTGCATAGATATCTTCACTTCTTCCAATAGAATAGCAAAAATCAAGGTTGCATTATTTGGGCAATTAACGATGAACCCGGGTTCACTGACTTTTTATCTAAAAACTTCACATGCTCCAAACCAAATAATATTTATCAAGCATCTGTGAGGACCTATTGGCATCAAAATTCTGCATAGATATCTTCACTTCTTCCAATACAATAGCAAAAATCAAGGTTGCATTATTTGGGAAATTAACGATGAACCCGGGTTCACCGACTTTTCCAGAAACTTGACATGCTCCAAACCAAATAATATTTATCAAGGATCTGTGAGGACCTACTGCCATCAAAATTCTGCATAGATATCTTCACTTCTTCCAATACAATAGCAAAAATCAAGGTTGCATTATTTGGGAAATTAACGATGAACCAGGGTTCACTGACTTTTTATCCAAAAACTTGACATGCTCCAAACCAAATAATATTTATCAAGCATCTGTGAGGACCTACTGCCATCAAAATTCTGCATAGATATCTTCACTTCTTCCAATACAATAGCAAAAATCAAGGTTGCATTATTTGGGTAAATAACGATGAACCCGGGTTCACCAACTTTATCCAGAAACTTGACATACTCCAAACCAAATAATATTTATCAAGCATCTGTGAGGACCTATTGGCATCAAAATTCTGCATAGATATCTTCACTTCTTCCAATACAATAGCAAAAATCAAAGTTGCATTATTTGGGAAAATAACGATGAACCCGGGTTCACCGACTTTATCCAGAAACTTGACATGCTCCAAACCAAATAATATTTATCAAGCATCTGTGAGGACCTACTGCCATCAAAATTCTGCATAGATATCTTCACTTCTTCCAATACAATAGCAAAAATCAAGGTTGCATAATTTGGGAAAATAACGATGAACCCGGGTTCACCGACTTTATCCAGAAACTTGACATGCTCCAAACCAAATTATATTTATCAAGCATCTGTGTGGACCTATTGGCATCAAAATTCTGCATAGATATCTTCACTTCTTCCAATACAATAGCAAAAATCAAGGTTTCATTATTTGGGAAAATAACGATGAACCCGGGTTCATCGACTTTATCCAGAAACTTGACATGCTCCAAACCAAATAATATTTATCAAGGATCTGTGAGGACCTACTGCCATCAAAATTCTGCATAGATATCTTCACTTCTTCCAATACAATAGCAAAAATCAAGGTTGCATTATTTGGGAAATTAACGATGAACCAGGGTTCACTGACTTTTTATCCAAAAACTTGACATGCTCCAAACCAAATAATATTTATCAAGCATCTGTGAGGACCTACTGCCATCAAAATTCTGCATAGATATCTTCACTTCTTCCAATACAATAGCAAAAATCAAGGTTGCATTATTTGGGTAAATAACGATGAACCCGGGTTCACCAACTTTATCCAGAAACTTGACATACTCCAAACCAAATAATATTTATCAAGCATCTGTGAGGACCTATTGGCATCAAAATTCTGCATAGATATCTTCACTTCTTCCAATACAATAGCAAAAATCAAAGTTGCATTATTTGGGAAAATAACGATGAACCCGGGTTCACCGACTTTATCCAGAAACTTGACATGCTCCAAACCAAATAATATTTATCAAGCATCTGTGAGGACCTACTGCCATCAAAATTCTGCATAGATATCTTCACTTCTTCCAATACAATAGCAAAAATCAAGGTTGCATAATTTGGGAAAATAACGATGAACCCGGGTTCACCGACTTTATCCAGAAACTTGACATGCTCCAAACCAAATTATATTTATCAAGCATCTGTGTGGACCTATTGGCATCAAAATTCTGCATAGATATCTTCACTTCTTCCAATACAATAGCAAAAATCAAGGTTTCATTATTTGGGAAAATAACGATGAACCCGGGTTCATCGACTTTATCCAGAAACTTGACATGCTCCAAACCAAATAATATTTATCAAGCATCTGTGTGGACTTACTGCCATCAAAATTCTGCATAGATATCTTCACTTCTTCCAATACAATAGCAAAAATCAAAGTTGCATTATTTGGGAAAATAACGATGAACCCGGGTTCACCTACTTTATCCAGAAACTTGACATGCTCCAAACCAAATAATATTTATCAAGCATCTGTGAGGACCTACTGCCATCAAAATTCTGCATAGATATCTTCACTTCTTCCAATAGAATAGCAAAAATCAAGGTTGCATTATTTGGGAAAATAACGATGAACCCGGGTTCATTGAGTTTTTATCCAAAAACTTGACATGCTCCAAACCAAATAATATTTATCAAGGATCTGTGTGGACCTATTGGCATCAAAATTCTGTATAGATATCTTCACTTCTTCCAATACAATAGCAAAAATCAAGGTTTCATTATTTGGGAAAATAACGATGAACCCGGGTTCATCGACTTTATCCAGAAACTTGACATGCTCCAAACCAAATAATATTTATCAAGCATCTGTGTGGACCTATTGGCATCAAAATTCTGCATAGATATCTTCACTTCTTAGAATACAATACCAAAAATCAAGGTTGCATTATTTGGGAAAATAACGATGAACCCGGGTTCACTGACTTTTTATCCAAAAACTTGACATACTCCAAACCAAATAATATTTATCAAGCATCTGTGTGGACCTATTGGCATCAAAATTCTGCATAGATATCTTCACTTCTTCCAATACAATAGCAAAAATCAAGGTTGCATTATTTGGGAAATTAACGATGAACCCGGGTTCATCGACTTTATCCAGAAACTTGACATGCTCCAAACCAAATAATATTTATCAAGCATCTGTGTGGACCTATTGGCATCAAAATTCTGCATAGATATCTTCACTTCTTCCAATACAATAGCAAAAATCAAGGTTGCATTATTTGGGAAATTAACGATGAACCCGGGTTCACTGACTTTTTATCCAGAAACTTGACATGCTCCAAACCAAATAATATTTATCAAGCATCTGTGAGGACCTACTGCCATCAAAATTCTGCATAGATATCTTCACTTCTTCCAATACAATAGCAAAAATCAAGGTTGCATTATTTGGGAAAATAACGATGAACCCGGGTTCACCGACTATATCCAGAAACTTGACAGGCTCCAAACCAAATAATATTTATCAAGGATCTGTGAGGACCTACTGCCATCAAAATTCTGCATAGATATCTTCACTTCTTCCAATACAATAGCAAAAATCAAGGTTGCATTATTTGGGAAAATAACGATGAACCCGGGTTCATCGACTTTATCCAGAAACTTGACATGCTCCAAACCAAATAATATTTATCAAGCATCTGTGTGGACCTATTGGCATCAAAATTCTGCATAGATATCTTCACTTCTTCCAATACAATAGCAAAAATCAAGGTTTCATTATTTGGGAAAATAACGAGGAACCCGGGTTCATCGACTTTATCCAGAAACTTGACATGCTCCAAACCAAATAATATTTATCAAGCATCTGTGTGGACCTATTGGCATCAAAATTCTGCATAGATATCTTCACTTCTTCCAATACAATAGCAAAAATCAAGGTTGCATTATTTGGGAAAATAACGATGAACCCGGGTTCATCGACTTTATCCAGAAACTTGACATGCTCCAAACCAAATTAAATTTATCAAGCATCTGTGTGGACCTATTGGCATCAAAATTCTGCATAGATATCTTCACTTCTTCCAATAGAATAGCAAAAATCAAGGTTGCATTATTTGGGAAAATAACGATGAACCCGGGTTCACTGACTTTTTATCCAAAAACTTGACATACTCCAAACCAAATAATATTTATCAAGCATCTGTGTGGACCTATTGGCATCAAAATTCTGCATAGATATCTTCACTTCTTCCAATACAATAGCAAAAATCAAGGTTGCATTATTTGGGAAAATAACGATGAACCCGGGTTCACTGACTTTTTATCTAAAAACTTCACATGCTCCAAACCAAATTATATTTATCAAGCATCTGTGTGGACCTATTGGCATCAAAATTCTGCATAGATATCTTCACTTCTTCCAATACAATAGCAAAAATCAAGGTTGCATTATTTGGGAAAATAACGATGAACCCGGGTTCATCGACTTTATCCAGAAACTTGACATGCTCCAAACCAAATTATATTTATCAAGCATCTGTGCGGACCTATTGGCATCAAAATTCTGCATAGATATCTTCACTTCTTCCAATAGAATAGCAAAAATCAAGGTTGCATTATTTGGGCAATTAACGATGAACCCGGGTTCACTGACTTTTTATCTAAAAACTTCACATGCTCCAAACCAAATAATATTTATCAAGCATCTGTGAGGACCTATTGGCATCAAAATTCTGCATAGATATCTTCACTTCTTCCAATACAATAGCAAAAATCAAGGTTGCATTATTTGGGAAATTAACGATGAACCCGGGTTCACTGACTTTTTATCCAAAAACTTGACATGCTCCAAACCAAATAATATTTATCAAGCATCTGTGAGGACCTACTGCCATCAAAATTCTGCATAGATATCTTCACTTCTTCCAATACAATAGCAAAAATCAAGGTTGCATTATTTGGGTAAAAAACGATGAACCCGGGTTCACCGACTTTATCCAGAAACTTGACATACTCCAAACCAAATAATATTTATCAAGCATCTGTGAGGACCTATTGGCATCAAAATTCTGCATGGATATCTTCACTTCTTCCAATACAATAGCAAAAATCAAAGTTGCATTATTTGGGAAAATAACGATGAACCCGGGTTCACCGACTTTATCCAGAAACTTGACATGCTCCAAACCAAATAATATTTATCAAGCATCTGTGAGGACCTACTGCCATCAAAATTCTGCATAGATATCTTCACTTCTTCCAATACAATAGCAAAAATCAAGGTTTCATTATTTGGGAAAATAACGATGAACCCGGGTTCACCGACTTTATCCAGAAACTTGACATGCTCAAAACCAAATAAAATTTATTAAGGATCTGTGAGGACCTACTGCCATCAAAATTCTGCATAGATATCTTCACTTCTTCCAATAGAATAGCAAAAATCAAGGTTGCATTATTTGGGAAAATAACGATGAACCCGGGTTCATTGAGTTTTTATCCAAAAACTTGACATGCTCCAAACCAAATAATATTTATCAAGGATCTGTGTGGACCTATTGGCATCAAAATTCTGTATAGATATCTTCACTTCTTCCAATACAATAGCAAAAATCAAGGTTTCATTATTTGGGAAAATAACGATGAACCCGGGTTCACTGACTTTTTATCTAAAAACTTCACATGCTCAAAACCAAATTATATTTATCAAGCATCTGTGTGGACCTATTGGCATCAAAATTCTGCATAGATATCTTCACTTCTTCCAATACAATAGCAAAAATCAAGGTTGCATTATTTGGGAAAATAACGATGAACCCGGGTTCATCGACTTTATCCAGAAACTTGACATGCTCCAAACCAAATAATATTTATCAAGGATCTGTGAGGACCTACTGCCATCAAAATTCTGCATAGATATCTTCACTTCTTCCAATACAATAGCAAAAATCAAGGTTGCATTATTTGGGCAATTAACGATGAACCCGGGTTCACTGACTTTTTATCTAAAAACTTCACATGCTCCAAACCAAATAATATTTATCAAGCATCTGTGAGGACCTATTGGCATCAAAATTCTGCATAGATATCTTCACTTCTTCCAATACAATAGCAAAAATCAAGGTTGCATTATTTGGGAAATTAACGATGAACCCGGGTTCACTGACTTTTTATCCAAAAACTTGACATGCTCCAAACCAAATAATATTTATCAAGCATCTGTGAGGACCTACTGCCATCAAAATTCTGCATAGATATCTTCACTTCTTCCAATACAATAGCAAAAATCAAGGTGGCATTATTTGGGAAAATAACGATGAACCCGGGTTCACCGACTTTATCCAGAAACTTGACATGCTCCAAACCAAATTATATTTATCAAGCATCTGTGAGGACCTACTGCCATCAAAATTCTGCATAGATATCTTCACTTCTTCCAATACAATAGCAAAAATCAAGGTTGCATCATTTGGGAAAATAACGATGAACCCGGGTTCACCGACTTTATCCAGAAACTTGACATGCTCCAAACCAAATTATATTTATCAAGCATCTGTGTGGACCTACTGCCATCAAAATTCTGCATAGATATCTTCACTTCTTCCAATACAATAGCAAAAATCAAGGTTTCATTATTTGGGAAAATAACGATGAACCCGGGTTCACCGACTTTATCCAGAAACTTGACATGCTCAAAACCAAATAAAATTTATTAAGGATCTGTGAGGACCTACTGCCATCAAAATTCTGCATAGATATCTTCACTTCTTCCAATAGAATAGCAAAAATCAAGGTTGCATTATTTGGGAAAATAACGATGAACCCGGGTTCATTGAGTTTTTATCCAAAAACTTGACATGCTCCAAACCAAATAATATTTATCAAGGATCTGTGTGGACCTATTGGCATCAAAATTCTGTATAGATATCTTCACTTCTTCCAATACAATAGCAAAAATCAAGGTTTCATTATTTGGGAAAATAACGATGAACCCGGGTTCACTGACTTTTTATCTAAAAACTTCACATGCTCAAAACCAAATTATATTTATCAAGCATCTGTGTGGACCTATTGGCATCAAAATTCTGCATAGATATCTTCACTTCTTCCAATACAATAGCAAAAATCAAGGTTGCATTATTTGGGAAAATAACGATGAACCCGGGTTCATCGACTTTATCCAGAAACTTGACATGCTCCAAACCAAATAATATTTATCAAGCATCTGTGCGGACCTATTGGCATCAAAATTCTGCATAGATATCTTCACTTCTTCCAATAGAATAGCAAAAATCAAGGTTGCATTATTTGGGCAATTAACGATGAACCCGGGTTCACTGACTTTTTATCTAAAAACTTCACATGCTCCAAACCAAATAATATTTATCAAGCATCTGTGAGGACCTATTGGCATCAAAATTCTGCATAGATATCTTCACTTCTTCCAATACAATAGCAAAAATCAAGGTTGCATTATTTGGGAAATTAACGATGAACCCGGGTTCACTGACTTTTTATCCAAAAACTTGACATGCTCCAAACCAAATAATATTTATCAAGCATCTGTGAGGACCTACTGCCATCAAAATTCTGCATAGATATCTTCACTTCTTCCAATACAATAGCAAAAATCAAGGTTGCATTATTTGGGTAAATAACGATGAACCCGGGTTCACCGACTTTATCCAGAAACTTGACAAACTCCAAACCAAATAATATTTATCAAGCATCTGTGAGGACCTATTGGCATCAAAATTCTGCATAGATATCTTCACTTCTTCCAATACAATAGCAAAAATCAAAGTTGCATTATTCGGGAAAATAACGATGAACCCGGGTTCACCGACTTTATCCAGAAACTTGACATGCTCCAAACCAAATAATATTTATCAAGCATCTGTGAGGACCTACTGCCATCAAAATTCTGCATAGATATCTTCACTTCTTCCAATACAATAGCAAAAATCAAGGTTGCATAATTTGGGAAAATAACGATGAACCCGGGTTCACCGACTTTATCCAGAAACTTGACATGCTCCAAACCAAATTATATTTATCAAGCATCTGTGAGGACCTACTGCCATCAAAATTCTGCATAGATATCTTCACTTCTTCCAATACAATAGCAAAAATCAAGGTTGCATCATTTGGGAAAATAACAATGAACCCGGGTTCACCGACTTTATCCAGAAACTTGACATGCTCCAAACCAAATTATATTTATCAAGCATCTGTGTGGACCTACTGCCATCAAAATTCTGCATAGATATCTTCACTTCTTCCAATACAATAGCAAAAATCAAGGTTTCATTATTTGGGAAAATAACGATGAACCCGGGTTCACCGACTTTATCCAGAAACTTGACATGCTCAAAACCAAATAAAATTTATTAAGGATCTGTGAGGACCTACTGCCATCAAAATTCTGCATAGATATCTTCACTTCTTCCAATAGAATAGCAAAAATCAAGGTTGCATTATTTGGGAAAATAACGATGAACCCGGGTTCATTGAGTTTTTATCCAAAAACTTGACATGCTCCAAACCAAATAATATTTATCAAGGATCTGTGTGGACCTATTGGCATCAAAATTCTGTATAGATATCTTCACTTCTTCCAATACAATAGCAAAAATCAAGGTTGCATTATTTGGGAAATTAACGATGAACCCGGGTTCATCGACTTTATCCAGAAACTTGACATGCTCCAAACCAAATAATATTTATCAAGCATCTGTGTGGACCTATTGGCATCAAAATTCTGCATAGATATCTTCACTTCTTAGAATACAATACCAAAAATCAAGGTTGCATTATTTGGGAAAATAACGATGAACCCGGGTTCATTGAGTTTTTATCCAAAAACTTGACATGCTCCAAACCAAATAATATTTATCAAGGATCTGTGACGACCTATTGGCATCAAAATTCTGCATAGATATCTTCACTTCTTCCAATACAATAGCAAAAATCAAGGTTTCATTATTTGGGAAAATAACGATGAACCCGGGTTCACCGACTTTACCCAGAAACTTGACATGCTCCAAACCAAATAATATTTACCAAGCATCTGTGAGGACCTACTGCCATCAAAATTCTGCATAGATATCTTCACTTCTTCCAATACAATAGCAAAAATCAAGGTTGCATTATTTGGGAAAATAACGATGAACCCGGGTTCACCGACTTTATCCAGAAACTTGACATGCTCCAAACCAAATAATATTTATCAAGGATCTGTGACGACCTACTGCCATCAAAATTCTGCATAGATATCTTCACTTCTTCCAATACAATAGCAAAAATCAAGGTTGCATTATTTGGGTAAATAACGATGAACCCGGGTTCACCGACTTTATCCAGAAACTTGACATGCTCCAAACCAAATAATATTTATCAAGGATCTGTGACGACCTACTGCCATCAAAATTCTGCATAGATATCTTCACTTCTTCCAATACAATAGCAAAAATCAAGGTTGCATTATTTGGGAAAATAACGATGAACTCGGGTTCACCGACTTTATCCAGAAACTTGACATGCTCCAAACCAAATAATATTTATCAAGGATCTGTGACGACCTACTGCCATCAAAATTCTGCATAGATATCTTCACTTCTTCCAATAGAATAGCAAAAATCAAGGTTGCATTATTTGGGTAAATAACGATGAACCCGGGTTCACCGACTTTATCCAGAAACTTGACATGCTCCAAACCAAATAATATTTATCAAGGATCTGTGAGGACCTATTGCCATCAAAATTCTGCATAGATATCTTCACTTCTTCCAATAGAATAGCAAAAATCAAGGTTGCATTATTTGGGTAAATAACGATGAACCCGGGTTCACCGACTTTATCCACAAACTTGACATGCTCCAAACCAAATAATATTTATCAAGGATCTGTGAGGACCTATTGCCATCAAAATTCTGCATAGATATCTTCACTTCTTCCAATACAATAGCAAAAATCAAGGTTGCATTATTTGAAAAATTAACGATGAACCCGGGTTCACTGACTTTTTATCTAAAAACTTCACATGCTCAAAACCAAATAATATTTATCAAGCATCTGTGAGGACCTATTGGCATCAAAATTCTGCATAGATATCTTCACTTCGTCCAATACAATAGCAAAAATCAAGGTTTCATTATTTGGGAAAATAACAATGAACCCGGGTTCACCGACTTTATCCAGAAACTTGACATGCTCAAAACCAAATAATATTTATCAAGCATCTGTGGGGACCTACTGCCATCAAATTTATGCATAGATAACTTCACTTCTTCCAATAGAATAGCAAAAATCAAGGTGGCATTATTTGGGAAACTAACGATGAACCCGGGTTCACCGACTTTATCCAGAAACTTGACATGCTCCAAACCAAATAATATTTATCAAGGATCTGTGAGGGCCTACTGCCATCAAAATTCTGCATAGATATCTTCACTTCTTCCAATACAATAGCAAAAATCAAGGTTGCATTATTTGGGAAAATAACGATGAACCCGGGTTCACCGACTTTATCCAGAAACTTGACATGCTCCAAACCAAATTATATTTATCAAGGATCTGTGACGACCTACTGCCATCAAAATTCTGCATAGATATCTTCACTTCTTCCAATAGAATAGCAAAAATCAAGGTTGCATTATTTGGGTAAATAACGATGAACCCGGGTTCACCGACTTTATCCAGAAACTTGACATGCTCCAAACCAAATAATATTTATCAAGGATCTGTGAGGACCTATTGCCATCAAAATTCTGCATAGATATCTTCACTTCTTCCAATACAATAGCAAAAATCAAGGTTGCATTATTTGAAAAATTAACGATGAACCCGGGTTCACTGACTTTTTATCTAAAAACTTCACAGGCTCAAAACCAAATAATATTTATCAAGCATCTGTGAGGACCTATTGGCATCAAAATTCTGCATAGATATCTTCACTTCGTCCAATACAATAGCAAAAATCAAGGTTTCATTATTTGGGAAAATAACAATGAACCCGGGTTCACCGACTTTATCCAGAAACTTGACATGCTCAAAACCAAATAATATTTATCAAGCATCTGTGGGGACCTACTGCCATCAAATTTATGCATAGATATCTTCACTTCTTCCAATAGAATAGCAAAAATCAAGGTGGCATTATTTGGGAAATTAACGATGAACCCGGGTTCACTGACTTTTTATCCAAAAACTTCACATGCTCAAAACCAAATAATATTTATCAAGCATCTGTGTGGACCTATTGGCATCAAAATTCTGCATAGATATCTTCACTTCTTCCAATACAATAGCAAAAATCAAGGTTGCATTATTTGGGAAAATAACGATGAACCCGGGTTCACCGACTTTATCCAGAAACTTGACATGCTCCAAACCAAATAATATTTATCAAGGATCTGTGACGACCTACTGCCATCAAAATTCTGCATAGATATCTTCACTTCTTCCAATACAATAGCAAAAATCAAGGTTGCATTATTTGGGAAAATAACGATGAACCCGGGTTCACCGACTTTATCCAGAAACTTGACATGCTCCAAACCAAATAATATTTATCAAGGATCTGTGACGACCTACTGCCATCAAAATTCTGCATAGATATCTTCACTTCTTCCAATACAATAGCAAAAATCAAAGTTGCATTATTTGGGAAAATAACGATGAACCCGGGTTCACCGACTTTATCCAGAAACTTGACATGCTCCAAACCAAATAATATTTATCAAGCATCTGTGAGGACCTACTGCCATCAAAATTCTGCATAGATATCTTCACTTCTTCCAATACAATAGCAAAAATCAAGGTTGCATAATTTGGGAAAATAACGATGAACCCGGGTTCACCGACTTTATCCAGAAACTTGACATGCTCCAAACCAAATTATATTTATCAAGCATCTGTGTGGACCTATTGGCATCAAAATTCTGCATAGATATCTTCACTTCTTCCAATACAATAGCAAAAATCAAGGTTTCATTATTTGGGAAAATAACGATGAACCCGGGTTCATCGACTTTATCCAGAAACTTGACATGCTCCAAACCAAATAATATTTATCAAGCATCTGTGTGGACTTACTGCCATCAAAATTCTGCATAGATATCTTCACTTCTTCCAATACAATAGCAAAAATCAAAGTTGCATTATTTGGGAAAATAACGATGAACCCGGGTTCACCTACTTTATCCAGAAACTTGACATGCTCCAAACCAAATAATATTTATCAAGCATCTGTGAGGACCTACTGCCATCAAAATTCTGCATAGATATCTTCACTTCTTCCAATAGAATAGCAAAAATCAAGGTTGCATTATTTGGGAAAATAACGATGAACCCGGGTTCATTGAGTTTTTATCCAAAAACTTGACATGCTCCAAACCAAATAATATTTATCAAGGATCTGTGTGGACCTATTGGCATCAAAATTCTGTATAGATATCTTCACTTCTTCCAATACAATAGCAAAAATCAAGGTTTCATTATTTGGGAAAATAACGATGAACCCGGGTTCATCGACTTTATCCAGAAACTTGACATGCTCCAAACCAAATAATATTTATCAAGCATCTGTGTGGACCTATTGGCATCAAAATTCTGCATAGATATCTTCACTTCTTAGAATACAATACCAAAAATCAAGGTTGCATTATTTGGGAAAATAACGATGAACCCGGGTTCACTGACTTTTTATCCAAAAACTTGACATACTCCAAACCAAATAATATTTATCAAGCATCTGTGCGGACCTATTGGCATCAAAATTCTGCATAGATATCTTCACTTCTTCCAATAGAATAGCAAAAATCAAGGTTGCATTATTTGGGCAATTAACGATGAACCCGGGTTCACTGACTTTTTATCTAAAAACTTCACATGCTCCAAACCAAATAATATTTATCAAGCATCTGTGTGGACCTATTGGCATCAAAATTCTGCATAGATATCTTCACTTCTTCCAATACAATAGCAAAAATCAAGGTTGCATTATTTGGGAAATTAACGATGAACCCGGGTTCACTGACTTTTTATCCAGAAACTTGACATGCTCCAAACCAAATAATATTTATCAAGCATCTGTGAGGACCTACTGCCATCAAAATTCTGCATAGATATCTTCACTTCTTCCAATACAATAGCAAAAATCAAGGTTGCATTATTTGGGAAAATAACGATGAACCCGGGTTCACCGACTATATCCAGAAACTTGACAGGCTCCAAACCAAATAATATTTATCAAGGATCTGTGAGGACCTACTGCCATCAAAATTCTGCATAGATATCTTCACTTCTTCCAATACAATAGCAAAAATCAAGGTTGCATTATTTGGGAAAATAACGATGAACCCGGGTTCATCGACTTTATCCAGAAACTTGACATGCTCCAAACCAAATAATATTTATCAAGCATCTGTGTGGACCTATTGGCATCAAAATTCTGCATAGATATCTTCACTTCTTCCAATACAATAGCAAAAATCAAGGTTTCATTATTTGGGAAAATAACGAGGAACCCGGGTTCATCGACTTTATCCAGAAACTTGACATGCTCCAAACCAAATAATATTTATCAAGCATCTGTGTGGACCTATTGGCATCAAAATTCTGCATAGATATCTTCACTTCTTCCAATACAATAGCAAAAATCAAGGTTGCATTATTTGGGAAAATAACGATGAACCCGGGTTCATCGACTTTATCCAGAAACTTGACATGCTCCAAACCAAATTATATTTATCAAGCATCTGTGTGGACCTATTGGCATCAAAATTCTGCATAGATATCTTCACTTCTTCCAATAGAATAGCAAAAATCAAGGTTGCATTATTTGGGAAAATAACGATGAACCCGGGTTCACTGACTTTTTATCCAAAAACTTGACATACTCCAAACCAAATAATATTTATCAAGCATCTGTGTGGACCTATTGGCATCAAAATTCTGCATAGATATCTTCACTTCTTCCAATACAATAGCAAAAATCAAGGTTGCATTATTTGGGAAAATAACGATGAACCCGGGTTCACTGACTTTTTATCTAAAAACTTCACATGCTCCAAACCAAATTATATTTATCAAGCATCTGTGTGGACCTATTGGCATCAAAATTCTGCATAGATATCTTCACTTCTTCCAATACAATAGCAAAAATCAAGGTTGCATTATTTGGGAAAATAACGATGAACCCGGGTTCATCGACTTTATCCAGAAACTTGACATGCTCCAAACCAAATAATATTTATCAAGCATCTGTGCGGACCTATTGGCATCAAAATTCTGCATAGATATCTTCACTTCTTCCAATAGAATAGCAAAAATCAAGGTTGCATTATTTGGGCAATTAACGATGAACCCGGGTTCACTGACTTTTTATCTAAAAACTTCACATGCTCCAAACCAAATAATATTTATCAAGCATCTGTGAGGACCTATTGGCATCAAAATTCTGCATAGATATCTTCACTTCTTCCAATACAATAGTAAAAATCAAGGTTGCATTATTTGGGAAATTAACGATGAACCCGGGTTCACTGACTTTTTATCCAAAAACTTGACATGCTCCAAACCAAATAATATTTATCAAGCATCTGTGAGGACCTACTGCCATCAAAATTCTGCATAGATATCTTCACTTCTTCCAATACAATAGCAAAAATCAAGGTTGCATTATTTGGGTAAATAACGATGAACCCGGGTTCACCGACTTTATCCAGAAACTTGACATACTCCAAACCAAATAATATTTATCAAGCATCTGTGAGGACCTATTGGCATCAAAATTCTGCATGGATATCTTCACTTCTTCCAATACAATAGCAAAAATCAAAGTTGCATTATTTGGGAAAATAACGATGAACCCGGGTTCACCGACTTTATCCAGAAACTTGACATGCTCCAAACCAAATAATATTTATCAAGCATCTGTGAGGACCTACTGCCATCAAAATTCTGCATAGATATCTTCACTTCTTCCAATACAATAGCAAAAATCAAGGTTGCATAATTTGGGAAAATAACGATGAACCCGGGTTCACCGACTTTATCCAGAAACTTGACATGCTCCAAACCAAATTATATTTATCAAGCATCTGTGAGGACCTACTGCCATCAAAATTCTGCATAGATATCTTCACTTCTTCCAATACAATAGCAAAAATCAAGGTTGCATCATTTGGGAAAATAACGATGAACCCGGGTTCACCGACTTTATCCAGAAACTTGACATGCTCCAAACCAAATTATATTTATCAAGCATCTGTGTGGACCTACTGCCATCAAAATTCTGCATAGATATCTTCACTTCTTCCAATACAATAGCAAAAATCAAGGTTTCATTATTTGGGAAAATAACGATGAACCCGGGTTCACCGACTTTATCCAGAAACTTGACATGCTCAAAACCAAATAAAATTTATTAAGGATCTGTGAGGACCTACTGCCATCAAAATTCTGCATAGATATCTTCACTTCTTCCAATAGAATAGCAAAAATCAAGGTTGCATTATTTGGGAAAATAACGATGAACCCGGGTTCATTGAGTTTTTATCCAAAAACTTGACATGCTCCAAACCAAATAATATTTATCAAGGATCTGTGTGGACCTATTGGCATCAAAATTCTGTATAGATATCTTCACTTCTTCCAATACAATAGCAAAAATCAAGGTTTCATTATTTGGGAAAATAACAATGAACCCGGGTTCACCGACTTTATCCAGAAACTTGACATGCTCAAAACCAAATAATATTTATCAAGCATCTGTGGGGACCTACTGCCATCAAATTTATGCATAGATATCTTCACTTCTTCCAATAGAATAGCAAAAATCAAGGTGGCATTATTTGGGAAAATAACGATGAACCCGGGTTCACCGACTTTATCCAGAAACTTGACATGCTCCAAACCAAATTATATTTATCAAGCATCTGTGTGGACCTACTGCCATCAAAATTCTGCATAGATATCTTCACTTCTTCCAATACAATAGCAAAAATCAAGGTTTCATTATTTGGGAAAATAACGATGAACCCGGGTTCACCGACTTTATCCAGAAACTTGACATGCTCAAAACCAAATAAAATTTATTAAGGATCTGTGAGGACCTACTGCCATCAAAATTCTGCATAGATATCTTCACTTCTTCCAATAGAATAGCAAAAATCAAGGTTGCATTATTTGGGAAAATAACGATGAACCCGGGTTCATTGAGTTTTTATCCAAAAACTTGACATGCTCCAAACCAAATAATATTTATCAAGGATCTGTGTGGACCTATTGGCATCAAAATTCTGTATAGATATCTTCACTTCTTCCAATACAATAGCAAAAATCAAGGTTTCATTATTTGGGAAAATAACGATGAACCCGGGTTCACTGACTTTTTATCTAAAAACTTCACATGCTCAAAACCAAATTATATTTATCAAGCATCTGTGTGGACCTATTGGCATCAAAATTCTGCATAGATATCTTCACTTCTTCCAATACAATAGCAAAAATCAAGGTTGCATTATTTGGGAAAATAACGATGAACCCGGGTTCATCGACTTTATCCAGAAACTTGACATGCTCCAAACCAAATAATATTTATCAAGCATCTGTGCGGACCTATTGGCATCAAAATTCTGCATAGATATCTTCACTTCTTCCAATAGAATAGCAAAAATCAAGGTTGCATTATTTGGGCAATTAACGATGAACCCGGGTTCACTGACTTTTTATCTAAAAACTTCACATGCTCCAAACCAAATAATATTTATCAAGCATCTGTGAGGACCTATTGGCATCAAAATTCTGCATAGATATCTTCACTTCTTCCAATACAATAGCAAAAATCAAGGTTGCATTATTTGGGAAATTAACGATGAACCCGGGTTCACTGACTTTTTATCCAAAAACTTGACATGCTCCAAACCAAATAATATTTATCAAGCATCTGTGAGGACCTACTGCCATCAAAATTCTGCATAGATATCTTCACTTCTTCCAATACAATAGCAAAAATCAAGGTTGCATTATTTGGGTAAATAACGATGAACCCGGGTTCACCGACTTTATCCAGAAACTTGACAAACTCCAAACCAAATAATATTTATCAAGCATCTGTGAGGACCTATTGGCATCAAAATTCTGCATAGATATCTTCACTTCTTCCAATACAATAGCAAAAATCAAAGTTGCATTATTCGGGAAAATAACGATGAACCCGGGTTCACCGACTTTATCCAGAAACTTGACATGCTCCAAACCAAATAATATTTATCAAGCATCTGTGAGGACCTACTGCCATCAAAATTCTGCATAGATATCTTCACTTCTTCCAATACAATAGCAAAAATCAAGGTTGCATAATTTGGGAAAATAACGATGAACCCGGGTTCACCGACTTTATCCAGAAACTTGACATGCTCCAAACCAAATTATATTTATCAAGCATCTGTGAGGACCTACTGCCATCAAAATTCTGCATAGATATCTTCACTTCTTCCAATACAATAGCAAAAATCAAGGTTGCATCATTTGGGAAAATAACAATGAACCCGGGTTCACCGACTTTATCCAGAAACTTGACATGCTCCAAACCAAATTATATTTATCAAGCATCTGTGTGGACCTACTGCCATCAAAATTCTGCATAGATATCTTCACTTCTTCCAATACAATAGCAAAAATCAAGGTTTCATTATTTGGGAAAATAACGATGAACCCGGGTTCACCGACTTTATCCAGAAACTTGACATGCTCAAAACCAAATAAAATTTATTAAGGATCTGTGAGGACCTACTGCCATCAAAATTCTGCATAGATATCTTCACTTCTTCCAATAGAATAGCAAAAATCAAGGTTGCATTATTTGGGAAAATAACGATGAACCCGGGTTCATTGAGTTTTTATCCAAAAACTTGACATGCTCCAAACCAAATAATATTTATCAAGGATCTGTGTGGACCTATTGGCATCAAAATTCTGTATAGATATCTTCACTTCTTCCAATACAATAGCAAAAATCAAGGTTTCATTATTTGGGAAATTAACGATGAACCCGGGTTCATCGACTTTATCCAGAAACTTGACATGCTCCAAACCAAATAATATTTATCAAGCATCTGTGTGGACCTATTGGCATCAAAATTCTGCATAGATATCTTCACTTCTTAGAATACAATACCAAAAATCAAGGTTGCATTATTTGGGAAAATAACGATGAACCCGGGTTCATTGAGTTTTTATCCAAAAACTTGACATGCTCCAAACCAAATAATATTTATCAAGGATCTGTGACGACCTATTGGCATCAAAATTCTGCATAGATATCTTCACTTCTTCCAATACAATAGCAAAAATCAAGGTTTCATTATTTGGGAAAATAACGATGAACCCGGGTTCACCGACTTTACCCAGAAACTTGACATGCTCCAAACCAAATAATATTTACCAAGCATCTGTGAGGACCTACTGCCATCAAAATTCTGCATAGATATCTTCACTTCTTCCAATACAATAGCAAAAATCAAGGTTGCATTATTTGGGAAAATAACGATGAACCCGGGTTCACCGACTTTATCCAGAAACTTGACATGCTCCAAACCAAATAATATTTATCAAGGATCTGTGACGACCTACTGCCATCAAAATTCTGCATAGATATCTTCACTTCTTCCAATACAATAGCAAAAATCAAGGTTGCATTATTTGGGTAAATAACGATGAACCCGGGTTCACCGACTTTATCCAGAAACTTGACATGCTCCAAACCAAATAATATTTATCAAGGATCTGTGAGGACCTACTGCCATCAAAATTCTGCATAGATATCTTCACTTCTTCCAATACAATAGCAAAAATCAAGGTTGCATTATTTGGGAAAATAACGATGAACTCGGGTTCACCGACTTTATCCAGAAACTTGACATGCTCCAAACCAAATAATATTTATCAAGGATCTGTGACGACCTACTGCCATCAAAATTCTGCATAGATATCTTCACTTCTTCCAATAGAATAGCAAAAATCAAGGTTGCATTATTTGGGTAAATAACGATGAACCCGGGTTCACCGACTTTATCCAGAAACTTGACATGCTCCAAACCAAATAATATTTATCAAGGATCTGTGAGGACCTATTGCCATCAAAATTCTGCATAGATATCTTCACTTCTTCCAATAGAATAGCAAAAATCAAGGTTGCATTATTTGGGTAAATAACGATGAACCCGGGTTCACCGACTTTATCCAGAAACTTGACATGCTCCAAACCAAATAATATTTATCAAGGATCTGTGAGGACCTATTGCCATCAAAATTCTGCATAGATATCTTCACTTCTTCCAATACAATAGCAAAAATCAAGGTTGCATTATTTGAAAAATTAACGATGAACCCGGGTTCACTGACTTTTTATCTAAAAACTTCACATGCTCAAAACCAAATAATATTTATCAAGCATCTGTGAGGACCTATTGGCATCAAAATTCTGCATAGATATCTTCACTTCGTCCAATACAATAGCAAAAATCAAGGTTTCATTATTTGGGAAAATAACAATGAACCCGGGTTCACCGACTTTATCCAGAAACTTGACATGCTCAAAACCAAATAATATTTATCAAGCATCTGTGGGGACCTACTGCCATCAAATTTATGCATAGATAACTTCACTTCTTCCAATAGAATAGCAAAAATCAAGGTGGCATTATTTGGGAAACTAACGATGAACCCGGGTTCACTGACTTTTTATCCAAAAACTTCACATGCTCAAAACCAAATAATATTTATCAAGCATCTGTGTGGACCTATTGGCATCAAAATTCTGCATAGATATCTTCACTTCTTCCAATACAATAGCAAAAATCAAGGTTGCATTATTTGGGAAAATAACGATGAACCCGGGTTCACCGACTTTATCCAGAAACTTGACATGCTCCAAACCAAATAATATTTATCAAGGATCTGTGACGACCTACTGCCATCAAAATTCTGCATAGATATCTTCACTTCTTCCAATACAATAGCAAAAATCAAGGTTGCATTATTTGGGTAAATAACGATGAACCCGGGTTCACCGACTTTATCCAGAAACTTGACATGCTCCAAACCAAATAATATTTATCAAGGATCTGTGACGACCTACTGCCATCAAAATTCTGCATAGATATCTTCACTTCTTCCAATACAATAGCAAAAATCAAGGTTGCATTATTTGGGTAAATAACGATGAACCCGGGTTCACCGACTTTATCCAGAAACTTGACATGCTCCAAACCAAATAATATTTATCAAGGATCTGTGAGGACCTACTGCCATCAAAATTCTGTATAGATATCTTCACTTCTTCCAATACAATAGCAAAAATCAAGGTTGCATTATTTGGGAAAATAACGATGAACCCGGGTTCACCGACTTTTCCAGAAACTTGACATGCTCCAAACCAAATAATATTTATCAAGGATCTGTGACGACCTACTGCCATCAAAATTCTGCATAGATATCTTCACTTCTTCCAATACAATAGCAAAAATCAAGGTTGCATTATTTGGGTAAATAACGATGAACCCGGGTTCACCGACTTTATCCAGAAACTTGACATGCTCCAAACCAAATAATATTTATCAAGGATCTGTGACGACCTACTGCCATCAAAATTCTGCATAGATATCTTCACTTCTTCCAATACAATAGCAAAAATCAAGGTTGCATTATTTGGGTAAATAACGATGAACCCGGGTTCACCGACTTTATCCAGAAACTTGACATGCTCCAAACCAAATAATATTTATCAAGGATCTGTGAGGACCTACTGCCATCAAAATTCTGCATAGATATCTTCACTTCTTCCAATACAATAGCAAAAATCAAGGTTGCATTATTTGGGAAAATAACGATGAACCCGGGTTCACTGACTTTTTATCTAAAAACTTCACATGCTCCAAACCAAATTATATTTATCAAGCATCTGTGTGGACCTATTGGCATCAAAATTCTGCATAGATATCTTCACTTCTTCCAATACAATAGCAAAAATCAAGGTTTCATTATTTGGGAAAATAACGATGAACCCGGGTTCATCGACTTTATCCAGAAACTTGACATGCTCCAAACCAAATAATATTTATCAAGCATCTGTGCGGACCTATTGGCATCAAAATTCTGCATAGATATCTTCACTTCTTCCAATAGAATAGCAAAAATCAAGGTTGCATTATTTGGGCAATTAACGATGAACCCGGGTTCACTGACTTTTTATCCAAAAACTTGACATGCTCAAAACCAAATAATATTTATCAAGCATCTGTGAGGACCTATTGGCACCCAAAATTCTGCATAGATATCTTCACTTCTTACAAAAGAATAGCAAAAATCAAGGTTGCATTATTTGGGTAAATAACGATGAACCCGGGTTCATTGAGTTTTATCGAGAAACTTGACATGCTCCAAACGAAATAATATTTATCAAGCATCTGTGTGGACCTATTGGCATCAAAATTCTGTATAGATATCTTCACTTCTTCCAATACAATAGCAAAAATCAAGGTTGCATTATTTGAAAAATTAACGATGAACCCGGGTTCACTGACTTTTTATCTAAAAACTTCACATGCTCCAAACCAAATAATATTTATCAAGCATCTGTGTGGACCTATTGGCATCAAAATTCTGCATAGATATCTTCACTTCTTCCAATACAATAGCAAAAATCAAGGTTGCATTATTTGGGCAATTAACGATGAACCCCGCGGGTTCACTGACTTTACATCTAAAAACTTCACATGCTCCAAAACAAATAATATTTATCAAGCATCTGTGAGGACCTATTGGCATCAAAATTCTGCATAGATATCTTCACTTCTTCCAATACAATAGCAAAAATCAAGGTTGCATTATTTGGGAAAATAACGATGAACCCGGGTTCATCGACTTTATCCAGAAACTTGACATGCTCCAAACCAAATAATATTTATCAAGCATCTGTGTGGACCTATTGGCATCAAAATTCTGCATAGATATCTTCACTTCTTCCAATACAATAGCAAAAATCAAGGTTGCATTATTTGGGCAATTAACGATGAACCCGGGTTCACTGACTTTTTATCCAAAAACTTGACATGCTCAAAACCAAATAATATTTATCAAGCATCTGTGAGGACCTATTGGCACCCAAAATTCTGCATAGATATCTTCACTTCTTCCAATAGAATAGCAAAAATCAAGGTTTCATTATTTGGGAAAATAACGATGAACCCGGGTTCATCGACTTTATCTAGAAACTTGACATGCTCCAAACCAAATAATATTTATCAAGCATCTGTGCGGACCTATTGGCATCAAAATTCTGCATAGATATCTTCACTTCTTCCAATAGAATAGCAAAAATCAAGGTTGCATTATTTGGGCAATTAACGATGAACCCGGGTTCACTGACTTTTTATCCAAAAACTTGACATGCTCAAAACCAAATAATATTTATCAAGCATCTGTGAGGACCTATTGGCACCCAAAATTCTGCATAGATATCTTCACTTCTTACAATAGAATAGCAAAAATCAAGGTTGCATTATTTGGGTAAATAACGATGAACCGGGGTTCATTGAGTTTTATCGAGAAACTTGACATGCTCCAAACGAAATAATATTTATCAAGCATCTGTGTGGACCTATTGGCATCAAAATTCTGTATAGATATCTTCACTTCTTCCAATACAATAGCAAAAATCAAGGTTGCATTATTTGAAAAATTAACGATGAACCCGGGTTCACTGACTTTTTATCTAAAAACTTCACATGCTCCAAACCAAATAATATTTATCAAGCATCTGTGTGGACCTATTGGCATCAAAATTCTGCATAGATATCTTCACTTCGTCCAATACAACAGCAAAAATCAAGGTTTCATTATTTGGGAAAATAACGATGAACCCGGGTTCACTGACTTTTTATCCAAAAACTTGACATGCTCAAAACCAAATAATATTTATTAAGGATCTGTGAGGACCTACTGCCATCAAAATTCTGCATAGATATCTTCACTTCTTCCAATAGAATAGCAAAAATCAAGGTTGCATTATTTGGGAAATTAACGATGAACCCGGGTTCACTGACTTTTTATCCAAAAACTTCACATGCTCCAAACCAAATAATATTTATCAAGCATCTGTGTGGACCTATTGGCGTCAAAATTCTGCATAGATATCTTCACTTCTTCCAATAGAATAGCAAAAATCAAGGTTGCATTATTTGGGCAATTAACGATGAACCCGGGTTCACTGACTTTATATCTAAAAACTTCACATGCTCCAAAACAAATAATATTTATCAAGCATCTGTGAGGACCTATTGGCATCAAAATTCTGCATAGATATCTTCACTTCTTCCAATACAATAGCAAAAATCAAGGTTGCATTATTTGGGAAAATAACGATGAACCCGGGTTCATCGACTTTATCCAGAAACTTGACATGCTCCAAACCAAATAATATTTATCAAGCATCTGTGTGGACCTATTGGCGTCAAAATTCTGCATAGATATCTTCACTTCTTCCAATAGAAGAGCAAAAATCAAGGTTGCATTATTTGGGAAAATAACGATGAACCCGGGTTCACTGACTTTATATCTAAAAACTTCACATGCTCCAAAACAAATAATATTTATCAAGCATCTGTGAGGACCTATTGGCATCAAAATTCTGCATAGATATCTTCACTTCTTCCAATACAATAGCAAAAATCAAGGTTGCATTATTTGGGAAAATAACGATGAACCCGGGTTCACCGACTATATCCAGAAACTTGACAGGCTCCAAACCAAATAATATTTATCAAGGATCTGTGAGGACCTACTGCCATCAAAATTCTGCATAGATATCTTCACTTCTTCCAATACAATAGCAAAAATCAAGGTTGCATTATTTGGGCAATTAACGATGAACCCGGGTTCACCGACTTTTTATCTAAAAACTTCATATGCTCCAAACCAAATTATATTTATCAAGCATCTGTGTGGACCTACTGCCATCAAAATTCTGCATAGATATCTTCACTTCTTCCAATACAATAGCAAAAATCAAAGTTGCATTATTTGGGAAAATAACGATGAACCCGGGTTCACCGACTTTATCCAGAAACTTGACATGCTCCAAACCAAATAATATTTATCAAGGATCTGTGACGACCTACTGCCATCAAAATTCTGCATAGATATCTTCACTTCTTCCAATACAATAGCAAAAATCAAGGTTGCATTATTTGGGAAAATAACGATGAACCCGGGTTCATTGAGTTTTTATCCAAAAACTTGACATGCTCCAAACCAAATAATATTTATCAAGGATCTGTGTGGACCTATTGGCATCAAAATTCTGCATAGATATCTTCACTTCTTCCAATACAATAGCAAAAATCAAGGTTGCATTATTTGGGAAAATAACGATGAACCCGGGTTCACCGACTATATCCAGAAACTTGACAGGCTCCAAACCAAATAATATTTATCAAGCATCTGTGTGGACCTATTGGCATCAAAATTCTGCATAGATATCTTCACTTCTTCCAATAGAATAGCAAAAATCAAGGTTGCATTATTTGGGAAAATAACGATGAACCCGGGTTCACTGACTTTTTATCCAAAAACTTGACATGCTCCAAACCAAATAATATTTATCAAGGATCTGTGTGGACCTATTGGCATCAAAATTCTGCATAGATATCTTCACTTCTTCCAATACAATAGCAAAAATCAAGGTTGCATTATTTGGGAAAATAACGATGAACCTGGGTTCATTGAGTTTTTATCCAAAAACTTGACATGCTCCAAACCAAATAATATTTATCAAGGATCTGTGTGGACCTATTGGCATCAAAATTCTGCATAGATATCTTCACTTCTTCCAATACAATAGCAAAAATCAAGGTTTCATTATTTGGGAAAATAACGATGAACCCGGGTTCACCGACTATATCCAGAAACTTGACAGGCTCCAAACCAAATAATATTTATCAAGGATCTGTGAGGACCTACTGCCATCAAAATTCTGCATAGATATCTTCACTTCTTCCAATACAATAGCAAAAATCAAGGTTGCATTATTTGGGCAATTAACGATGAACCCGGGTTCACCGACTTTTTATCTAAAAACTTCATATGCTCCAAACCAAATTATATTTATCAAGCATCTGTGTGGACCTATTGGCATCAAAATTCTGCATAGATATCTTCACTTCTTCCAATAGAATAGCAAAAATCAAGGTTGCATTATTTGGGAAAATAACGATGAACCCGGGTTCATTGAGTTTTTATCCAAAAACTTGACATGCTCCAAACCAAATAATATTTATCAAGGATCTGTGTGGACCTATTGGCATCAAAATTCTGTATAGATATCTTCACTTCTTCCAATACAATAGCAAAAATCAAGGTTTCATTATTTGGGAAATTAACGATGAACCCGGGTTCACCGACTTTATCCAGAAACTTGACATGCTCCAAACCAAATAATATTTATCAAGCATCTGTGTGGACCTATTGGCATCAAAATTCTGCATAGATATCTTCACTTCTTAGAATACAATACCAAAAATCAAGGTTGCATTATTTGGGAAAATAACGATGAACCCGGGTTCATTGAGTTTTTATCCAAAAACTTGACATGCTCCAAACCAAATAATATTTATCAAGCATCTGTGTAGACCTATTGGCATCAAAATTCTGCATAGATATCTTCACTTCTTCCAATACAATAGCAAAAATCAAGGTTTCATTATTTGGGAAAATAACAATGAACCCGGGTTCACCGACTTTATCCAGAAACTTGACATGCTCCAAACCAAATAATATTTACCAAGCATCTGTGAGGACCTACTGCCATCAAAATTCTGCATAGATATCTTCACTTCTTCCAATACAATAGCAAAAATCAAGGTTGCATTATTTGGGAAAATAACGATGAACCCGGGTTCACCGACTCTTTCCAGAAACTTGACATGCTCCAAACCAAATAATATTTATCAAGCATCTGTGTGGACCTATTGGCATCAAAATTCAGTATAGATATCTTCACTTCTTCCAATACAATAGCAAAAATCAAGGTTGCATTATTTGAAAAATTAACGATGAACCCGGGTTCACTGACTTTTTATCTAAAAACTTCACATGCTCCAAACCAAATAATATTTATCAAGCATCTGTGTGGACCTATTGGCATCAAAATTCTGCATAGATATCTTCACTTCGTCCAATACAATAGCAAAAATCAAGGTTTCATTATTTGGGAAAATAACAATGAACCCGGGTTCACCGACTTTATCCAGAAACTTGACATGCTCCAAACCAAATAATATTTATTAAGGATCTGTGAGGACCTACTGCCATCAAAATTCTGCATAGATATCTTCACTTCTTCCAATACAATAGCAAAAATCAAGGTTGCATTATTTGGGAAAATAACGATGAACCCGGGTTCACCGACTTTATCCACAAACTTGACATGCTCCAAACCAAATAATATTTATCAAGCATCTGTGAGGACCTACTGCCATCAAAATTCTGCATAGATATCTTCACTTCTTCCAATACAATAGCAAAAATCAAGGTTTCATCATTTGGGAAAATAACGATGAACCCGGGTTCACCGACTTTATCCAGAAACTTGACATGCTCCAAACCAAATTATATTTATCAAGCATCTGTGTGGACCTACTGCCATCAAAATTCTGCATAGATATCTTCACTTCTTCCAATACAATAGCAAAAATCAAGGTTTCATTATTTGGGAAAATAACGATGAACCCGGGTTCACCGACTTTATCCAGAAACTTGACATGCTCCAAACCAAATAATATTTACCAAGCATCTGTGAGGACCTACTGCCATCAAAATTCTGCATAGATATCTTCACTTCTTCCAATACAATAGCAAAAATCAAGGTTGCATTATTTGGGAAAATAACGATGAACCCGGGTTCACCGACTCTTTCCAGAAACTTGACATGCTCCAAACCAAATAATATTTATCAAGCATCTGTGTGGACCTATTGGCATCAAAATTCAGTATAGATATCTTCACTTCTTCCAATACAATAGCAAAAATCAAGGTTGCATTATTTGAAAAATTAACGATGAACCCGGGTTCACTGACTTTTTATCTAAAAACTTCACATGCTCCAAACCAAATAATATTTATCAAGCATCTGTGTGGACCTATTGGCATCAAAATTCTGCATAGATATCTTCACTTCGTCCAATACAATAGCAAAAATCAAGGTTTCATTATTTGGGAAAATAACAATGAACCCGGGTTCACCGACTTTATCCAGAAACTTGACATGCTCAAAACCAAATAATATTTATTAAGGATCTGTGAGGACCTACTGCCATCAAAATTCTGCATAGATATCTTCACTTCTTCCAATACAATAGCAAAAATCAAGGTTGCATTATTTGGGAAAATAACGATGAACCCGGGTTCACCGACTTTATCCACAAACTTGACATGCTCCAAACCAAATAATATTTATCAAGCATCTGTGAGGACCTACTGCCATCAAAATTCTGCATAGATATCTTCACTTCTTCCAATACAATAGCAAAAATCAAGGTTGCATCATTTGGGTAAATAACGATGAACCCGGGTTCACCGACTTTATCCAGAAACTTGACATGCTCCAAACCAAATTATATTTATCAAGCATCTGTGTGGACCTACTGCCATCAAAATTCTGCATAGATATCTTCACTTCTTCCAATACAATAGCAAAAATCAAGGTTTCATTATTTGGGAAAATAACGATGAACCCGGGTTCACCGACTTTATCCAGAAACTTGACATGCTCAAAACCAAATAATATTTATTAAGGATCTGTGAGGACCTACTGCCATCAAAATTCTGCATAGATATCTTCACTTCTTCCAATACAATAGCAAAAATCAAGGTTGCATTATTTGGGAAAATAACGATGAACCCGGGTTCACCGACTTTATCCAGAAACTTGACATGCTCCAAACCAAATAATATTTATCAAGGATCTGTGACGACCTACTGCCATCAAAATTCTGCATAGATATCTTCACTTCTTCCAATACAATAGCAAAAATCAAGGTTGCATTATTTGGGTAAATAACGATGAACCCGGGTTCACCGACTTTATCCAGAAACTTGACATGCTCCAAACCAAATAATATTTATCAAGGATCTGTGAGGACCTACTGCCATCAAAATTCTGCATAGATATCTTCACTTCTTCCAATACAATAGCAAAAATCAAGGTTGCATTATTTGGGAAAATAACGATGAACCCGGGTTCACCGACTTTATCCAGAAACTTGACATGCTCCAAACCAAATAATATTTATCAAGGATCTGTGAGGGCCTACTGCCATCAAAATTCTGCATAGATATCTTCACTTCTTCCAATACAATAGCAAAAATCAAGGTTGCATTATTTGGGAAAATAACGATGAACCCGGGTTCACCGACTTTATCCAGAAACTTGACATGCTCCAAACCAAATAATATTTATCAAGGATCTGTGACGACCTACTGCCATCAAAATTCTGCATAGATATCTTCACTTCTTCCAATAGAATAGCAAAAATCAAGGTTGCATTATTTGGGTAAATAACGATGAACCCGGGTTCACCGACTTTATCCAGAAACTTGACATGCTCCAAACCAAATAATATTTATCAAGGATCTGTGAGGACCTATTGCCATCAAAATTCTGCATAGATATCTTCACTTCTTCCAATACAATAGCAAAAATCAAGGTTGCATTATTTGAAAAATTAACGATGAACCCGGGTTCACTGACTTTTTATCTAAAAACTTCACATGCTCAAAACCAAATAATATTTATCAAGCATCTGTGAGGACCTATTGGCATCAAAATTCTGCATAGATATCTTCACTTCGTCCAATACAATAGCAAAAATCAAGGTTTCATTATTTGGGAAAATAACAATGAACCCGGGTTCACCGACTTTATCCAGAAACTTGACATGCTCAAAACCAAATAATATTTATCAAGCATCTGTGGGGACCTACTGCCATCAAATTTATGCATAGATATCTTCACTTCTTCCAATAGAATAGCAAAAATCAAGGTGGCATTATTTGGGAAATTAACGATGAACCCGGGTTCACTGACTTTTTATCCAAAAACTTCACATGCTCAAAACCAAATAATATTTATCAAGCATCTGTGAGGACCTACTGCCATCAAAATTCTGCATAGATATCTTCACTTCTTCCAATACAATAGCAAAAATCAAGGTTGCATCATTTGGGAAAATAACGATGAACCCGGGTTCACCGACTTTATCCAGAAACTTGACATGCTCCAAACCAAATTATATTTATCAAGCATCTGTGTGGACCTATTGGCATCAAAATTCTGCATAGATATCTTCACTTCTTCCAATACAATAGCAAAAATCAAGGTTGCATTATTTGGGAAAATAACGATGAACCCGGGTTCATCGACTTTATCCAGAAACTTGACATGCTCCAAACCAAATAATATTTATCAAGCATCTGTGTGGACCTATTGGCATCAAAATTCTGCATAGATATCTTCACTTCTTCCAATAGAATAGCAAAAATCAAGGTTGCATTATTTGGGAAAATAACGATGAACCCGGGTTCACTGACTTTTTATCCAAAAACTTGACATGCTCCAAACCAAATAATATTTATCAAGGATCTGTGTGGACCTATTGGCATCAAAATTCTGCATAGATATCTTCACTTCTTCCAAT
This sequence comes from Bimastos eiseni, assembly GCA_959347315.1. NCBI lineage: Eukaryota > Metazoa > Annelida > Clitellata > Crassiclitellata > Lumbricidae > Bimastos > Bimastos eiseni. Next base: position 34,472,873 of record OY365811.1, on the reverse strand, counting down.
ACAATAGCAAAAATCAAGGTTGCATTATTTGGGAAAATAACGATGAACCTGGGTTCATTGAGTTTTTATCCAAAAACTTGACATGCTCCAAACCAAATAATATTTATCAAGGATCTGTGTGGACCTATTGGCATCAAAATTCTGCATAGATATCTTCACTTCTTCCAATACAATAGCAAAAATCAAGGTTTCATTATTTGGGAAAATAACGATGAACCCGGGTTCACCGACTATATCCAGAAACTTGACAGGCTCCAAACCAAATAATATTTATCAAGGATCTGTGAGGACCTACTGCCATCAAAATTCTGCATAGATATCTTCACTTCTTCCAATACAATAGCAAAAATCAAGGTTGCATTATTTGGGAAAATAACGATGAACCCGGGTTCACCGACTTTATCCAGAAACTTGACATGCTCCAAACCAAATAATATTTATCAAGGATCTGTGACGACCTACTGCCATCAAAATTCTGCATAGATATCTTCACTTCTTCCAATAGAATAGCAAAAATCAAGGTTGCATTATTTGGGTAAATAACGATGAACCCGGGTTCACCGACTTTATCCAGAAACTTGACATGCTCCAAACCAAATAATATTTATCAAGGATCTGTGAGGACCTATTGCCATCAAAATTCTGCATAGATATCTTCACTTCTTCCAATACAATAGCAAAAATCAAGGTTGCATTATTTGAAAAATTAACGATGAACCCGGGTTCACTGACTTTTTATCTAAAAACTTCACATGCTCAAAACCAAATAATATTTATCAAGCATCTGTGAGGACCTATTGGCATCAAAATTCTGCATAGATATCTTCACTTCGTCCAATACAATAGCAAAAATCAAGGTTTCATTATTTGGGAAAATAACAATGAACCCGGGTTCACCGACTTTATCCAGAAACTTGACATGCTCAAAACCAAATAATATTTATCAAGCATCTGTGGGGACCTACTGCCATCAAATTTATGCATAGATATCTTCACTTCTTCCAATAGAATAGCAAAAATCAAGGTGGCATTATTTGGGAAATTAACGATGAACCCGGGTTCACTGACTTTTTATCCAAAAACTTCACATCCTCAAAACCAAATAATATTTATCAAGCATCTGTGTGGACCTATTGGCATCAAAATTCTGCATAGATATCTTCACTTCTTCCAATACAATAGCAAAAATCAAGGTTGCATTATTTGGGAAAATAACGATGAACCCGGGTTCACCGACTTTATCCAGAAACTTGACATGCTCCAAACCAAATAATATTTATCAAGGATCTGTGACGACCTACTGCCATCAAAATTCTGCATAGATATCTTCACTTCTTCCAATACAATAGCAAAAATCAAGGTTGCATTATTTGGGAAAATAACGATGAACCCGGGTTCACCGACTTCATCCAGAAACTTGACATGCTCCAAACCAAATAATATTTATCAAGGATCTGTGACGACCTACTGCCATCAAAATTCTGCATAGATATCTTCACTTCTTCCAATACAATAGCAAAAATCAAGGTTGCATTATTTGAGTAAATAACGATGAACCCGGGTTCACCGACTTTATCCAGAAACTTGACATGCTCCAAACCAAATAATATTTATCAAGGATCTGTGAGGACCTACTGCCATCAAAATTCTGCATAGATATCTTCACTTCTTCCAATACAATAGCAAAAATCAAGGTTGCATTATTTGGGAAATTAACGATGAACCCGGGTTCACTGACTTTTTATCCAAAAACTTGACATGCTCCAAACCAAATAATATTTATCAAGCATCTGTGAGGACCTACTGCCATCAAAATTCTGCATAGATATCTTCACTTCTTCCAATACAATAGCAAAAATCAAGGTTGCATTATTTGGGAAAATAACGATGAACCCGGGTTCACCGACTTTATCCAGAAACTTGACATACTCCAAACCAAATAATATTTATCAAGCATCTGTGAGGACCTATTGGCATCAAAATTCTGCATAGATATCTTCACTTCTTCCAATACAATAGCAAAAATCAAGGTTGCATTATTTGAAAAATTAACGATGAACCCGGGTTCACTGACTTTTTATCTAAAAACTTCACATGCTCCAAACCAAATAATATTTATCAAGCATCTGTGAGGACCTACTGCCATCAAAATTCTGCATAGATATCTTCACTTCTTCCAATACAATAGCAAAAATCAAGGTTGCATTATTTGGGTAAATAACGATGAACCCGGGTTCACCGACTTTATCCAGAAACTTGACATGCTCCAAACCAAATAATATTTATCAAGGATCTGTGAGGACCTACTGCCATCAAAATTCTGCATAGATATCTTCACTTCTTCCAATACAATAGCAAAAATCAAGGTTGCATTATTTGGGAAATTAACGATGAACCCGGGTTCACTGACTTTTTATCCAAAAACTTGACATGCTCCAAACCAAATAATATTTATCAAGCATCTGTGAGGACCTATTGGCATCAAAATTCTGCATAGATATCTTCACTTCTTCCAATACAATAGCAAAAATCAAGGTTGCATTATTTGGGTAAATAACGATGAACCCGGGTTCACCGACTTTATCCAGAAACTTGACATGCTCCAAACCAAATAATATTTATCAAGGATCTGTGAGGACCTACTGCCATCAAAATTCTGCATAGATATCTTCACTTCTTCCAATACAATAGCAAAAATCAAGGTTGCATTATTTGGGAAATTAACGATGAACCCGGGTTCACTGACTTTTTATCCAAAAACTTGACATGCTCCAAACCAAATAATATTTATCAAGCATCTGTGAGGACCTATTGGCATCAAAATTCTGCATAGATATCTTCACTTCTTCCAATACAATAGCAAAAATCAAGGTTGCATTATTTGGGCAATTAACGATGAACCCGGGTTCACCGACTTTTTATCTAAAAACTTCATATGCTCCAAACCAAATTATATTTATCAAGCATCTGTGTGGACCTACTGCCATCAAAATTCTGCATAGATATCTTCACTTCTTCCAATACAATAGCAAAAATCAAAGTTGCATTATTTGGGAAAATAACGATGAACCCGGGTTCACCGACTTTATCCAGAAACTTGACATGCTCCAAACCAAATAATATTTATCAAGGATCTGTGACGACCTACTGCCATCAAAATTCTGCATAGATATCTTCACTTCTTCCAATAGAATAGCAAAAATCAAGGTTGCATTATTTGGGAAAATAACGATGAACCCGGGTTCACTGACTTTTTATCCAAAAACTTGACATGCTCCAAACCAAATAATATTTATCAAGCATCTGTGAGGACCTATTGGCATCAAAATTCTGCATAGATATCTTCACTTCTTCCAATACAATAGCAAAAATCAAGGTTGCATTATTTGGGCAATTAACGATGAACCCGGGTTCACCGACTTTTTATCTAAAAACTTCATATGCTCCAAACCAAATTATATTTATCAAGCATCTGTGTGGACCTACTGCCATCAAAATTCTGCATAGATATCTTCACTTCTTCCAATACAATAGCAAAAATCAAAGTTGCATTATTTGGGAAAATAACGATGAACCCGGGTTCACCGACTTTATCCAGAAACTTGACATGCTCCAAACCAAATAATATTTATCAAGGATCTGTGACGACCTACTGCCATCAAAATTCTGCATAGATATCTTCACTTCTTCCAATAGAATAGCACAAAATCAAGGTTGCATTATTTGGGAAAATAACGATGAACCCGGGTTCACTGACTTTTTATCCAAAAACTTGACATACTCCAAACCAAATAATATTTATCAAGCATCTGTGTGGACCTATTGGCATCAAAATTCTGCATAGATATCTTCACTTCTTCCAATACAATAGCAAAAATCAAGGTTGCATTATTTGGGAAAATAACGATGAACCCGGGTTCACTGACTTTTTATCTAAAAACTTCACATGCTCCAAACCAAATTATATTTATCAAGCATCTGTGTGGACCTATTGGCATCAAAATTCTGCATAGATATCTTCACTTCTTCCAATACAATAGCAAAAATCAAGGTTTCATTATTTGGGAAAATAACGATGAACCCGGGTTCATCGACTTTATCCAGAAACTTGACATGCTCCAAACCAAATAATATTTATCAAGCATCTGTGCGGACCTATTGGCATCAAAATTCTGCATAGATATCTTCACTTCTTCCAATAGAATAGCAAAAATCAAGGTTGCATTATTTGGGCAATTAACGATGAACCCGGGTTCACTGACTTTTTATCTAAAAACTTCACATGCTCCAAACCAAATAATATTTATCAAGCATCTGTGAGGACCTATTGGCATCAAAATTCTGCATAGATATCTTCACTTCTTCCAATACAATAGCAAAAATCAAGGTTGCATTATTTGGGAAATTAACGATGAACCCGGGTTCACCGACTTTATCCAGAAACTTGACATACTCCAAACCAAATAATATTTATCAAGCATCTGTGAGGACCTATTGGCATCAAAATTCTGCATAGATATCTTCACTTCTTCCAATACAATAGCAAAAATCAAGGTTGCATTATTTGGGAAAATAACGATGAACCCGGGTTCACCGACTTTATCCAGAAACTTGACATGCTCCAAACCAAATAATATTTATCAAGCATCTGTGAGGACCTACTGCCATCAAAATTCTGCATAGATATCTTCACTTCTTCCAATACAATAGCAAAAATCAAGGTTGCATAATTTGGGAAAATAACGATGAACCCGGGTTCACCGACTTTATCCAGAAACTTGACATGCTCCAAACCAAATTATATTTATCAAGCATCTGTGAGGACCTACTGCCATCAAAATTCTGCATAGATATCTTCACTTCTTCCAATACAATAGCAAAAATCAAGGTTGCATCATTTGGGAAAATAACGATGAACCCGGGTTCACCGACTTTATCCAGAAACTTGACATGCTCCAAACCAAATTATATTTATCAAGCATCTGTGTGGACCTACTGCCATCAAAATTCTGCATAGATATCTTCACTTCTTCCAATACAATAGCAAAAATCAAGGTTTCATTATTTGGGAAAATAACGATGAACCCGGGTTCATCGACTTTATCCAGAAACTTGACATGCTCCAAACCAAATAATATTTATCAAGCATCTGTGCGGACCTATTGGCATCAAAATTCTGCATAGATATCTTCACTTCTTCCAATAGAATAGCAAAAATCAAGGTTGCATTATTTGGGCAATTAACGATGAACCCGGGTTCACTGACTTTTTATCTAAAAACTTCACATGCTCCAAACCAAATAATATTTATCAAGCATCTGTGAGGACCTATTGGCATCAAAATTCTGCATAGATATCTTCACTTCTTCCAATACAATAGCAAAAATCAAGGTTGCATTATTTGGGAAATTAACGATGAACCCGGGTTCACCGACTTTATCCAGAAACTTGACATACTCCAAACCAAATAATATTTATCAAGCATCTGTGAGGACCTATTGGCATCAAAATTCTGCATAGATATCTTCACTTCTTCCAATACAATAGCAAAAATCAAGGTTGCATTATTTGGGAAAATAACGATGAACCCGGGTTCACCGACTTTATCCAGAAACTTGACATGCTCCAAACCAAATAATATTTATCAAGCATCTGTGAGGACCTACTGCCATCAAAATTCTGCATAGATATCTTCACTTCTTCCAATACAATAGCAAAAATCAAGGTTGCATAATTTGGGAAAATAACGATGAACCCGGGTTCACCGACTTTATCCAGAAACTTGACATGCTCCAAACCAAATTATATTTATCAAGCATCTGTGAGGAACTACTGCCATCAAAATTCTGCATAGATATCTTCACTTCTTCCAATACAATAGCAAAAATCAAGGTTGCATCATTTGGGAAAATAACGATGAACCCGGGTTCACCGACTTTATCCAGAAACTTGACATGCTCCAAACCAAATTATATTTATCAAGCATCTGTGTGGACCTACTGCCATCAAAATTCTGCATAGATATCTTCACTTCTTCCAATACAATAGCAAAAATCAAGGTTTCATTATTTGGGAAAATAACGATGAACCCGGGTTCACCGACTTTATCCAGAAACTTGACATGCTCAAAACCAAATAAAATTTATTAAGGATCTGTGAGGACCTACTGCCATCAAAATTCTGCATAGATATCTTCACTTCTTCCAATAGAATAGCAAAAATCAAGGTTGCATTATTTGGGAAAATAACGATGAACCCGGGTTCATTGAGTTTTTATCCAAAAACTTGACATGCTCCAAACCAAATAATATTTATCAAGGATCTGTGTGGACCTATTGGCATCAAAATTCTGTATAGATATCTTCACTTCTTCCAATACAATAGCAAAAATCAAGGTTTCATTATTTGGGAAATTAACGATGAAAACGGGTTCATCGACTTTATCCAGAAACTTGACATGCTCCAAACCAAATAATATTTATCAAGCATCTGTGTGGACCTATTGGCATCAAAATTCTGCATAGATATCTTCACTTCTTAGAATACAATACCAAAAATCAAGGTTGCATTATTTGGGAAAATAACGATGAACCCGGGTTCCATGAGTTTTTATCCAAAAACTTGACATGCTCCAAACCAAATAATATTTATCAAGGATCTGTGACGACCTATTGGCATCAAAATTCTGCATAGATATCTTCACTTCTTCCAATACAATAGCAAAAATCAAGGTTTCATTATTTGGGAAAATAACGATGAACCCGGGTTCACCGACTTTACCCAGAAACTTGACATGCTCCAAACCAAATAATATTTACCAAGCATCTATGAGGACCTACTGACATCAAAATTCTGCATAGATATCTTCACTTCTTCCAATACAATAGCAAAAATCAAGGTTGCATTATTTGGGAAAATAACGATGAACCCGGGTTCACCGACTTTTCCAGAAACTTGACATGCTCCAAACCAAATAATATTTATCAAGCATCTGTGTGGACCTATTGGCATCAAAATTCAGTATAGATATCTTCACTTCTTCCAATACAATAGCAAAAATCAAGGTTGCATTATTTGAAAAATTAACGATGAACCCGGGTTCACTGACTTTTTATCTAAAAACTTCACATGCTCCTAACCAAATAATATTTATCAAGCATCTGTGTGGACCTATTGGCATCAAAATTCTGCATAGATATCTTCACTTCGTCCAATACAATAGCAAAAATCAAGGTTTCATTATTTGGGAAAATAACAATGAACCCGGGTTCACCGACTTTATCCAGAAACTTGACATGCTCAAAACCAAATAATATTTATTAAGGATCTGTGAGGACCTACTGCCATCAAAATTCTGCATAGATATCTTCACTTCTTCCAATACAATAGCAAAAATCAAGGTTTCATTATTTGGGAAAATAACGATGAACCCGGGTTCATCGACTTTATCCAGAAACTTGACATGCTCCAAACCAAATAATATTTATCAAGCATCTGTGCGGACCTATTGGCATCAAAATTCTGCATAGATATCTTCACTTCTTCCAATAGAATAGCAAAAATCAAGGTTGCATTATTTGGGCAATTAACGATGAACCCGGGTTCACTGACTTTTTATCTAAAAACTTCACAGGCTCCAAACCAAATAATATTTATCAAGCATCTGTGAGGACCTATTGGCATCAAAATTCTGCATAGATATCTTCACTTCTTCCAATACAATAGCAAAAATCAAGGTTGCATTATTTGGGAAAATAACGATGAACCCGGGTTCACCGACTTTATCCAGAAACTTGACATACTCCAAACCAAATAATATTTATCAAGCATCTGTGAGGACCTATTGGCATCAAAATTCTGCATAGATATCTTCACTTCTTCCAATACAATAGCAAAAATCAAGGTTGCATTATTTGGGAAAATAACGATGAACCCGGGTTCACCGACTTTATCCAGAAACTTGACATGCTCCAAACCAAATAATATTTATCAAGCATCTGTGAGGACCTACTGCCATCAAAATTCTGCATAGATATCTTCACTTCTTCCAATACAATAGCAAAAATCAAGGTTGCATAATTTGGGAAGATAACGATGAACCCGGGTTCACCGACTTTATCCAGAAACTTGACATGCTCCAAACCAAATTATATTTATCAAGCATCTGTGAGGACCTACTGCCATCAAAATTCTGCATAGATATCTTCACTTCTTCCAATACAATAGCAAAAATCAAGGTTGCATCATTTGGGAAAATAACGATGAACCCGGGTTCACCGACTATATCCAGAAACTTGACATGCTCCAAACCAAATTATATTTATCAAGCATCTGTGTGGACCTACTGCCATCAAAATTCTGCATAGATATCTTCACTTCTTCCAATACAATAGCAAAAATCAAGGTTTCATTATTTGGGAAAATAACGATGAACCCGGGTTCACCGACTTTATCCAGAAACTTGACATGCTCAAAACCAAATAAAATTTATTAAGGATCTGTGAGGACCTACTGCCATCAAAATTCTGCATAGATATCTTCACTTCTTCCAATAGAATAGCAAAAATCAAGGTTGCATTATTTGGGAAAATAACGATGAACCCGGGTTCATTGAGTTTTTATCCAAAAACTTGACATGCTCCAAACCAAATAATATTTATCAAGGATCTGTGTGGACCTATTGGCATCAAAATTCTGTATAGATATCTTCACTTCTTCCAATACAATAGCAAAAATCAAGGTTTCATTATTTGGGAAATTAACGATGAAAACGGGTTCATCGACTTTATCCAGAAACTTGACATGCTCCAAACCAAATAATATTTATCAAGCATCTGTGTGGACCTATTGGCATCAAAATTCTGCATAGATATCTTCACTTCTTAGAATACAATACCAAAAATCAAGGTTGCATTATTTGGGAAAATAACGATGAACCCGGGTTCATTGAGTTTTTATCCAAAAACTTGACATGCTCCAAACCAAATAATATTTATCAAGGATCTGTGACGACCTATTGGCATCAAAATTCTGCATAGATATCTTCACTTCTTCCAATACAATAGCAAAAATCAAGGTTTCATTATTTGGGAAAATAACGATGAACCCGGGTTCACCGACTTTACCCAGAAACTTGACATGCTCCAAACCAAATAATATTTACCAAGCATCTATGAGGACCGACTGACATCAAAATTCTGCATAGATATCTTCACTTCTTCCAATACAATAGCAAAAATCAAGGTTGCATTATTTGGGAAAATAACGATGAACCCGGGTTCACCGACTTTTCCAGAAACTTGACATGCTCCAAACCAAATAATATTTATCAAGCATCTGTGTGGACCTATTGGCATCAAAATTCAGTATAGATATCTTCACTTCGTCCAATACAATAGCAAAAATCAAGGTTTCATTATTTGGGAAAATAACAATGAACCCGGGTTCACCGACTTTATCCAGAAACTTGACATGCTCAAAACCAAATAATATTTATTAAGGATCTGTGAGGACCTACTGCCATCAAAATTCTGCATAGATATCTTCACTTCTTCCAATACAATAGCAAAAATCAAGGTTTCATTATTTGGGAAAATAACGATGAACCCGGGTTCATCGACTTTATCCAGAAACTTGACATGCTCCAAACCAAATAATATTTATCAAGCATCTGTGCGGACCTATTGGCATCAAAATTCTGCATAGATATCTTCACTTCTTCCAATAGAATAGCAAAAATCAAGGTTGCATTATTTGGGCAATTAACGATGAACCCGGGTTCACTGACTTTTTATCTAAAAACTTCACAGGCTCCAAACCAAATAATATTTATCAAGCATCTGTGAGGACCTATTGGCATCAAAATTCTGCATAGATATCTTCACTTCTTCCAATACAATAGCAAAAATCAAGGTTGCATTATTTGGGAAATTAACGATGAACCCGGGTTCACCGACTTTATCCAGAAACTTGACATACTCCAAACCAAATAATATTTATCAAGCATCTGTGAGGACCTATTGGCATCAAAATTCTGCATAGATATCTTCACTTCTTCCAATACAATAGCAAAAATCAAGGTTGCATTATTTGGGAAAATAACGATGAACCCGGGTTCACCGACTTTATCCAGAAACTTGACATGCTCCAAACCAAATAATATTTATCAAGCATCTGTGAGGACCTACTGCCATCAAAATTCTGCATAGATATCTTCACTTCTTCCAATACAATAGCAAAAATCAAGGTTGCATAATTTGGGAAAATAACGATGAACCTGGGTTCACCGACTTTATCCAGAAACTTGACATGCTCCAAACCAAATTATATTTATCAAGCATCTGTGAGGACCTACTGCCATCAAAATTCTGCATAGATATCTTCACTTCTTCCAATACAATAGCAAAAATCAAGGTTGCATCATTTGGGAAAATAACGATGAACCCGGGTTCACCGACTTTATCCAGAAACTTGACATGCTCCAAACCAAATTATATTTATCAAGCATCTGTGTGGACCTACTGCCATCAAAATTCTGCATAGATATCTTCACTTCTTCCAATACAATAGCAAAAATCAAGGTTTCATTATTTGGGAAAATAACGATGAACCCGGGTTCACCGACTTTATCCAGAAACTTGACATGCTCAAAACCAAATAAAATTTATTAAGGATCTGTGAGGACCTACTGCCATCAAAATTCTGCATAGATATCTTCACTTCTTCCAATAGAATAGCAAAAATCAAGGTTGCATTATTTGGGAAAATAACGATGAACCCGGGTTCATTGAGTTTTTATCCAAAAACTTGACATGCTCCAAACCAAATAATATTTATCAAGGATCTGTGTGGACCTATTGGCATCAAAATTCTGTATAGATATCTTCACTTCTTCCAATACAATAGCAAAAATCAAGGTTTCATTATTTGGGAAATTAACGATGAAAACGGGTTCATCGACTTTATCCAGAAACTTGACATGCTCCAAACCAAATAATATTTATCAAGCATCTGTGTGGACCTATTGGCATCAAAATTCTGCATAGATATCTTCACTTCTTAGAATACAATACCAAAAATCAAGGTTGCATTATTTGGGAAAATAACGATGAACCCGGGTTCATTGAGTTTTTATCCAAAAACTTGACATGCTCCAAACCAAATAATATTTATCAAGGATCTGTGACGACCTATTGGCATCAAAATTCTGCATAGATATCTTCACTTCTTCCAATACAATAGCAAAAATCAAGGTTTCATTATTTGGGAAAATAACGATGAACCCGGGTTCACCGACTTTACCCAGAAACTTGACATGCTCCAAACCAAATAATATTTACCAAGCATCTATGAGGACCTACTGACATCAAAATTCTGCATAGATATCTTCACTTCTTCCAATACAATAGCAAAAATCAAGGTTGCATTATTTGGGAAAATAACGATGAACCCGGGTTCACCGACTTTTCCAGAAACTTGACATGCTCCAAACCAAATAATATTTATCAAGCATCTGTGTGGACCTATTGGCATCAAAATTCAGTATAGATATCTTCACTTCTTCCAATACAATAGCAAAAATCAAGGTTGCATTATTTGAAAAATTAACGATGAACCCGGGTTCACTGACTTTTTATCTAAAAACTTCACATGCTCCTAACCAAATAATATTTATCAAGCATCTGTGTGGACCTATTGGCATCAAAATTCTGCATAGATATCTTCACTTCGTCCAATACAATAGCAAAAATCAAGGTTTCATTATTTGGGAAAATAACAATGAACCCGGGTTCACCGACTTTATCCAGAAACTTGACATGCTCAAAACCAAATAATATTTATTAAGGATCTGTGAGGACCTACTGCCATCAAAATTCTGCATAGATATCTTCACTTCTTCCAATACAATAGCAAAAATCAAGGTTGCATTATTTGGGAAATTAACGATGAACCCGGGTTCACTGACTTTTTATCCAAAAACTTGACATGCTCCAAACCAAATAATATTTATCAAGCATCTGTGAGGACCTATTGGCATCAAAATTCTGCATAGATATCTTCACTTCTTCCAATACAATAGCAAAAATCAAGGTTGCATTATTTGGGAAAATAACGATGAACCCGGGTTCACCGACTTTATCCACAAACTTGACATGCTCCAAACCAAATAATATTTATCAAGCATCTGTGAGGACCTACTGCCATCAAAATTCTGCATAGATATCTTCACTTCTTCCAATACAATAGCAAAAATCAAGGTTGCATCATTTGGGAAAATAACGATGAACCCGGGTTCACCGACTTTATCCAGAAACTTGACATGCTCCAAACCAAATTATATTTATCAAGCATCTGTGTGGACCTACTGCCATCAAAATTCTGCATAGATATCTTCACTTCTTCCAATACAATAGCAAAAATCAAGGTTTCATTATTTGGGAAAATAACGATGAACCCGGGTTCACCGACTTTATCCAGAAACTTGACATGCTCAAAACCAAATAAAATTTATTAAGGATCTGTGAGGACCTACTGCCATCAAAATTCTGCATAGATATCTTCACTTCTTCCAATACAATAGCAAAAATCAAGGTTGCATTATTTGGGAAAATAACGATGAACCCGGGTTCACCGACTTTATCCAGAAACTTGACATGCTCCAAACCAAATAATATTTATCAAGGATCTGTGACGACCTACTGCCATCAAAATTCTGCATAGATATCTTCACTTCTTCCAATACAATAGCAAAAATCAAGGTTGCATTATTTGGGTAAATAACGATGAACCCGGGTTCACCGACTTTATCCAGAAACTTGACATGCTCCAAACCAAATAATATTTATCAAGGATCTGTGAGGACCTACTGCCATCAAAATTCTGCATAGATATCTTCACTTCTTCCAATACAATAGCAAAAATCAAGGTTGCATTATTTTGGAAAATAACGATGAACCCGGGTTCACCGACTTTATCCAGAAACTTGACATGCTCCAAACCAAATAATATTTATCAAGGATCTGTGAGGGCCTACTGCCATCAAAATTCTGCATAGATATCTTCACTTCTTCCAATACAATAGCAAAAATCAAGGTTGCATTATTTGGGAAAATAACGATGAACTCGGGTTCACCGACTTTATCCAGAAACTTGACATGCTCCAAACCAAATAATATTTATCAAGGATCTGTGACGACCTACTGCCATCAAAATTCTGCATAGATATCTTCACTTCTTCCAATAGAATAGCAAAAATCAAGGTTGCATTATTTGGGAAAATAACGATGAACTCGGGTTCACCGACTTTATCCAGAAACTTGACATGCTCCAAACCAAATAATATTTATCAAGGATCTGTGAGGACCTATTGCCATCAAAATTCTGCATAGATATCTTCACTTCTTCCAATACAATAGCAAAAATCAAGGTTGCATTATTTGAAAAATTAACGATGAACCCGGGTTCACTGACTTTTTATCTAAAAACTTCACATGCTCAAAACCAAATAATATTTATCAAGCATCTGTGAGGACCTATTGGCATCAAAATTCTGCATAGATATCTTCACTTCGTCCAATACAATAGCAAAAATCAAGGTTTCATTATTTGGGAAAATAACAATGAACCCGGGTTCACCGACTTTATCCAGAAACTTGACATGCTCAAAACCAAATAATATTTATCAAGCATCTGTGGGGACCTACTGCCATCAAATTTATGCATAGATATCTTCACTTCTTCCAATAGAATAGCAAAAATCAAGGTGGCATTATTTGGGAAATTAACGATGAACCCGGGTTCACTGACTTTTTATCCAAAAACTTCACATGCTCAAAACCAAATAATATTTATCAAGCATCTGTGCGGACCTATTGGCATCAAAATTCTGCATAGATATCTTCACTTCTTCCAATACAATAGCAAAAATCAAGGTTGCATTATTTGGGAAAATAACGATGAACCCGGGTTCACCGACTTTATCCAGAAACTTGACATGCTCCAAACCAAATAATATTTATCAAGGATCTGTGACGACCTACTGCCATCAAAATTCTGCATAGATATCTTCACTTCTTCCAATACAATAGCAAAAATCAAGGTTGCATTATTTGGGTAAATAACGATGAACCCGGGTTCACCGACTTTATCCAGAAACTTGACATGCTCGAAACCAAATAATATTTATCAAGGATCTGTGACGACCTACTGCCATCAAAATTCTGCATAGATATCTTCACTTCTTCCAATACAATAGCAAAAAATCAAGGTTGCATTATTTGGGTAAATAACGATGAACCCGGGTTCACCGACTTTATCCAGAAACTTGACATGCTCCAAACCAAATAATATTTATCAAGGATCTGTGAGGACCTACTGCCATCAAAATTCTGCATAGATATCTTCACTTCTTCCAATACAATAGCAAAAATCAAGGTTGCATTATTTGGGAAATTAACGATGAACCCGGGTTCACTGACTTTTTATCCAAAAACTTGACATGCTCCAAACCAAATAATATTTATCAAGCATCTGTGAGGACCTACTGCCATCAAAATTCTGCATAGATATCTTCACTTCTTCCAATACAATAGCAAAAATCAAGGTTGCATTATTTGGGTAAATAACGATGAACCCGGGTTCACCGACTTTATCCAGAAACTTGACATACTCCAAACCAAATAATATTTATCAAGCATCTGTGAGGACCTATTGGCATCAAAATTCTGCATAGATATCTTCACTTCTTCCAATAGAATAGCAAAAATCAAAGTTGCATTATTTGGGAAAATAACGATGAACCCGGGTTCACCGACTTTATCCAGAAACTTGACATGCTCCAAACCAAATAATATTTATCAAGCATCTGTGAGGACCTACTGCCATCAAAATTCTGCATAGATATCTTCACTTCTTCCAATACAATAGCAAAAATCAAGGTTGCATAATTTGGGAAAATAACGATGAACCCGGGTTCACCGACTTTATCCAGAAACTTGACATGCTCCAAACCAAATTATATTTATCAAGCATCTGTGTGGACCTATTGGCATCAAAATTCTGCATAGATATCTTCACTTCTTCCAATACAATAGCAAAAATCAAGGTTTCATTATTTGGGAAAATAACGATGAACCCGGGTTCATCGACTTTATCCAGAAACTTGACATGCTCCAAACCAAATAATATTTATCAAGGATCTGTGAGGACCTACTGCCATCAAAATTCTGCATAGATATCTTCACTTCTTCCAATACAATAGCAAAAATCAAGGTTGCATTATTTGGGAAAATAACGATGAACCCGGGTTCACCGACTTTATCCAGAAACTTGACATGCTCCAAACCAAATAATATTTATCAAGGATCTGTGAGGGCCTACTGCCATCAAAATTCTGCATAGATATCTTCACTTCTTCCAATATAATAGCAAAAATCAAGGTTTCATTATTTGGGAAAATAACGATGAACCCGGGTTCATCGACTTTATCCAGAAACTTGACATGCTCCAAACCAAATAATATTTATCAAGCATCTGTGTGGACCTATTGGCATCAAAATTCTGCATAGATATCTTCACTTCTTCCAATACAATAGCAAAAATCAAGGTTGCATTATTTGGGAAAATAACGATGAACCCGGGGACACTGACTTTTTATCCAAAAACTTGACATACTCCAAACCAAATAATATTTATCAAGCATCTGTGTGGACCTATTGGCATCAAAATTCTGCATAGATATCTTCACTTCTTCCAATACAATAGCAAAAATCAAGGTTGCATTATTTGGGAAAATAACGATGAACCCGGGTTCACTGACTTTTTATCTAAAAACTTCACATGCTCCAAACCAAATTATATTTATCAAGCATCTGTGTGGACCTATTGGCATCAAAATTCTGCATAGATATCTTCACTTCTTCCAATACAATAGCAAAAATCAAGGTTTCATTATTTGGGAAAATAACGATGAACCCGGGTTCATCGACTTTATCCAGAAACTTGACATGCTCCAAACCAAATAATATTTATCAAGCATCTGTGCGGACCTATTGGCATCAAAATTCTGCATAGATATCTTCACTTCTTCCAATAGAATAGCAAAAATCAAGGTTGCATTATTTGGGCAATTAACGATGAACCCGGGTTCACTGACTTTTTATCCAAAAACTTGACATGCTCAAAACCAAATAATATTTATCAAGCATCTGTGAGGACCTATTGGCATCAAAATTCTGTATAGATATCTTCACTTCTTCCAATACAATAGCAAAAATCAAGGTTGCATTATTTGAAAAATTAACGATGAACCCGGGTTCACTGACTTTTTATCTAAAAACTTCACATGCTCCAAACCAAATAATATTTATCAAGCATCTGTGTGGACCTATTGGCATCAAAATTCTGCATAGATATCTTCACTTCGTCCAATACAATAGCAAAAATCAAGGTTGCATTATTTGGGCAATTAACGATGAACCCCGCGGGTTCACTGACTTTATATCTAAAAACTTCACATGCTCCAAAACAAATAATATTTATCAAGCATCTGTGAGGACCTATTGGCATCAAAATTCTGCATAGATATCTTCACTTCTTCCAATACAATAGCAAAAATCAAGGTTGCATTATTTGGGCAATTAACGATGAACCCGGGTTCACTGACTTTTTATCCAAAAACTTGACATGCTCAAAACCAAATAATATTTATCAAGCATCTGTGAGGACCTATTGGCACCCAAAATTCTGCATAGATATCTTCACTTCTTACAATAGAATAGCAAAAATCAAGGTTGCATTATTTGGGTAAATAACGATGAACCCGGGTTCATTGAGTTTTATCGAGAAACTTGACATGCTCCAAACGAAATAATATTTATCAAGCATCTGTGTGGACCTATTGGCATCAAAATTCTGTATAGATATCTTCACTTCTTCCAATACAATAGCAAAAATCAAGGTTGCATTATTTGAAAAATTAACGATGAACCCGGGTTCACTGACTTTTTATCTAAAAACTTCACATGCTCCAAACCAAATAATATTTATCAAGCATCTGTGTGGACCTATTGGCATCAAAATTCTGCATAGATATCTTCACTTCTTCCAATACAATAGCAAAAATCAAGGTTGCATTATTTGGGCAATTAACGATGAACCCCGCGGGTTCACTGACTTTATATCTAAAAACTTCACATGCTCCAAAACAAATAATATTTATCAAGCATCTGTGAGGACCTATTGGCATCAAAATTCTGCATAGATATCTTCACTTCTTCCAATACAATAGCAAAAATCAAGGTTGCATTATTTGGGAAAATAACGATGAACCCGGGTTCATACCCCTTTATCCAGAAACTTGACATGCTCCAAACCAAATAATATTTATCAAGCATCTGTGTGGACCTATTGGCATCAAAATTCTGCATAGATATCTTCACTTCTTCCAATACAATAGCAAAAATCAAGGTTGCATTATTTGGGCAATTAACGATGAACCCGGGTTCACTGACTTTTTATCCAAAAACTTGACATGCTCAAAACCAAATAATATTTATCAAGCATCTGTGAGGACCTATTGGCACCCAAAATTCTGCATAGATATCTTCACTTCTTACAATAGAATAGCAAAAATCAAGGTTTCATTATTTGGGAAAATAACGATGAACCCGGGTTCATCGACTTTATCCAGAAACTTGACATGCTCCAAACCAAATAATATTTATCAAGCATCTGTGCGGACCTATTGGCATCAAAATTCTGCATAGATATCTTCACTTCTTCCAATATAATAGCAAAAATCAAGGTTTCATTATTTGGGAAAATAACGATGAACCCGGGTTCATCGACTTTATCCAGAAACTTGACATGCTCAAAACCAAATAATATTTATCAAGCATCTGTGAGGACCTATTGGCACCCAAAATTCTGCATAGATATCTTCACTTCTTACAATAGAATAGCAAAAATCAAGGTTGCATTATTTGGGTAAATAACGATGAACCCGGGTTCATTGAGTTTTATCGAGAAACTTGACATGCTCAAAACCAAATAATATTTATTAAGGATCTGTGAGGACCTACTGCCATCAAAATTCTGCATAGATATCTTCACTTCTTCCAATAGAATAGCAAAAATCAAGGTTGCATTATTTGGGAAATTAACGATGAACCCGGGTTCACTGACTTTTTATCCAAAAACTTCACATGCTCCAAACCAAATAATATTTATCAAGCATCTGTGTGGACCTATTGGCGTCAAAATTCTGCATAGATATCTTCACTTCTTCCAATAGAATAGCAAAAATCAAGGTTGCATTATTTGGGCAATTAACGATGAACCCGGGTTCACTGACTTTATATCTAAAAACTTCACATGCTCCAAAACAAATAATATTTATCAAGCATCTGTGAGGACCTATTGGCATCAAAATTCTGCATAGATATCTTCACTTCTTCCAATACAATAGCAAAAATCAAGGTTGCATTATTTGGGAAAATAACGATGAACCCGGGTTCATCGACTTTATCCAGAAACTTGACATGCTCCAAACCAAATAATATTTATCAAGCATCTGTGTGGACCTATTGGCGTCAAAATTCTGCATAGATATCTTCACTTCTTCCAATAGAAGAGCAAAAATCAAGGTTGCATTATTTGGGAAAATAACGATGAACCCGGGTTCACTGACTTTATATCTAAAAACTTCACATGCTCCAAAACAAATAATATTTATCAAGCATCTGTGAGGACCTATTGGCATCAAAATTCTGCATAGATATCTTCACTTCTTCCAATACAATAGCAAAAATCAAGGTTGCATTATTTGGGAAAATAACGATGAACCCGGGTTCATACCCCTTTATCCAGAAACTTGACATGCTCCAAACCAAATAATATTTATCAAGCATCTGTGTGGACCTATTGGCATCAAAATTCTGCATAGATATCTTCACTTCTTCCAATACAATAGCAAAAATCAAGGTTGCATTATTTGGGAAAATAACGATGAACCCGGGGACACTGACTTTTTATTCAAAAACTTGACATACTCCAAACCAAATAATATTTAACAAGCATCTGTGTGGACCTATTGGCATCAAAATTCTGCATAGATATCTTCACTTCTTCCAATACAATAGCAAAAATCAAGGTTGCATTATTTGGGAAAATAACGATGAACCCGGGTTCACCGACTTTATCCAGAAACTTGACATGCTCCAAACCAAATAATATTTATCAAGGATCTGTGAGGACCTACTGCCATCAAAATTCTGCATAGATATCTTCACTTCTTCCAATACAATAGCAAAAATCAAGGTTGCATTATTTGGGAAATTAACGATGAACCCGGGTTCACCGACTTTATCCAGAAACTTGACATGCTCCAAACCAAATAATATTTATCAAGGATCTGTGTGGACCTATTGGCATCAAAATTTTGTATAGATATCTTCACTTCTTCCAATACAATAGCAAAAATCAAGGTTTCATTATTTGGGAAAATAACGATGAACCCGGGTTCATCGACTTTATCCAGAAACTTGACATGCTCCAAACCAAATAATATTTATCAAGCATCTGTGTGGACCTATTGGCATCAAAATTCTGCATAGATATCTTCACTTCTTCCAATAGAATAGCAAAAATCAAGGTTGCATTATTTGGGAAAATAACGATGAACCCGGGTTCACTGACTTTTTATCCAAAAACTTGACATACTCCAAACCAAATAATATTTATCAAGCATCTGTGTGGACCTATTGGCATCAAAATTCTGCATAGATATCTTCACTTCTTCCAATACAATAGCAAAAATCAAGGTTTCATTATTTGGGAAATTAACGATGAACCCGGGTTCACTGACTTTTTATCTAAAAACTTCACATGCTCCAAACCAAATAATATTTATCAAGCATCTGTGTGGACCTATTGGCATCAAAATTCTGCATAGATATCTTCACTTCTTCCAATAGAATAGCAAAAATCAAGGTTGCATTATTTGGGAAAATAACGATGAACCCGGGTTCACTGACTTTTTATCCAAAAACTTGACATGCTCCAAACCAAATAATATTTATCAAGGATCTGTGAGGACCTATTGGCATCAAAATTCTGCATAGATATCTTCACTTCTTCCAATACAATAGCAAAAATCAAGGTTTCATTATTTGGGAAAATAACGATGAACCCGGGTTCATCGACTTTATCCAGAAACTTGACATGCTCCAAACCAAATAATATTTATCAAGCATCTGTGCGGACCTATTGGCATCAAAATTCTGCATAGATATCTTCACTTCTTCCAATAGAATAGCAAAAATCAAGGTTGCATTATTTGGGCAATTAACGATGAACCCGGGTTCACTGACTTTTTATCTAAAAACTTCACATGCTCCAAACCAAATAATATTTATCAAGCATCTGTGTGGACCTATTGGCATCAAAATTCTGCATAGATATCTTCACTTCGTCCAATACAACAGCAAAAATCAAGGTTTCATTATTTGGGAAAATAACGATGAACCCGGGTTCACTGACTTTTTATCCAAAAACTTGACATGCTCAAAACCAAATAATATTTATTAAGGATCTGTGAGGACCTACTGCCATCAAAATTCTGCATAGATATCTTCACTTCTTCCAATAGAATAGCAAAAATCAAGGTTGCATTATTTGGGAAAATAACGATGAACCCGGGTTCATCGACTTTATCCAGAAACTTGACATGCTCCAAACCAAATAATATTTATCAAGCATCTGTGTGGACCTATTGGCGTCAAAATTCTGCATAGATATCTTCACTTCTTCCAATAGAAGAGCAAAAATCAAGGTTGCATTATTTGGGAAAATAACGATGAACCCGGGTTCACTGACTTTATATCTAAAAACTTCACATGCTCCAAAACAAATAATATTTATCAAGCATCTGTGAGGACCTATTGGCATCAAAATTCTGCATAGATATCTTCACTTCTTCCAATACAATAGCAAAAATCAAGGTTGCATTATTTGGGAAAATAACGATGAACCCGGGTTCATCGACTTTATCCAGAAACTTGACATGCTCCAAACCAAATAATATTTATCAAGCATCTGTGTGGACCTATTGGCATCAAAATTCTGCATAGATATCTTCACTTCTTCCAATACAATAGCAAAAATCAAGGTTGCATTATTTGGGAAAATAACGATGAACCCGGGGACACTGACTTTTTATTCAAAAACTTGACATACTCCAAACCAAATAATATTTATCAAGCATCTGTGTGGACCTATTGGCATCAAAATTCTGCATAGATATCTTCACTTCTTCCAATACAATAGCAAAAATCAAGGTTGCATTATTTGGGAAAATAACGATGAACCCGGGTTCACCGACTTTATCCAGAAACTTGACATGCTCCAAACCAAATAATATTTATCAAGGATCTGTGAGGACCTACTGCCATCAAAATTCTGCATAGATATCTTCACTTCTTCCAATACAATAGCAAAAATCAAGGTTGCATTATTTGGGAAATTAACGATGAACCCGGGTTCACTGACTTTTTATCCAAAAACTTGACATGCTCCAAACCAAATAATATTTATCAAGCATCTGTGAGGACCTATTGGCATCAAAATTCTGCATAGATATCTTCACTTCTTCCAATAGAATAGCAAAAATCAAGGTTTCATTATTTGGCCGGAGAGTTTAGACTTGGCTGGTGGGTTTCTTACACAAATCGATCATCTCCACTGGTAGAACGTCTCCAAATCCGGTTGACGTTGCCGTCGCAGTTGACCAATAGAGGGCAGCCAAATACGCTGTGCCCGGTGTATGACGCACCTTTCCGCCAACTAAAGTTCACAAGCACAACGGATGTAATTTATGCTAAACTTTATAAAATGTAGGTCAGGTTTTGTGTCAAGATAGTAGTACTCAGTAGCCAACAGCAGCAAGTGCTTGCCTTGTAAGAGGACCGTTGTATCGGTTAATTTTAATCTGCCCTGCATTGAACCCTTCAGCAAGTCCTTCAGGCAGTGGCGTCACTACCATTGAGACACAGAGGTGTGGGCCTCCCCTATGACTTGATTATTATTATTTTGTTATAACTTTTTCCATTGAAAAATAACCTGAGCCACCCGCCATTGACAGCATTACCACAGAGACTACTGACAGCTTTCTGTAATCATCAATGATGGGCACTTTTAACTACTGTAGTGATTAACTAGTAGTTATAACTACTATTATATGTAGTTGGCTAGTAGTTATAACTAGTTCTTAAGAAGTAGTTAAAGAAATAGTTATAACTATTTTGATCAGGTAGTTTCAAGTTAACTACAATATTTCATATTAACTACATTTTTTCATATATTTTATTTACTAGTTCCATCTTACACAGATTTCTGTGATTTCACGTCGTCCATGTATCTCATAAATAAATGCGCCACATAGACCTAATTGTGTAATTAGAAATTCATGCAGAGGGGGCCTACTATTTCTATATAACCATCACATACTTCTAAAAAAACTGGAAGCTTATGGTAAAAGAAGAATACAATTAGCATGGTCTGAGAGTTACCTAGAAGGTAGAACCCAATGTGTCTCATGCAATGGAGTCTTATCGGATTGCAAAACAATCCGTCATGGAGTGCCACAGGGATTAAATTTAGGCCCACTACTTTTTTTATTATATATAAATGACCTGCCTAATGTTACTGCCTAATGTCACACCAATAACGTCTTTCATATTATTTGCCGATGATACTAAAGTTTTTTATTCGCACTCTTCGTATGAGAGCTTATATGAAATTGTTAATGACCAATTAAATTAATAATGGACAGGTTCTCGGCTAATAAATTATCGGTCAACTTAGAAAGACTGCCTACAATTTATTCTCTTTAAATCTCAGAAAAAGGTCACTCCACTAGATTCCTCTTATAAGTTGTCAATAAATGATGATTTAATTACCCAGGTCAGTTTGACCAAATTTCTAAGAGTAGTGGTTGACCAAAATTTATCATGGGGTGAACACATAGCAACTATATCAGCTAAAGTGGCCAAGAATGTTGGGATGCTGAGGAGAGCATCTCATTTGTTACCGTCTTCCATTAGACTGCAATTGCATTACTCATTAATTTATCCTTATTTTTCTTATTGCAATGCAATTTGGGTGTCCTACAATTCCCGACTTAATAAATTGACACTCCTCCAGATACGGGCTCTTCGTTGCATTGCTGGTACAGCCTGGGGATCCCATACTAACTCAATTTTTAGGGAATACAAATTAATGAAGCTTCCCCAGATCAGTACTTATCAAATAGCTATACTTATGTACCATTCTGTACATGAGCTTTTGCCGATAAGATTTTCAGAATACTTCGGAACTGGCAATATGTTCCATTCCTATGGTACGAACCGCTTCTAAACACCGACCAATTTATACTCACACTAAATACTCGTAAGTTTGCAATAAGATGCACTGGACCAAAGATTTGGAACGACATCCCTTATGATATTCAAATGTTTATATGTATATATGTCAATAAATATATGTATATATATCTGATATATATCGGATATATATACTCAGATATATATATATATATATATATAAACATATTTCTTTTCATCATTTGGGGGCTCCCTGATACTTGGGGGCCCTAGGCGCTCACCAATAGCGCCTATAGGTAAACGCATCACTAATGACCAGGTCCTGTGGCGGCGCTGCATGGAAGCAAAAGTAGAAAATGCGTATTGCTGCGATTGCGTACCAAATTTTCAAGGTCAGTGACGCCACTACCAGGTCCTGTCTGTCTAGTTGATCTAAACTGGTATAACACAGATCAGCCAGCTTAATATGTTTTGCAAGCTGTTTCTAGCATGGCAGCTAGTAGTTTCAATGACAGATAGTTCTAGAGGAAGCACAGTAAGCACACAATGATTGTCCACCTCTGATGTACTCCAAAGTTGTCAAGCCATACAGTTTATTTATTAATCAATTAACCAAACACTAAACCAGACTGCCATGTTTATTTGGTCAACAAAGGCCCTTAGTGATTTTGCACACATAAAAATTTATGTAATAGTAACCATCATTGAAACAACATGAGAAATAACAGAATGAGAATATAACATTGAAGCTTGATCTAAGTGCTATTACTGCTGATTTCCCCCATTTTCCTCTGTTGTCCGGGACCTTGGAGTCCTGTTAGACCAAGAGCTCACCTTTGCCTCATATTCGCCGTCTTTGCCGTGATTCATACTACCAGTTGCGTCAGCTTCGAACTGTTTCCCGCTCGCTAACTCCAGACGCCACAGCTACCCTTGTTCACGCCTTCATTACTGCTCTCCTGGATTACTGTTGCTCACTCTATGCAGGCCTTCCAGCTGGGCGTTTGCAGTGCCTGGAGCAGGTTCTGCATTCTGCTGCACATCTTGTTGGACGCATTCCTAAATTTGGCCATGTATCCGGCTATATGCTGAATGTGCTGCACTGGCTCCCCCTCCAACAGCGAATCTCGTACCGTATCATCTCTTTGGTATGGAGGTCCTTGCTAGGTCTCGCCCCTGCCTATCTTAACGATCTCTGTTATTCTACTTTGAGTTTACTGGGTCGCCGCTCTCTACGCTTTACTGAGCATTGTTCCATTTGCCCATACAACTATCAACCAGAATCGTGTCTTCTCAGTTGTTGGCCCTTCGCTCTGGAACCTAATCCCGTTGGCATTACAGTTGTCACCAAAGGTCCACTCAGACTCATTTTATACGTGCCTTAAAACTGTTCTGCTGGAGTCGGGAGCGCTCCTGAGTAGTAGCCTTGAAGGGGCACTATATAAATCTCTGTAATGACTGAATGAATGAATTGAATTTGGCATCAAAGGGTCGACAGTTAGGAGCCCAATAACTTAACTATGTTGATGCTAAACTAAAGTAAGACCAACTGTTTTATATCAGTTAAATTAGTTCCTAAAACTAGGGTGTTGAAATGCTAGGTCTTTTGGCTGGGCACATACAATAGCTTGCTCTGAAAGGTGCTTTACAAATGCCCATATAAGATCAGATATATAAGGTTCAGTGTTTTGTGCAAGAAATTTGCTGCAGTGCAAAGTAACAAATGGAAAAGATTGCTCTTTAGACAAGTGAAAGATTATTCAACCATAAAACAGAGCAACTTGTCCTTTGGATTGCATGTTGCAAAATAAACAAGGGAAACTGATGAACAGAATAACAATAATTGATCTAACTAAGCCGAGAGTTTAACAAATACCAACTAACATTCAACATGAGATGCATTTGTTTAAAATGAAAAACTGCCGAGCTTATGCGAATCATGCATCCGTGAAAACACAGCAGTACACTTCAACACTATCACGTCAGGAACATTCTCATCTGCCCTCGCAAAACATTCATGTCCCACTTACTGGAAGGAAAAGTGATGAGGTGTTCCATGTAGGTGTTGCGGCACGGTAGTTTAGAGTTGCACGAGATTATAAACCACAGACAGGCCACAAAATGCAGAACGCAAGTGAATGAAATCAAGTTGGAGATGATCTTTATAAGCAGCATACTGCAACAGTTCATGAAATGTCAACTCAATCAAAACGCTTCCATTACCAATCAAATGTAGAATGAAAATCCATTATTGAAGTTGTCAACAGTTTATTCTTTCTTCCTACACTCTTCCGTATTGTCTTCAGCTTCTTCCAAATTTAAACAACTCTAGACAAGATATACAGGTTGATCGTCTTCTTTATTTTTTCTCAAAAAAACAAATGCACTAAATCAAATTTTAATGATTCTATTCAACTGGTGCTTTATTGTTTCAAGTCCTCTCACTCACGCCTTCATTTTGCTCATCATAAACTCTCTAAACTCAGAAGCCAGATGACTGTGAAATGCAGCATCACGTGAAAGCTGGCAGCACCATTAATATATCTGTCCGGCAAGGAGAGCTGTACAAATACGATATAATGCAAAGCAATAATCACATTATGACAACAATTCATAGATACCGCCGCTGCCAACTGTTTAAGCACCCCAGAAGTAGGTCGCTACTGACGGTGCTTTAGAAATTGTCGTATTTACAATTACAATTACTAGTCTCCAAGCATTCAATCATCCATCCTGTAGCACAGCGTTGCCCAATCTTTGTTGACCGTGGTACCCTTTTGATCTAAAAATATTTTGCGGAACCCCCTTCAAACCATTATATTCTGTTGTAGGTACAATGCTTGAGCATGAAGATAATCATAGGTTTAGGATTAGATTAGGCTAAATTAATAATAAGCCTAACACAAATATAGATGACAATGACATATGAATTCTCTTTCGGTAAAATCTTATTTCAGCATCGTCAATTATTGCCGTTGTTTGAAACATGTATTTAGCAAAGAATTCTGCTTAAATGGAAGCTGGATTGATAAAAAGAATTCTGTTTAACTTGGAGCTGGATTGACAAAAAGAATTCTGCATTACAAGAACTTGGATTGATGTTATGATTTCTGCTTAAATGGAGGCGATAATGAAGAAAGGATTTCCACCTAAATGGAAGCGGGAATAATGAGAAAGGTTCCACGTCAAGTAATATTCTAATTTCTATCAAGCTTCTATTTATGCATGATTCTTTTCTTCATTGCATCCTTTCATCATTGCATAAGAAGGACATCTTTTCATCAATCCATCTTCCATTTGAGCATGATTTTTTATCAATCCAGCTTCCATTTAAGCATGATTCTTTTCATCAATCCAGCTCCCAGTTACACAGAAAATTTTTCATCAAACCAGCTCACTGTTAAACGGACTTCTTTTCACCAATCCCGCTTCTACTACCGACGCTCAACCTGATTTGCCATGGAGAATAACTTACGGCGCTATTTATTAACATGGGTAATTTACGACGCTAAAATAAGATTTTACCTCTCTTCCATATTAAGTTATATGCAGATTTTAAGCAAAAAGTCTCCTATGGAAAATTTGTTTAATTTATTTTAAATTGTATGAAGATCATTCATAAACAAACTTACGAAGTAAACCACATCGCAAAATAGGCAAATATAAGTGCCAAGTTTTTAAATGTTTAATGTGTACTATGCCTTTGTTTCTTCTCTTGGCAAAGTTTGTTGATGTTTAACCATAAATTTAAAATACTGCCATAATATTATTTCACAAAACGCGATTGTTAATAACTTATAATTTCTCTAAATTTAAAACAAAGTCATATCCATAGTAGTCAATCTGTTTCACTGCTTGCATGAATTACAGCATTACCTCTAATTATTTGTATTGACATCACCAGTTTGCAAGCTATAATGTAGTAGGACACTCTATACAAAGTAACCGATATAGAAACTTAAAACAGAAAAGCGCTGTTCCCACTGAAAGTTTTCAACGGAACCCCTGTCGTCACCTCATGGAACCCTAGGGTTCTACGGAACACAGTTTAGGAAACGCTGCTGTAGCAAAAGCCCGGAACATCACAAGTGCTCTGTACCGTAAGAGGCCACAAGTAAAATCCATCATACCTGGTCGACAGGTTTTCAGACAACTTGTGAAGTGTTTTGCCGATGCTATAGAATCTGACAAGATGTATGAGACGAATGTAAGCGAGCACTGACATCTGCTGTCCATAGGGAGCAGCCAACGCGAGTAGTTCGAAGGGAAAGGTCGTCATGAAGTCAAGAGGAAATCCTCCGATGTTGCGGAGGTAGTGCCTGCGGATGTCAGTCAGATTTTCAACCAGATCTCCATAAGTATCGTAATATGCAAGATGGAAATTTAGAAAGATCTGCAAGAAAAATATTATAATTTTTCTATCAATGCCAACAGTTTTTTTTTTTAAGGGAAAGCAGAATGAAAATGGTGAGAGAAAAATAAACAGACAGATAGCAAGCAGAAAACCAGCAGGAACGGTTTCCAACTCCTAAGTGTATTCGTGCATTTATCGAAATATCAATTTTAAGACAAGTGACCAAATTATTGCGGTTGTTAGAGGGTTAACTATGTGGCCCAGTGGCCGATCGGTTAGAGCGGTCAGCCCGGATGCGCACACTGAACGTTACGTTCAGTGTGCGCATCCGGGTTGCCACTGTGTAGGGACCTTGAGCAAGTCCTTTGCACACATTGCTCTGCAGTACAACTGCAATTGCACCGTCGAGACGTGTTTGTGCACTTCTGAGGAAAAAATGTTGGTAGAAGGGTGGTATCAAATTTCGGTAATAATAAAAACAAAAAGAATAAAAATAACAGCAATATCCTGGCTGAATGTTCCGCCACTTTTCAGATTGTGTTAATTGCTGGTCGTAACTCTGTCCTGTATGTAGTCATGTGAAACTCATTAGTACAAATTGGTGTCTATCTCTACCTATGCGTCTCACCGGTTTAGGGACTTGAAACGTGCTTCTGGGCTATCCTCACCATGTCTACATACAGATATCAATGCCGCTACATAGATTCATAACTGAATTAACCCAGAAAACACTAAGTTTAAGACTTTGGGTTTTATCTATGTCTTGCCCTATTTGCTGGCAATAGGTTAATTAAGTTCAAACATACCTCAATAATGACACAAAGGTCAATGCAGTAGCTGACAGTGAACACTGCAATACTTAGGTCTTGAAAGGCTGCCTGAAACAAACAGCATAATCTCATAGAAGCAGTTCATTCATTCAAAGCAAATTTATATAGCACCCATTCAAGAACCTACTCAGGAGCACTGTGGAGTCATGGCTAAAGAAAAAAGGCTTGAGCAAGTTGCAGTGCTGCCAGGATGTTCAAACCAGAAATCACTATTAACCCTTTAATGACAACAATTAAACCAGCCAATAATTAGAAATAAATAGACTATAATTCATATGAGGCATCCAGTGTCTAACAATAAGACACCAACAACACACACGATGAGTAAATGAGCAATTCAGATGCGTTAGTTATAAATCCTTGATCATTAACTTGTCGACAGAGCCAGGGTCTTGAGATCCTGTATCGTACTTTTAGCTACATCCATAGCCTTAGCCTCGTGATTTGTTTTATTTAAACCAGTCTGTGACTGCCCACTGCCCATACTGAAAGGCAATTTCAACCTCTCTTGGTCATGGCAATCATCTACCTACTTATGACAAATGTGCTCATAAATTTGTTGGCAGTGTTTAAACAGATTGCAGTCTGTGAATATGATTGTAAAGTATCTGTAAATGCTGTATTTGTGGTATTTTGGTTCTTGGTTTTGACTGTGTTTGCCACTGATCATGAAAAACAGTGTTTACCTGATATGATATGATGATGCAGGATGTCAAGTTGAGGAAACAGATGAACGCTTTGAAGAAGACTAAAATCTTATTGCTTGGATTGATGATATTTATTAATGACCTTGGCTTTTCCATCTCATCCTCGAAACCTGCAAAGGCAATTCACAAAAGCCTCATTCAAATAACATCAAAAGCAACTAGGTCGCCTGAATCAATTGACAGGTCTTTCAAACTGATTATAAAATATGATGACAGACGCTCCACAAACGGCATCCTCAAATTTAATTAAAAATGACCTTGCAAGTGTTAAAAATATGTGAAATAATAAAAATAATAATAATCTGTGCACTAATTTGGCTATAAAAGATTCCTTCAGAAGAAAATCCTCTGCTGCTTCTATTAACCTTCTTGGACTCTCCCCTGTTGCTTTAGATTTACCTTCCTCTATCTCTTGCTCTCACTTAGTTATAGAGCATTGATACCAACGGCTAAAACGCTCTCAAATGATTTATTAGATGGTGCCAATGCTGGACCGTGATGTACAGACATGTCTAAGGGTACTGTTGCATAGATTCATTCTGAACACTTATTTTAAGAAGTACGTAATTATGATATCATAATAAAAATAATAATTATGGCAAGTGTGGTTTTATTACACACTCAACAAACACACAAATAAACACCCTGAAGCAAACTATGCTTATAATTTTACCGTCTCTGTTTGGATTGTTTTGGCTGATATTGCCCGCAGGTTTGTCTGGTTCTGGTGCCTTTTCCCAAACTACCGATTGCACAGGTTGTGATGGTGGTGGTGGTTCGAACCCAGAAGACCTTTTCTTTGCGAGAAGTGGTTCCAACTTTAACTCCTCCTTTGTTAGAAATTCATTTCCCCAGAAGGAAGCGAGTGGCATAGCTTCATCCAACTCCTCCTCCTCCGGCAGAGGCTCCGCTCCAGCTTCGCCCACAGCCTTCTCGCTCACTTCTTCTGGGCCTCTCATCTCCTTTTCCATTTTGTCTTTAAGTAGATCAGAAACAACAGCGCTGTCTCCTGTCGTTCCCGCACTTCGCTTGCGTGCCTGTTGCTGCCTAACTTCAGCGATTCGCATAATCTGGAGCTTGATGGCAGGATAGAATTCAAGGACTGTGTCCAGGTCCTCTTTCTCTAGCATGAACAGGTAGGAGTTCACCTGTGCACGGATCGACGCGGTACGTGGGACTCTGAACAGCAGCGCCACTTCTCCGAACGCCTGCCCCGCGTTCATAGTGTCGTACACAGTTGCCCCGTCTTCGGAAACGACATCGACGCCGCCGCGATGGATGAAGTACATCTCACGACCGATGTCGAACTTCTTCACGATGAATTCGCCCTTTAGGAAGTGAACCGGTTTGACGTATCGTGAGATTGTCTTGATGAATGATCGTTCGGTGTCGCGAAAGAGAGAGATGCTGGAGATGACGTCTTCGTAGAGACTGAGCGTGACATCGCTCCACAGCGACAGAGGCAACACGCTGAACAGAGTGTGTGGCTGGACTCCCTTCGTCATCAGCCACAGATGCTCGTAATACGCAGTCACGCGGTTCTGCAGCGTCGCGGCGATCTGCTCCATCTCCATGTACGACTTCACGTACATCATCTTCTCTTTGAAGCGAGCGAGCTGAGCATCTGCACTTGCGACACACGCTGTGATGCTCGCGAGAATGTAAGTAAAGAAGAGTTGTCCGGCAAGGATGACGATGGACAGACCGACCGTTTCATGCTCAAGACTGGCAAAGAGATCTCCGTAGCCGACAGAGCTGAATGTTATCGAGCTGAGGTAAAGGCTGATTGTGTAGAGCTGAAGAGTACCAGATGTCTCTGTCAGATTGATGTCTTTCCTTGAGAATATCCAGCTTTTCTTAGAACAGAAGTGATGGTTAGACACTGCTCTTACATCCGTTAATGCATGCCAAATGGTGGGTGGGCAACCAAATAAAAAGAGAAGAGATGCCATCCAGCTGATGAAGAGGATCAGGTAGATGACATATTTGATCTTTCTGAAGAAACAAAAAGGGGTCATACGTAACATAAGTACGTAACATCATATGAACATTTCTATGTCGTCATTGAGAGGATTAATAAAACGTTCCTCCGAGATCTATCGTAATTCACTCATTCAAGCACAAGATGTTCTAAGAATTATTACAGAAAGTAATTAGCAATTTTTGTTTATACTTCGATCAACAAAACTATATCCTTTTGATATTCATTTATTTATTCAAACTGACAAGTATGCAGGTCAATTTCATGATGTAGTAGCAACATAATTGCGACAACAAATTTAACATGAGTCGCATTTAACTATAACGTAATCGAGAACAAACAGCCTACAGCGCCTGGCTCTCAAACTCTCCCCGACGCTATGGTTCTGCACTGGCTGCTAGTGAGCTCCATGCTGCATTCATTCTCCACTGAAAACTCCCACCGGCAGTCGCCTGTGAGCTCTCCCCTGTACTGATCAAATTATGGTGTGTTGAAGTCACCTCTTCTGTCTGAGTGCTGCTATCTTCGTCGGCTCGTGTTACCCTTTTCCTAACTCACCTCTTCACGCTAAGCTTGTCTGGACAAGAGGGCTGTTCATTAGTAATCGGCAGCTATTAGCCTGTTGGCAGTGCTTAAAGTGTAAAAAAAGAAGTGCCTGGATGCTAGAGGAGCCGTCCATAAATGACGTCACGCAAATTTGGACGATTTTTGACCTCTCCCCCTTCATTACACGTCGTCACAAATGCCACGACCCCCTCAAATATGACGTCACGTCACAAGGTCCTGACCCCCAAAAAATCAAACCAGATGTCCAGAATGTAATGCAAATTTTCTTATAATTATCAAAACATTTAATTGTAACTATTAAATATTTCAAATTATAATAGTAGAACGAAGAAATATGGAGAAATTAAGTAGCCTATAATGATTACAATCTTATGCATTCCTCACAACTGGTTCGCGCACTGTAGTCCACTGTGTTCGTTAAAATAGAAGTTGGATTGATGATATTAAGGATGCTGGACAAGAAGTTGGATGGGTGAACTAAATTCTTCCAAAACCGATGCTATTTAGATGAACAATAAAAGATGGATCATTGAAAGAATATTTGCAAAGATAGAAGTTGAAGTGACAAAAATGGTTCTTGCTGAACCAGAAGCTGGATTTTACGACATTGTTATTATCAATCCAACTTCTATTTAACCAAATACAATGAGCAAAAAAATAGAATTTTTTTATCATTCGTTAGGTTTTTTGTCCATCAACCATTATTTATTCATCAATTTTGTTGTTGTGATATATTTGTTGTGATTTAAAGCGTAAGCCTGCAAAGAATTGCTTTCATCAGCGAAATTGTCGACAAGGGGCCAGTGGCACCGGCATAGTTTTGAAAGTTGTGAAAGTAAAGTTTGTAAACGTGCAAAGCGCGAAGTTTTTTTTCATCCTCATTTTCCTGTTGATAATAACATGCGCATTTAGAGGAATTGCACTGTTGCATGGACGCTCATAGACGGCGTCCAGGCTCTGCTGGCCAAATAAGTGGCAGGACGGCGTCCAGCCTCGAAAATAAGTGCCTGGAAGCCGTCCATGACTGTCCAGGCACACTTTAAGCCCTGCCTGTTGGACGACACGCCTGGGAAATATTTCGCTTAGCCACTTTTGTAACTTTGAAGTTGACTGACTTGAGCCCTTCCTATGGTCATTTATCCAAGATAGGTGAAATAAATAAGGTGGAAAAATTTGATTATTGTTTTGCACATAATAGAAACCGATTATTGTTATCAAAACTGATAACCGGAATTTCGGCTATCATTTAACATCCCTAATGAAGACCTGAGGCAGTTTTTGAAATCAAATGCAAAAAAATACCAGATATCTCGATAGAGAATAGCCAAAACACTTATATAACACTGCTCCCCAATACAGCACAGATCTTGCCTGAGATTAATCGTCTGTCGATAAACGTCCAATTCAAGGTAGTCGAATGCAAGAATAACGCGATAGAATTGAAGCATTCGATTCAATCTCAAGAATGCCATGAAATGCAAAACTTCCCCTAAAGAACCAACAGCAACAACAACCGTTCAGAAACACACAATTCATTCACATAATTGGCAAAGTAAACTAAATTGGTCTAAACAATTCTGTTATTGTTGTGCTTAAGTCATTGATCAGGAGTCGTCGCTATGCAAAACGACATCTGAAAATAATTCACTGGACAGAAACATATTTGTTAGGGATCCATCATGTAAGTAGGGATGAACTAAGTGTTAATATAGTGCCGAGTACGAGTACCGAGTTTTACGAGTTGAATAATACCTAGTCTGAGTCAAGTTTCAAATATTTAAAGAAAGTCTCGTTCTATTGATTTTTAGTTTTGCAGTTTGCACAATTCTATGAATTTTTTGATCTGTCTCCGTTTGCACTAGAAACTTATAGCAAGTAGTTAACTAGTAAGAACAAACAGTAACAGCATTTGTGCTTTTAGTTAGGTCGATTGTCGTTTTGTAAATAAAATAATCTGCTTTTCATTTTCAGAAAACAGAAAATTGGAAAGCCAATTTTTAATAAAACTCAGACCCATTGCTTGTCTGAGTCCGAGTTTATGCTGTGCTCCACAAAACTCAGCCAAGACGATTTTCTGTTCATCCTTATGCATAAGACAAGCGCATATATAAACAATATCTGCCATTTAGAATCTAAATACAGTCATCACTGAACTGAGTGATTCAGTAAACAGAATCTGAAGTTCACATGCAAGACCTCTGACAAACGCATTGTAACACAGAATTTACATTGCCTACTACATCGTGCACAGCAATGCACGGCACTTTACGCCTATAGCGACTAGCTATTAAATATCCTCTTGACTTAATGCACAAATCTCTCTGCTGTCTCTTCCCGCCCTTTCCAGTCTTCAGATTGACTTGATTATCTGGTTCCCTGGGCAAGGAGAGCCACAGCCCAACACCATGCCTTTGCCACTGTGGGCCATTCTATGTGGAATGACCTCCCACTCAATCCGAAGAAAGAATTGTCTGGGTCCCACCCACATCCTTCCATTGCCTGCAGACTTCCTTGAGCGCCTCTGAATGGCTAGTACTGATAAAGACGCTTTATAAGTTCTCAGATAGATTGCAGCAAGTGCAGGGTCAGACTCACAGTTCAGTCCTCTGTAGATTGGAATTAGAATGAGTTCATAGGGCAGGCAACCTAACAGATCGAGAAGGAAGTTTTTGCGACGGTAGTAAATGGAAGTAGCATATGGATGCAAGACCAGAACATTCAGTTCATTGTAGTAGCCGGTATTTGGACCAATAAAGTACCTGAAACAATATAAGAAGAACAACTTGACCCTAGACAGAACCATATATGCCATTTCCGAAGTTCATTTATTTTACACAGTAGGTGTTGTTGGATAATTACATGTATTATATACTTGCCTATAATGTACAAATGACTATAACTACATATATATACATATATATATATACATATATATATATATGTATATATATATATATATATGTATATATATATATAACAGATGAACTATGACCATGAGT
The DNA here is from genome assembly GCA_959347315.1 of Bimastos eiseni. NCBI lineage: Eukaryota > Metazoa > Annelida > Clitellata > Crassiclitellata > Lumbricidae > Bimastos > Bimastos eiseni. Next base: position 34,438,057 of record OY365811.1, on the reverse strand, counting down.
CTAAACTTGCCATAGTTTTCAGGGATTGGCAAGGGTTAAAGTCTAAGGGGCATTGGTTAAACGCTTATATAGGCAAAAGACATGAACATGCCAGGGCTCTTGGTTTTTAATGCTAAAAGGAATGCCTGGTGAAGGTATTGAGTAATGTTGCATCCTCTGACAACGATGTAGTCTGGTAAGGGCATATTCCAAGTTCCTGAGCAGTTACTGTAGTTAAGTTTAGTGTAAGATAGCTAAGACGTTTCTACAGTAGAACTTGGTTCCACGTTCATTCAGACCAACAGAGCTGCATTTACGTTGACTGAGGCCTGTTATGGGCGTCCTTCTCTGGTGTGACGTGACCGATGTTCCTATTTCTACGGGATGTATGATTTTTCTGTTATTTCTGGGAGATAATATATTTTAATTAGGGCTGCTGAAATTAACTATTAATTAATCGAGTAATCATCAATTTATTTTAACAATTAAATTTTTGTTTAGCGATTAATCGCTTCGATTTTTCTACCCATCACTAACATGTACTGGAAGTCTGGAAACAACAATAAAAACATGTAAACATTGCAATACGGCAGCATACAGTAATCGAACAATCAAATATGAACATATATCATGTTGATTACATGAACATTTTAGATTTTAATTATTGGCTAACAGAAATATCGAAATGCTGATAACATTTATTGCATTCATTGCGACAAATCTTATGCATACCATGGATCTTAAACTTCAATATGAGCAAGAAAACCGACTGTGTTATTTCCTGTTTGTGACTAAATTCAGAAACTGAGAATTTTAATTGAAGTGTCATTAATTCGTCTGACAAATGTAACCATAAAAGTTTTTGTGACTTAATCGAAATTAAGGTGACGGGATGGCTGGCGTCGCTGTCTTTTCCTTGGCTGACTAGGGCCGCTGTTGCTGAGGGCCTGGCCGTGCGTCACTTGGGACGCCAGCCGTAGAGGTTCCCAGGGACTCACCACCTATGTCCCAGGAACTTGGCCTATGTCCCGGGACCGTCCCCTCTCCCCCCGCCTGGCCGCCTAGCTGACATTACCAGCCCTAATTTTAATCTTGAAACCTATGTTCACCCTCAACTTAATAAGGGAACAGCTAACAGTGCAAAGACACATAGCGCATGGCAAGTTTCTGGATGAGGTTGGTTCGCAAAGTAGTATCAGTTCAACAGCAACACTAAGTGATGACAAAGATCATCAGCGTTGCCTTCCTCATCCTTCAGGCTTGGAACTGACTGTCAGAGTACAAACAGTAGCAGAGTTTATGGTTGACTTGGGCTATATCTGTGGCACAGTGGCTGATCGGTTAGAGCGGTCAGCCCATAACGTTCAGTGTCTGCTGAGCGCGCGGGTTCAAGTCTCATCTGGGGCGTCAGTCACTGTGTAGGGATCTTGAGCAAGTCCTTTGCGCACTATGGCATTTTAGCATTTTTATTCTTACATTTAAAGCACTTTCTTCACATTGTGTGCAACGTAATTAGAATCAGAATTATGCAACTGCTAATAAACTGTTTAAACACTCCGGTAACTTCTTCCTCAAAGACCTAAATCCAGGAACCAGGACACGTGTCGCAGTTGTCGCTATGTTTGCTAGTCTCAAAAACAGTCAACACCCATAGACTGTTTAGAGAAAAGGCTATCTGTGCTTATCGGAGCGCCTCCGAGTAGTCCCTCTGAAGAGGCGCCACATAAATTCTCACAATGAATGAGAAGCAAATGACCTACATATAACTACTACAAATGAGAGTCCCCTTGAAGGGTGCTATATAAATTCATGAATGACATTGAACATCAGTTAGACTCACACATGAAAGAGAGCGATTCCATCAAGAACATAGAGGAAGATCCACAGAGTGCTCGAGGTGTGTTCAAAGGCGATGTGCAGTGGGACCAATGCTGTGACAACTGCTCCGATGACAGTCATCACCACTGTCCAGATGAACAGCAGGGTCCCATCCGGCAGAAGCGTATGCCTTCATCAATCAGCATCATCATGAATGTCAATCACAGAAAGGGGAAGAAAAGTCCCAGTTCTCAGTTAACCCGAAGAGACACTCAAAAGTATGCACCATTTCAGATGCCTTAGACAGCCAAGCCAATAAAAGCTCTGACGGTTCCAAAAATGCGCTTTAAAAAGTTCAGATACAAGCTTGTATGTATATTGCAGCTATATGAATATTAGCCTTGGCGGACAAGGGTGAGTGACCAGTACTCTCCCTCATCACTTTATGTCTATGCTAACAGTGTATACAATTATGTAATAGTTAGGTTTGCAAGAAGGCACAAGTGGTGCAGAAATCTCAATCATCTTTGGATCCCCAATCTGGGTTGACAATCCAACATACTAGCCGCTAAGCTATCATGCATCCCACACCGCATATATCAGCACTATATACTAGTCTATACGCATATATTACATGCGCCTTCGAGAGGTTCTTATAAGACACTATATAAGTAGCCAGATACATACAAACATGCATGTGAATATCACTAATCAAATAGAGGAGAAATGTCAGTGTGTCTGTGCGAGCCACCACAGGCAGGAAGTACAAACGACTTCAAACAGTTGGTGGCAGTATACCCCACTCAGGGAACCGCTACAGGCAGTGAGCACAGTGAGCAGAAGATAGACGCAATGTGCGATGCTTGTGCACAGCCACAACTCAGACATTAGAATGTTCTCCAAATTGGCTTACTCGTCACTTTTAGCACACACACATGTCGTTAAATGTTAGACATCCCTGAAAATAAAATGCAGTTTAGCAATAAAGGCAAGCACAAAAACTTCCCCAGTTACTTTATGACTGGACCAGAGAATTTTTTTCCACCTACCTCATTAACAAACGAGAAATCAACCACGACCATTTGGTCAAAGATTCTAATGGAGAATTGGTCGTTTCATTATCTTTGCCCATATATGTCTTCTTAAATGACACAACACCAAGCAAATTTCTGATTCGAGTAGAACTTGTAATTACACTTGCAAACGCTGAAACAAAAAAATTGCACACTAACTGTATGCCAACATAATGATAAAACAAATATACCACAATACAAAAGAAATGTCAGAGAAACAATAACTATTTTCAGAGACAACACTTTGCGATCATGTTATTACTCATAACTACGAAATTTATACATAGCCATTCCAGAAAAATAGATCTCTCAGCCCTTCTTGCTCAGCATACAACTAAACCTTTCTAAAAGTTCACAATCTTCATTACATACATTTTATCACTGTCATATCAAGTTTCATTGGTTGACTGATTGATTGATAAATAATGATATAACATGGTCATCGGTCCGAGATAATGACCCCAGATCTATGTGAGAAAATGACTATTACTTGTATGCACCCACATACGTTTTTGCACCTGCAGGGCCTAAAAACTCTAAAATTTCAAATAATGTTTTTACTTAATGCAACAGACATAACAACTAAGGTGTTAAGTTGAAGTTAAACTTTAGAAGTTTATTGAAACCATCATTGACACTTCATTATACAGCAAAATAACATTCATCTGTTTAAGTTTAACTAACTAATAAAGTAAATCATTTAACTAAGTAGGAAAAGATGGACAATAGGAGTTCCAAAGGGGATTGATCTCCGCTTGGAAGGAACCCCTACTTTCAACAAATGACATAATAATTTTGGATGGCGGCTTATATTAAACGAAAGTACTTGGGTAAGTAATGTCTTGAGCCATTCATCAGATGGTTCAAAATAGATTAACAGTATATCAATTGTGACAAGGTAGCAATAAGAAATAAGCTTAACTAATCTTATCTTATTTAGTGCCGGTGAATAAGCTGGTCTCCCTGACGTGGCTCTTGTGGGCGCTGAGAAATTTTCGAGGATTTACATTACATTACATTATCCGGTGTAATCCTACCCCATCAAACAATTATTGGAAGACTGAAAGTGGGGGGAAAGGTTGTATAGAGCTGTCTCAAGTAATTATTATACCAGAGTTTAACGACATCCTATAGCATCACAGGCTGCTGACGTCTTCAAAGTAATTTACGTATTAGTTCAATGTCATACATAGCTTTCATCCGTTTTCTTTCTTTTGTCCTTCTTTCTTTTGTCTTTCTTTCTTTTGTTTTTCTTTCGCTTGTCTGGCAATTGATTCCGTTTCTGACACTTGTTCATACGGTAATATTTAACAGATGGGTCTTATATGTTTTTCATAACATATGTATCATTATTTAATTTACATTTGTATACATGTACACATATATATGCATATTTAGTTAGTTGGCCATATGTTTTCTTTTCTTTTTTAGGCTCTTTTTTGATCGTATAGGTTCTTTTCTTATTTCATATTTCTTAACCATTAAGGCTTGTCTCTATCTTATTTACAGTGTTTACAAAGCACCAAAGCAATTTCATAACATTAACGTCAAACTATCTATGTCATATTTACAAGCAAAAGATTCTATATTCATAGGCCATCATTTATAATACATACAATATTCAATAATGTATAACAACATAAGCAACGTATTGATAATTAATCCATACATTTATTATTATTACAAAACAAACCAAAACAAACAAACTTACATGTTGTAATCAAAAACTGGTGGCCAAAAATAGTTAATGAAATGGCTTTTCCTATATCCATTATCTAACTAACCATATTCAGTTCCTTCAGTTAAGTTAAGAATTTGGACAGTGTACTCAGAGAATGTAGTTTTAAATATTACTAACCTATGATCTTTAAATAATCTTTCCACTATTTATTATCATGAGTATGTTATATACTTCAGTATAGATATCTCTCATTGATAATATATTTGTAATAGTGTAATCAACTTTTTTTTCTGCACATTTCTTAATTAGTGTGAAATATCATTTTTTTACAGGTAAATAATAAATGCTCAATTGTTTCAGTCATCTGACATTTAGAGCATAAATCTTTTGGGCTTTTTCCTAAAGTTTTCAACCATTTATAATTTATAATATGTCCCAATCTAAGTCTGGTAATTTGAACTTCACGTTTCCTTAGAGAGTCCATAAATTTTATATCTGTGGAAACTACAGGATGAATAGATTTATAGAATTTGCCTTTTGGTTCAAAGTTATATTCAATTTGCCATTTATTAATTACATAGTTCTTTATTAAAGATTTAATTTCGTGTAATTCTAAGTAATTTGTTGAATTGATCTGAGATATTTCTAGTCCCTTTTTTGCAAGAACGTCTGCCATTTCATTTCCATATAGACCGATATGGCTAGGAATCCATGCTACAACAATATCACTATGTTTTAGTTTATTGACATTATCTGTAAATTCAAGAAAAAATAAATTAGGCTTTGCATCAGATCTATTTTCTTTTATAGATGTAACGACACTTGGCGAATCAATAAGAATGATGTAGTTAGTTGTATTTTCACTTTCAACAATCCATTTAATGGCTTCAATAATGGCTGTTAATTCAGCTGAATAAATCGAGGAATCATCTGCATTTCTAAATGTACCATGGAACCACAAAGATGGCACATAAAAAGCTGCAGAAACAGTATTTTCAAATGTCTGTATAAATGGCCATATTGTCGCTATATTTATTAATTAATTCTAATGACAAAGATGACATTATATTAGGTGAATCCGTTTTTTATTAATGTGTCGCTTCAGAGATAGATTTACTTTAGTGGTTTTGTTAAGCTACAGAGCTGTTGATTGGTAAATAGGTGATTTAAATGGATGAGAATTTAAGGAGACAAAATGTTCAGTTCTTTTAAAAATGGAATTTTGCTTAATAGAAGATGCACCATAGTAATTTGACCAATGGTTTCTCATAACCTTTGCCGCTGGGTGATCCTTTGAACTGAGGATCTTTGATCCAACTTTGAGAGAGTTGTTCAAGCGACGCAAATAAAGAGGAATTTTACCACATTCATTTTGAAGGGCTGTAATGGGGGTACCTTTTGCTGACCCACAAGCCAATCTCAAGGCCTCAGATTCCAAACCAGCGGACCAGTGGCCTTGATAGAGAATTTCCTTGTGTTAGTTCTAGATGCCAGAACTCGATAACCGGAGGAGCCTCTAGTATCATGGAAGTGAATTTCAGAGCCTAACAAAAAATAGTTTTGGAATGTTCTAGGTAGGAGATGATTCTTTAAACAGTAGACAAAAAGTCCAATTTGTAAAGTCCTGATCTGGGTTATATTTAATAGTTTGTGGTCGCAAAATATAGGGGCAGTGTGAGAGTTTCTGGGTAGCCCACCAATGAACTGAATCGCCTTTTTGTAGGATTGTCAGTTTATCGAGTCTAGACTCGTAATTTGATGCCCAGACTAGATTACAAAAGGTCAAATATGGTTAAATCATAGTGTAATACAACTGCTTCCTGATTTTCATAGGCAATTTGTGGGCAATCTTGGCAAGGATACCGACATTGGTAGTAATGCAATCTATATGAGCTTTCAGGTTCGAATTGGTCAATGAAAACTCCCAAAAAAACGTGCGTTATCAACTTAATTTACCCTTAATGTGTATGCATAAGGTAGTTTTTTATGCTAATGGCAGTGTGAAAGAATAAAAATAATAATAATCTGTGCACTAGTTTGTCAATGGTTAGTTAGTTTTATCGATGTTTAGAGTTAATTTGTTTGCTGCAAACCATTTTGCAACCCCATTCAGCCCTATGTTGAGGTGTCTATCAGTGTCTGATAGGAAGCATGGGAGAAGAAGAGATTTGTGTCATCAGCAAACAATATCATATGAATGGTGAAAGAGATAGATGCAAAGTCGCTGATGTAAATGAGAAACAAAAGTGATCCCAAATTAGATCCCTGGGGGACACCATAGTTGTTTAATATATAGATTTAATTAGAGGTAAGTCCATTGCAGTAAACTCTTCGAGTTCTGTATTGGAAGTAGCTCTTGAAGTAGTTCAATGGGATACCCCTTATGCCATAATAATGCTTTTTTTAGCACTACTATGATTAACTGTATCGAATGCTTTACTCAAGTCTAATAGGACCCCCACCGAATAGTCTTTGTTATCTAAAGCTTTCGAGAGTAATTCGTCAATGCCCAATAGTGCCATAAATGGGAAGTGGCCAGCTTGAAAACAATGCTGAGTTTGGTGTATGATTTGTAAGGAATTTAGGAATGAGCTTAATCTTTTATGCATAACTTTGTCAAAGTATCTCGCAAAATATGGTAATATTGAAATTGGACGATACCTTGTAATGTTATCCTTGCTACCCTTTTTAAAAACTAGAATAACTATTGCAATTTTTGCCTGGTTGGGCACATCGCCTTGCCTGAGAGTACAATTAATGACATTGGTCAAAATAGGAGCTATGAGATCAAGGTTGGGAGTGGCTATGTATGGATCATCATAGCCTTTGGTGTGGGGTTTTTGAGTCTCCAACTAATCTCCATGATCTCAGAAGAGGTGGTCATAAGCATCCCCATAGAACCTAATTGGGGAGGTGGGAGAAATTGTTCGAAAGTGTTAGAGGACTTGGGGATATTACTTTCTAGGTTGCTAGCAATTCAGGTGAAGTACTGGTTAAAGTGATCAGCTATAGATTGAGAATCAGAAATAGTTTGACTATTTATCACCAACGAGTCAACTTTAGCATTTTTAGGATCAGATTGTAAGAATTTGTGGTATCTACACATATAAATGATGAAATGTTAAGACCATGTAGAGTGTAGATGTAGTGTTGCTTCTCTTATGCAAATGAACTGTTAATTATTAATCTAAGTAAGTATAGAATAAGCTAGTTTAATTTAGCAAACAGCACATAGTTAATTTTGAATGGCACATTAGTTAATATGATAGTGCTATATGAAAGGATATTAACGCTTGAAAATCGATTTAGCCAATCACAGCGCGCCGTTAATGTTTGACCTATATATTGTCATGGTAATGAGAAGGGTCATCAAATGAGAAGGCGTTGGAACTAATTACGCATTCATAAATGACTTATGAATATTGATGATAGACAGTTGAGCAAAAGGGATTGTAAAGCGATAAGATGTGTTCTGTCGTAAATCGTATGCTAACTCAAGTTTCGATATTCATAAGAAGTCGATAGATCGCCAGAATTATCGTACATTCATAGTCGAATTGTGTACAGAGTTTTGAGAACTTTCTTGGATTACACGGTGATGCAGTTTGATCGTAAAATTGCTGAGAAGTACAACGTGTCAGTTTGAGCGTTTGAAATGTCTTCAATTGACATGGCGGTTTCAAATTAACTTGCGAAAGAGAAGTTCTAACGGGATTTTATCATTTGTGAACTGGATATTCCACGGTTTACTTTTGGATTACCTTGACTGGATAATATCGGCTCCAAAGTACGCGTAAAGGGAATTAACGGCATTGGCTTGAAGTTCATGATTGGAAGCCGATTTATCTCATTCCGTGTTTCTTGGATTATATACCGATGATGTCGTCCTGGAAGAATTCTGCGAATTCAACGATCAACCCACTACGAATTGAAGAGTTATTCGAAGGAAGGAATGTTTAGAATCCATCTAGCTACATCTGTATTAAGTATGAGATAAGCTTAATATATTCAATTGTGCCGTTCTAGGTAGATAGGAATATTGAATTTGTTGATGTTTACTTGAATTGTTTTGACTTTAATATACTATTTCAACTACAACATGAAGCCTGAATTTCCACTTCCCAAGCATGTTTTCACCTCCAGGCACAGTTTTCAGGCCCCGTGTGTTTGTATCACACTGCTTAACAAAGAGTCAACATAGCACAATATAAATACCTGAATAGTCAAATGGTAAAATAAAGACTAAACAGACTTACTCATTTCTTCCTGCTGGATAAAAGGAGTGGCCTCCATATTGTAAACTCGTCCTTGAGCAAGAAGATGGGCCTTCGAGTCCAGTACTGATCGATCGGCGAGGACACGATTAAACTGCCTATTAGAAACGACAATACAATCAACGCTGAGGACAACTTTCAGTGTAATATAATGTAATCAAGCATTTATATAGTGCCGCTCGAATCAGCAGCATCTCTATGGGCGTCTGTGCATGGGCAAGAGAACAGGCATCTCCGAAACTGGTAAGGTGAGAGGGTTAGTAATCCCAGGCACATGGACTGAGGAAGACAGTTCCATGCTGAAGGACCAACATAGGCAAAGCTCTTCGACTGGGCCGTAACAGAGCGCATAGATCACCTTTTCAACCATTTATTAACATGCAAGTTAAACAACCTACAACCAGACACTGTCCAAGAAACACTTTCAGTACATCTTAAGTCATACTTTCAGATCTGTCAGATAGTGCATTGTAGTTTTGCTGTTTCACAGTACTGCAGCCAGAACTCAGCAATTTACATTAATTATGTTCAAATCTGAGGTCAAATTGCGCTGTTAAAAAGATAACTGTATCTCAGTGACTATGAATGGATCCTAAGAATACGAGCAATTCCCTCGTGCCAGAAAGGTCAGCTAATTCTATTCTATTCTATTTACGAACTTATAAAGCGCCTCTCACAGTACTGCCTAATCAGAGGCGCTCCCAGTGCGAAGAATTCCTGGAGAAAAGAAAAGTCTTAAGACAACGAGCAGAAACAGTTGTGCTGCCAGACAAGATTTTAGCAGGAGTCACAGCAGGAAGGTTGTTCCATAGCAAAGGGCCAACAGAGGCATAGACACGATGCTGAGCTGTAAAAGTTCTAGACCAAGGTACTAGAAGCCTAAGGTCTTGACGGTCTAAAGAGCAGAGAGGACGTCCAGAGGTAGCTGAGATAGGTTGCCTGATAAGATCACACAGGTAGTGTGGAGCTTGACCCAACAACGCTTTGTATGTAAGAAAGAGAGCTAATCAATAACATCTACAAAGATATATATAGACATCAGTTGGAACCGCAATTAGCAGCTGCCTACTTTTCAATGGCTGGAAATTCTGCAAGGACCTCCATCAGAGTCGACATCTTGAGTTCGTAGACCAGACAGCATGTCTTAGTCCTAACAGAAGACGTCTTATACTCCTTGAAGAGCATGCTCGTTGCACCAAAGTAGTCACCAGGACCCATTTCCGAAATGACGCTCTTGTCATCAACCGCAAGCCTCTTAAATGACAGTAGCAGAGGCACACATATCAAGCCAACATCAATTTATCTATAGTTTACTGAATGTAGTGAAAATGACCAACTATATAGAAGCACACACTATTTCGCTACAAACAGCTCAAGAAACATTTTCAACCTACAAAGCATGTGCAAATCATCAGCAATCTTCCTTCTAACCCTTAACTCTGTCATGAACATCTAGATTAGCCTACTCTACCTAGATGTTAATGGCTCTGTTAAAGGTTTATCTTCTCTTTGATATGCATCTATCCCCTGCGTGGACTGCTATCGTTCTTTCTCACTGGCTGGTCCAGTGACCTGGAATGGCCTTCCAGTGCACTGCATCTCATGCCAATAGGTCAATCGGCATTGTTCTTCTCTGGCTTTAGATTGTTCTGTTTGACCGTGGTTGAGCTGGGAGCGCTTCTGAGTAGATGGCCTTCAAGGGCACTATATAAAACTACTGTAATATCATAATAATAATAATCTGCATACTGCAGGCAAGGTTCCACGCACAAGTCTTGTCTCCCACAGCTCTCCTACCAAGGCCTTCTGTTGCTTTAAACCAAAACCTTAACTCTTCCAGTACATTCACAGCTCTTAATGTTTCCAATTGCTCAGCTTCAATGCTAACTTTGTAAGTAGGGCATCATCATATGAGTTGCAATGTACCAATTCGAAGAATAACGCCACCCGAAGGAGTCGTGAGAGAGGCTGAACACAGACCATATGACAGTTGAAAATAGTATGTGTCAGAAACAAATACATGTGTCAGCTACAGATTAAACTAATATCTACCTCGCAGTGACCTTTGATTAGGATGTACATTTCCTTAGCAGGTTCCTTTGCATACATGACAAATTCTCCTGGATTGAAAATGTATGGGACCAATCGATGAGCAAGTTCTTTGATGAAGGTGTCAGCAGTATGTCTAAACAGAGGTAACTGTAACACAAAACATGCTCATATCATTCTGTACATGACCCAATACACATCGGGAACATTAGCGAGTATTGCGCTAGTTTTATTTTCCTAGTATCACAATACTTTTCTTTAGCCTGTCAGCGATACTCGATACCAAAACCTTTCCCATAGAAATTTATATGGATTCTTAAGAAAATCGTTATGCTTTTAAAGGTTTAGCCTATGGCCGAAAGAGGCCATATACCTTGTGCGAACAGAGTGGAATAATTTCTAAATAGAGAAATGACTGAAGTAGGTCTATGTCCTTTTGCGCTCTGTGGTAGAAGTACCTTGCCTAATTAATTTTAGAGTGCTTGAAAAGTTAGTCGATATTGATAATGAATAGGACTGAAGAAACGAAGATTGCCAGTGCTATATCAGAACATTGCGTTCTAACAGCTTGCCTGCAGGCTACTTCATATACGTTGTGATTGGCCTTGGCGATTCTGTGGAAGATTCCCTATAGGGCTTAATATTATTGTTGGTGCATGAATTATAACTCATGATAATACAATACAATTGCTATTTGATATCACCCTTCTTACACTTAAGTTCAGAAGTGCACACACGCCTTGACGACACAACTGCAGTTGTAATACAGAGTAATTGTGTGCGAAGGACTTGTTCAAAGTCCCTACACAGTGGCGCCCCGGACGAGAGTCAAACCCGCTCACTCAGCGCACACTGACTGTTATGGGCCGGCCACCATAATTAGGAGTGCTTTCTGCAAGCATATTGAAAAGTATTGGCAAAAGTATTGGTATTGCAATACCTTCAGAAAACTATTGGTATTGGTATCATGATACTTTTTATTAGGAAGCATTGGTATTGCTATTGCAATACTTTTCTAGAGTATTGTTAAAAGCCCTATCAGGAATCCATCGTAATAATAATAATAATCGCAATAGTTTCTCCAAATTTCAAAAGTGCTACCTTAAGGCAAACCATAGGGCACTAGCCTATATATGTACACGGAGTCAAGAAAGACGGTTGTCACAAGATATACATGTAAAATGGAGATCCAAGTCCAATGGCCAAAAGCCAGAGAGAGGGAGCAAAGGAGCTCAAAGTTAGTTCTTGCTCAGGAAAAGAAAGCTTGGGAGGTGGAGGATCATATGGATTAGGGTAGGAATTTTGAGTGGAAACCATGTGGGGCGAGAAGTTGATGAGTCTGCAGCAGGAAAGCAGCAGGAAATAATTTTGTTCATTCAGCTGAAGTTTGCTAGAAAGACATGTCCAAATTGGAATGCCATCAAAAAGTTAGTCCAGTGAAAAGATGTGATATCCTTTACAGTAATGTAAATCTGGGACACTGCAAAAGCTACATAAATAACAAGCCTTTGATCAGTACAATCTATATACACTAACGCGTTTCATTGTAACACAATTCGGATATAAAAGTCAGTCAGGGAATGTGGGTCCCAAAGTAAGTTCAGCTAAAGAAATGAAGTAAGAAGATTCAATTTTGAAATGTTCAAAACTGCTTGATTTCCATCTCTATTTAAGACCAACCAACAGTTGCAGTCTCTAATTCAGATCAAAACAACAATTACTTAAGCATCGTCAGACTTTGTAACTCGGCTTGGTACTTATGTTCACTGATGCCAACGAGGATTCAGAACTCCAACCATTGTGCGACTAGGGCTTACCTCCAAACCTGGGAGATGTCACCCACCATCATCAAGTAATTGACATCAATGACTGATGATGTTACTGTTACATTGGTACTGTTACCTGTTTCAAGACTGGACCGATGTCTTCCATGTTGATGTTCAACTGTAGATTCGTCGGCATCTCATGCAGTAAGCTCTCCTGCCCAGGAAACCATTCACCCCTTTAAAAACATATAAAAAGCACTTGCAACATGGCTTCATATCCCACATGAAAGGGATCATTCTTCACCACACCATGCAATTCAGAAGTTATTCAGTTCATTGAATGCTGTTTTATTTTCGACAACAATCAAAACACTGCGTACTTTCTTTCCTCTAGTTCGACAACAAAACTTCAATTCATTCCCTTCTGCGCAGCACCTAAGGAATTGCCTTCACAGAAAAGTCACTTGCCGCTTCAAACAGTATAATCTCCACATTTTTTTAGTAGTTTTTTCATAAGTAATAATCAAGATATACAGTCTGTTGGCTAGTTAGTCGCTGCTTAACAACAAGTCCCAATCCTTTCTCCAGGCTTGGGACCAGAACTGCATGACCATGGGCAGCGGGAGAATCAATATATTGCATCATATTGCATAATGCACTACTCAGAGATCATAAGGTTTACCTCGAGTATTTCTTTAAGAAAATACTGACTGATGCCTTGTGCATTGAGATAAAAAACATAACAGAAGTCGTATAAAAAATTTTATCTAACCCGTATACATCCCACAAGGTGCAAAAATATCGGATGACACGCATACTTAAAGTCTTGTTCACGTTATGTTCTTTCATGAAAACACTCACAGCGAATAGTCTTTCCTGGAACATCGTCCTAATTACAGCAAAATAAAGACGCAGCATTTAAAATTAAATTGCTCCTTCTGCATTGTGTTATGTCACATTTACATCGTAAATGGATATTACATATTACTATTTTTTTATCAAAGCAAATAAAATCCCAGGGAACAAAAGAGATTTTTGAAAAGTAGGAAGTACTTACATCTTCAATCACAGCTACTCATCCAGTTTTGACATAAAGATTATACTAAGGCTTAGACCAAAGTTTCATTTGTATAGGCCAGCACAGATAGTAAAATTCTGCTTTCTTCCTAATGCTCTTTACTTTTATCAATAATTATTATTACTAATATATTATAATTATTATTATGATAATCATCATAAACATTTCAACCTGCAAAATATCTCATAAAATTTGAATCAGAGGCACGATTAGACAGTCACCAGGTGAAGAGCTGATAGTTATCAAAATTCTAGAAAGCCAATGAGAAACAGTGAGCATTGTGGGTAGGGCATAACCGAGTAGACAATTTCCACCGGGTACCAAATACGAGTATTTGGATGCACTATTTGCCGGATCCGGGCACAAACCGAATAGTAGTGGCAACTGTGGTCCGGCGAGCACCATCCACAGGCAAAGCTTAAAATTTTCAACTTTCGTCACTGTTGATGTGTTGAGTGATAAAAAAATTAGTAAAATAAATGCTTGTGACTGTAATAACTACTAATACTACTTTAAAGATTTAATTTTCGTGTTTAGAGGGTTAAATATCCATAAAAATTGTAGAATTAAACATTTCTTATTTTGAACTGTTTGTGTGTGTAATATTTGCCGAGGCAAATACTTCCGAATAGTCCAGAAAAACGGGATATTCGGCTGAGGCGATTTCCGATTATGCCCTAATTGAGGGTTTTCTTAAAGGAAGGGAAAGTGTTTAAACTACAGATAAACATTGGTAGTCCATTCGAGTCTTGGGGCAGAAAAACAGAATACATGAGCATGACTTATGGCAAGACTGTTGAAGCAAAACTGAGAAGAGACATTCTTCAAGTATTGAATATACTGCCAGACCGATCGGTCAGTGACGTAGCAATGTAAAGCAGCACATCATTGGCATACAAACACTGCACTGTTGTACAGCTACCTCACATTACAAAGACTCAGAAACTAAACTGCACTTTATAACATCCAGCAGCATATCTGAAGACCAGTAACGTATTTGTAACAGCTGAAAAGCAGTCAGCTGACCGGAAACTTTCTTCATGAGTGATCGTTGCAGACAGCAGTGACAGACCATAGCCAAAAACAATGAAACCAGTGATCATTGTTAGCATTGTGAAGAATCGCTCTTTTGTATTCATCGGGGATCGATCGCCGAATCCGGTGTTTGTCAGCGTCACAATCGAAGAGTAGAGAGAAATTACGTATCTTCCAACTGCCAAATCCTGCACTGGTATTCTACGTTCCAGTGCCCACACCTTGATCCATCCGTCCGAACACCTCAAAATCAAGAAAATCATGCTACAGAACTTCATTTTTAACTTGCACACCAAATTAAACAATATAGCAGAATCAGTGATTTGCTAGTGATCACTGCAGTCACTCCATCAAATGAACCAAGATTAGATCTGTACCTGTCATATCAAGCTTGTCAAACAGGTAAAATCTAGGATTGTACCGATTTTAAAAATTAATCGATTAATCTCCAAATACAACTTCGAATAATCGAATTCGATTAGCTTGGCATCTGTCACATGACGCTTGAAAAACTGAAAAATGTAGTCATTTAGTCAGTAACTAGTTCCCTGCAAAAACCAAATTCAGCCATTCCACATGTTGAAGGTGATACGTTAGCTATGTGCTTGAACCACAGTAAACAAACTGTTTATTGCAATGACCCTCAGGAAACTCTACTCGGACCTCCATTGGACTACTCTACGGAAACTACAATGACTTGACGCAGTACTCACGAATAACACCATGCCCTCTGCTTGGCTTTCGAGTGGTGCTTAAAAAGTTTTGAGATTACAACTACAGGTTAATTTTGCTGCCATCTTCAACTTTTCCATTATCATTTACCTCAAATGCACAATTAAATCCCAAAATTTTCCACTCAAGCGTTTCACATTATCAGTGTTAGCAAAATTGTTTACTCCAGACAAGAGAAGCTCGACATAACAAAATAAGTCAAGAAATTTAATAAAACAAGCCAAAATTAATTGATTACAATTATTATTAATGATTAATTTATCAATTAATAGTTAAAATCTGCACCTCTAGTACAATCATAAACTTATGTTGTGAAATATAAAAGCAAATGTCCAGGTGTTTCCATGTAATCATATCACAATGTAAAATATAAATAGTGGACAAATGCACCGCAATGATTTTGGCATGCAGACTTTAATTAGTAACAAATTAGTAACAACCAATGCCTTACTTCTTGAACATTGTTACACTGGTGCCAAAGAATATCTCAGATTAGACTGTCTCTCCGTGACAAATTAGAATTGCATTCAAATGTAATTGCTAGTAAATAAAAGTGAATAGAATGTACCACAACAGGATGACATAATGTAACATAAATTAGCACAAGAATCATTCAAATGACTCTGATAAGGTGTTAATTCAATTACTCATTTAACAGCAAACCAGTTCCCTTTCTCACCACTTGACTCTCCAAATTCATTCATTCATTACGAGAATTTGTGTATAGCGCCTCTTCAAGGTGAATACTTGAAGGTGCTCTACCGATTAATCGGCCGGCCAATTAATCGGGCCGATTATAGAGATATCGGCAATATTGGATATCGACAAGATAATCGGCACTGATATTAAAAATTATTTTTTTATTTTATAATATTATCTTCAGTCTATAAGAGCAAAATGATGACAGCAACATCACTGGGTCTGTGGACAGCATTTCGTTCCGTTCCGATATCGCGTGGTCGAGCCAATGGCTTCTTCAGACCAGTGGTGAGACCACCCACTGTGCTAGTATAGACCGTGGGAATATGTCAACATAGGTCTTGTGCAGAGTGAGTCATAGTGCCTGCTTATGGGCCAAGGAACGGTTGGCCAATTCAACAGAGAAACCGATGAATGTACATTGTGGAAGCATGCCTAATGAATACATGCTAGCTGCCAATCACCTGAGAGGCTGAGACTAGATGGGTGGCTGTGAATAGGCCATCCGTTCCTTGGCCTTTAATTACCCTGGGCACAGTTCGACAGCGGGCGGTGTGTCTATTATGTATTGCCTGCCTAGGATTAGTCCCCAACTACATGCATACGTCTCCTACAGAGCAAGTGCTTGCTTGTATCACAACAATAGGCAGTAGCACTTAGGTCTATCTTTTGGAACCGGACATCTTGGGAAACACAATGAAATAATCGGCAAAATAATCGGCCAAAAAATCGGGTATCGGCATAATTGGTAAAAAGTGATATCGGTAGAGCTCAACTTGAAGGCGTTCCCAACCCCAGCGCAGCCAAATAAAACAGTCTTAAGATGAGAGACAAATGCCTGAGAAGGGATTCTAGGAAGAGAGCAGAGAGCATCAAAGGGAGACTATTCCAAATGACAGTGTACAGTCAGTGTACCTATTTCATTGCCATGCTCACTAGAGTGTGTTACAGTAATTCAGAAACCTCAACTTATCAGTCTAAAGAGTACATGGAGTTCATTACCTGGTTTGAGTACACGATCCAGCATATAGCCAACATGCTGCCCAGTGGCTGGTCATAAGTGTGTACAGTACCAACTTTCCATACCTCACTGCATAACCGGAGTATTTCAGCGACGTCTCTCGCCAAGTCAGCGCTCTCGAAACCTAGAATGCAATAGAGTGATCAATTGCGAGTGCAAACAGGTTGTGGAAGGGACCTTAAGGGACCTGAAGTATGGTGATGACGAGTGCTATGCCCGAAGGCAGGTCCATTGGTTTTACGCCACCCTGGGATGAGATGAGCGAGGGGGTTTCCCGGTGCCTTCCTCACAGACAATTATGAGTGAGCAACTTGTACAAGGTCGCTACGCAGTGACTCGGGGTGGATTCAAACCTGCTATCCTCCGAACGCAAGACACCGAACAACCTGCTACACCACCGCACCCCATGAAATGAAGTAAGCTGCCATTATGTTCATTCTGATAAGCATATTATTATTACTATTATTATTCTATCTCTCCAGAGCCAGCTGCAAAGAAATCAGTTTGTGCTCATATTATTTGAGAGATGGTGCCTAATAATTTATATGTCACCTTTTCTAAATGTACTAAACAAACCATGTGTAAATATGTGTCTATTAGAAAGCCTTATTATACATAGATCCTGGACAATCGTGAAACAAGAATACAAAGCAATGCACAAATCACAAGTACAACAATATAACAATCAAGAATAAAATAATCCAGAAATAAATCTTACGGTTCAATCATTATGGATGAAGTGTGTCAATTTGGTACCTAGTCTGAGTTTCAAATATTAAAACAAGTTTCACTCTCTTAATTATTAGTTTTGCAGTTGGAAATTTTTACTTTATTTTGGTTTACACTAGGAAGTAATAAATTGTAAGCACCACTAGTAACATTATTTGCATTCTTTAGTCATGAAGGTTGATTATTGTTTCTAAATAAAAAGAATCCGATATTCGTTGTCAATACAGAAAATCAGAAAGCCGATTTCAATTAAAACTCGGACCCAATGTTTGTCCAAGTCTGAGTACTATGAAACTCGGCCAAGCCGAATTTCGGTTCATCCCAATCGATCAAACCTAACAGACTCACGCGGTAAAACTTCAACAAACGATTCAACTTCAGAATTCCAAAAGCATAGTGTCGTGTAAAGGGGTCAGTCACACACAGGCTGAAGACTTCAATTGGCAGCGAAGAAAAGACATCACAGGCAAAGACCCAAGTCTTCACATAATGCTGAATGATAAACTTGAACTTCGACAGTTTGCCTGCAAATAGCATTAACCATCAACAAATAACTTTCAGCAAAATTAAATCGAATTGAAGTAAAGCATTGAAAACAGATAATCAGGTCTGTGTATTTCTGTATCCCTTTGATTTAGCATTATTATAAAATGTTATGCCACCAGGACGAAATAAGGTTCTCATTGTTTACTGGTACCATAATAAATACATACAGAATAAAAAAAAGCACTTCTGAGCAAAAAATGTTGGAAGAAGGGCGATATCAAATTTCAGAATAAAGAAATGATACAATAGCTTGAAGAGTCACTATCATCATTAGTCATTTTAGAAGTGGACCATGGATTGAAAGTATGGCATATTAAACCGAGTAGACAATTTCCACCGAGTACCGAATCCGAGTATTTGGATGCACTATTTGCCGGATCTGGGTACAAAACGAATAGTAGCAAAAAATCTGGCCAGCGAGTAGTGGCAGCGCAGGCCTTGAAAATTTGGTACGTAATAGCGGCAATACGCATGTTCCGCATATGTGTTCATTTAAAACATATTGAAAGATGTACCATAATTTTGTTAACAATAATTGATCTTTTATCTTTCTTTTGGTACGCAATTGCGTATTTTGCTTCCATGCAGCGCCGCCACAACCAGCGAGTACCATCCGTCGGCAAAGCGTAGTTAACCTGCCATGTGCACAGATATGGAGAATTATCTATAGTTAATGCAGTATATAGCAATATCCTTCATATAGCGTATCGTTGCACTCTAGGCTATAACAACATATTTATTATTTAATAACTTTATTTGTGAAAAAATGTAAAACCTTGTAGTCCTTGTTATAAAATTTGAAAAATGAAACTACTCTCCAATGTTTACCAGAAAGTAGGTGGAGCCAATTTAAGCAGGAAAAGTACTGATTTGGTTGCTACCTGAGGAATGCAAAAAAAAGAAATTGAAACATATAAAATAACACCATTATTTTAAAGAAAATTCAATGGAATGTTAAGATCTTGTTTAATTAATCAATAGCTTATAAGTAAGTCCGTTAGTCCTATATTTATTAGATGAAAAAAATTTATTTTCTCAAAAATAATTATTTTATCAAAAAAGTTATTATCAGCTATTTGCGGGCGCAATATTGGCCAAGCGAATACTTCTGAATAGTCCAATATTCGGCCGAGGCGAATGTTCGAGGCGATTTCCGGTTATGCCCTAATTGAAAGACATTTTGGCTGAACTGCACATAATTATGACAAGAGCAATCAAACAACTGGACAAATTTCCTTATGGGTCACATGGCCCAATAAAATATATTGGAAATTGATAATATGCCACAAAGAGTTCAGGTGTTCCTTATAAATGCTTCTGAAGAATCAGTTTCATTTCACACACTTTGATTCCAAAGTGATGATGGAAAAAGTGTACAGTCAAACACATAACCATTCTGCCACCATGCCGTACCACTTTTTCATTACATGCACCATAATTGTGACTTGGGCATCAATGACAGCGCCTAATAGAGAAACTCTTAAACTAAATGATGCCAAGCAAACCGTGTACGCGTCAGCTCAACAATTTGGATTGGATCCAGAGTTTAACGACATGTATGACAACAGAGGCCGTTGTCCTCGACAGAATTATGCTTGGCATATTACAGCACTTATCAGCCCAACAATGTCCACTTCAGACAGTAAAGTATTAACTTCCATTTGTATGAAGTAAAACTACAATCCCAGGTTGGAATGATTTACATAGTACTGACTAGATTTCTGATTTTGTGCAATGGAAGTTGATAATTTAAAAAAATAAAATACTACCAAGTGTCTTTAAATGAATTGTGCATCAAAGTGTAGATATGCAGTTGGTCAAATAACAATAGAACATACTTAGTAACTCATTGATTTTCTATATAAAGCTTTACTTTTAATCAAGTGATTTGAAACTAAAAAGTTGCACGCAGCTCAGCACTAACCATTTGGTGTGACAATAGCTGTACGAAGGGTGACAAAAATGTCCAGGAAGAGTAGAAGCTCCAAAGAATACGTAATTCGAAGAATAACGCCACCCGATGCAGTCGTGAGATAGGCTGAACACAGAACATATGACAGTTGTAAACAGTTGACATCAAGTATCAATGCCTTCTCAAAACAGTTATCGATTCAAGTAGTTCAAGTCTCATTAATAATTCAAGACAAAACAAGAGTACGACTGAAATGTATTGGCCAATGACCTGCTGCAAATAGACTAGTTACATACATTGCTAGTGTACACAAACACTGTAGATAGCAGTTTTCAAATGATGGTACACCTACCTCTAATAGTACATCGAGTATTACAAAGTGGAACGATATTGAAATAAATGCTAGTTTTCACTACATATGACATTATCCAAAAACATGCTCCATATGTTGTCAAAGCTCCAAAATGAGTTGTCAGCTAGGTTTTGTTTTCTTTTGTTTGATATGGTTGCTCATTTGTTGCATCATGCCCAAACAGAAAAGAGTACCGTACATTAAAAATTTAAGTTAAAAAGCCTTGGTACCTCAGAGTGAGTCTGAGCCCTGGACTTTACCAATCACCCTTGCTATGCCACCGTTTCCATCAACTATACACCATTAGAAACATGCATTTGTGTACAAACCCTTTGAAAATATTTGTGATGCTATCATCTTGTCACTCATTCAACTAAATGCAGTTTCAACACTATAACCCATTAATTAAACACATGTTTTACAGTTAAGCTAGAGAAATTTCAAGGCCCTAAACGATGGTTCGTCCCAGTCTGTCAAGAACAATATCGTTGCATTTGTTAAGATGAGATAAGATGACACTGACCCTGATGCACAAATTCATATGCATCAGAGTCGATTATTGCAGTGTTATATATGCGAGCTTAACCAAATTAATTCAATCATTCACAATCTGTTCTAAATGTCGCGATTCGCCTGAAGTCAGGCCACTTAGGTGGCCCAACCTAGCGGGACTATCGTTCTTTCTGGGTTCCCTTTTGTTGCTGATTGATGAATACTAATTGTTACTTCATTTTGGTTTCAATGGCTGCAATAAAATGAATTGAAGTCATTTGAGGTCAATTATACATGTCTATAGGACTACATTGATGAACAAGTGAAAGTAAAAACATGGGTTTTTCGGGACCAGCTTTTATTGACTTTCAGTAATCTGGTAGATGGCACAATCTATCCATTTCCTTAAGAGATCATTTATGATGTAAAGTTACTGGAGTGGACCTCGTCAAGGAGGACTCCTTTGAGCGGGTAAACAACATTTAATTGTGTACATTTTTTGTCATTTTTTTTTTAAATTTCTAAGTTATGTTTGTAAAACTTTGGTACATTGCATTGTCATGCAAGCATGACATGTGTGCAAAATTTCAGCTCTGTAGGTCGACGGGAACATGCCGAAAAAAGAGTTGAAAGAACTCCGACGAGCCGACGATGCAACGTTCATGACAAACTTTATGCAAGCCAAGTTAAAGAAAAGAGTTTAAAAAGGCTTGCTTTGCCAGATTCACATGGCTTCTAATCGAGTCATTCTACCATAATTTCGTAAGACACAATAACAGCTGCAATTGATTTTGATTGCATATAATAACTCACTAGTTGGGTTCTTACTATATGCAAATATACTCATATCTAACCATCTGCAATTACTCATCAACTGGAAGGGTGACCCTGCTTACAGGACTTGCATCCTTTAAGGGTTTCTATCTGTCCATATATTCAACGTAGCAACTAATTGACCACAACCTTTTCAACACTGCAAACCTTATTCGTTGTTCTGATAGTGCTACTTTGGTCATTCACAGATGCCTCATCAATAGTCACACTTTCACTATACCAGCATTTCCCAATCTGTTTTGGTCGTTGAACACTTTTGATCGAAACTTTTTTGGCAGAATCCCCTTCAAAACTAAACACATTCTGCTGCAGGTACAAATGCTTGCAAATGCAGACATTACATGTTTAGGCCTATAGATCAATGACAATACAAATATTGATGACAATGACATACTGTATGAATTCTCTTTCATATAAGGTCGTACACAGATGTCAAGCAAAACGCCTCTTATAAAAAATTTGTTTTATTTATTTTAATTTGTTAGAAGTTAATTGTTCACACTGAAAGTTTTCCATGGAACCCTAATCTTCACCTTGCAGAACACAGTTTGGGAAATGCTGCACTATACACTTGACAGTCAGTCCTGACAAGAAAGACCACAGAAAAGAAGTCGACACCCTGTGAAAGATGACTGTACCTGAGTCATAATCAGAACTGAAGAAAGCCATGTAGGGATAGATAATTGCCAAAAAGAGAATGATAACGGCCATCGTGTCATCCCACATGATGTATCGTGGTGACTCTGGGTCGATGATTGACACCTTAGCCCAGAAGATAAAGTTGTTATACATTTTTTGTATTTTCTGTAATCAATCAACAGGCTACTAGTAGATTAAATGCAGAAATACTGTAAAGACACTAAAACTAAGACATAATTCATTCATTCATTTCGAGAATTTATATAGTACCTCTTCAAGCAAAACTACTTGAGCAGAGGTGCTCCCAGCCCAGCCACGGCCGAAAAGAAATGACTTTAATTTAACAGCCTACAAGGTAGGTCATTGTACGGGGAAGACGGAGGGCAACCGGGAGCCCATTCCAGGTGGATAGACAAACCACTGAGCAAACACAAATTACAGTACAAAACCTCATTCACATCATAATAATATTACACCAGTGAAACTGCTACAAGTCCTTACAATATTCATATCATCCTACATCAAGAAGGTGTTACATTTACCTTACCATATTTGCATCATATTGCCGTAATTGTAAATTCTAATTTCTATAGCACCACGCTTAATGCCGTGCACAGGGCACCATCTTATTTACTAGTGCTGTGTCAGCTCAGAAGGTACAATAAAAGTGCTGCAATTACCTCATTGGATTCACATCACATTACAGCCACATAGGGACTGGAACACCTTAAAAGAGTCTGATTAAATAACAAAAGTTTTAAATTTACTTCACTATATCAACATCACTTTACAGCAATAAAGGTATTAGAATACCTCATAATTGGGGCTGTACCGAATATTTGCTTCAGAGCCAAATAGTGGGCCAAACAGCTATTCGGTATTCGGCCAAATAGTACCGATCGGACCGAATATGAACAGTGGTCGTATGACATCAGTGTCTGCACAAGTGGCCTACTTAGCACACTATTTGCATTCGTATTTGGCCAAATAGTGCATCCAAATTTATATATTCGGCTGAATAGTGAAAATCCCCAATTCGGTGCTAACAGCCCTACTCATGATATTCTGCTTATATTACAGCACTAAAGGTGTTACATAACTTCACTGTAATTATTTACATCAAATAACAGCAATTAAAGTATTCAAATACCTTATAATAATATTCTTAATATTTTACAGCTAATAAAGTCATCGTATTTACATAACAATAAGGTCGTAACTGTTACTTTACCATATCAACATCCTCTCACAGCAATAAAGATGCTACATTTACCTTACAACATTCACAATATTATAGCGAAAAAACATGCTTTAACATCAGGTACGACACACAACGGTACAAGTGGCAAAAGTATTTCTCTGTGGGACATAAATATTACAACCAACTGTCAGGAACTGACCTGAAATGGCATCTCTCGCCATGTTAGGGGTTCCTCGTCTAGGGTCACGGGAACTACTTGTACACATGCACTGAAGTTGATGCTCTTTTCTCCCTTCCTCTGCATTCTAAACAAACGATCGTAGTCCTTGTTTAACATCCTCAGTACCGCTTTTCGTCCTCGGGCACGAGCTTCGGTGGGCGGACTTGCTGTGGGAACTGTTGGGGAAACAAAGCTAGAAGTTCGTTTTCTCATTGCCTGAATTGAGAATAAAAGTTAAAAAAATCAGTTGTTATCTTCATTAGTATTCATTCGATGTGATGTATAATTGATGCACCTTGGAAATTTACATCACGTGCCCAGTTGTATCAGTCTAAGGCAGATGAGATTTAACATTTAACATTGACCAGGGTCG
This sequence comes from Bimastos eiseni, assembly GCA_959347315.1. NCBI lineage: Eukaryota > Metazoa > Annelida > Clitellata > Crassiclitellata > Lumbricidae > Bimastos > Bimastos eiseni. The sequence continues at coordinate 34,413,554 of OY365811.1, read as the reverse complement.
AAGGTCATATGGTCGCTACATCAACATTTAAGAACTGCACTTCTCCGGCAAAATTTTGCATTTCCATTAAGTGTGAATCCTCCTTATGTATCTGGGATACATAAACTTCCCACAGAAATTATTGGCATATTGGCACACAATTGATGCAGAATTAATTACAACTAATGTTCTAAAACTTAAAATTCACTGCATCAGCACCAATATAATTAACAATGAACTGCTTATTCCAGAAGCATCTACAAAAGTCTAACAGGCTGATTGAAAGATGTCCTTACCGGTAGTGACTACATTGTGAAGTTTGGTATCATTACCTTGCCACCTTGATGCTCCATCAAATTCCCATGAACATGCTTTGATATTTGACTCACCTCAAACTCTGTTCCTTCATCTCTGTCTTCACCGATTGAATCATCCAGGATTCCAGCCTTGTCATCCGCTGTCCTGCAACGCCGCTTAACAGCTGAAGCAATAAATTGGCCAACTACAAGAAAATTTAGATATCCAAATAGAAAACCATTACCTGAGCATTCTCCTATATTCCTGCGAACGAGGATTGAACCGAGTCTGATGTTCTTGCCAAGTCCAAGTACAACGAGTTGAACTTTACTGAGTCTGAGTTTAGAATATTTAAAAAGTCTCATTCTCTTTAGTTTGGCAGTTTGTGCAACATATACGAATTTATTAGTTTTGCCTTATTCTCCTCTAGGAAATATAACTAATGAGTACTACCAGTAGCAGTATTTGAGTTTAGTTAGGGTGCTTTTCGTTTTGTAAAAGAAAATAAGTGTTTGTGTTCTTAGTTAGGTCAATTGTCGTTTTGCAAACTAAGAAATTTGATTTTCAAAATTTAAACAGAAAATCAGAAAGATTAAAACTAGGACCCAATGTTCGTCCAAGTTCGAGTCTATGCCAAGTACTATTAAACTCGGGCCTAGCTGAGTTTCGATTCATCCTATTATGGAGTAATGTCTAATTTTAAATCAACTAATCGGCAGGCAACGCTACAAGTCAACCAAGTCTAGAAATAAAAGGCATAACTCCATCGCTTGCTCAGCAAATGTCAACACAGCACAGAGGTTACTTGGAGAGTGATTCTGATAGCATGATAATATTCATTAGTTGTCCATTCTGCATACCTTCAGGATAGTATACTATCAGCTGGTCAAGATCCTTCTTGAAGAGCAAGACCAGATCACAGTGAGTCCTCGCTCGCACGGTAGCCACACGAGGTGTACTGTAAAAAAGGTTCACCTAAAAAGCACCATATAAATAATACAGCATTAGCCTATTAGGGTTGTTAATATCGGTTTTTTAGGCAAACCGATTATCGGATTTTAAAAACCAATTTCAAACTGATTATCAATTTTTATTGGTATGTTAGAGACGTCCGGTCATGACCAGGCCCAGCTTTGGAATTTGGGTAAGCCTTGCTGCCTCTACTACTAGGCTTTTCGGCCCCACCATCGAGATCCCACTGCCCTATCTACGTTCTGCCATGGTAGATCTAGTCCAGAAAGTGTACTGTGCGCAGATCTGAAGGGTGTTACGTGTCTAGTTATAGGTGAGACCTAATAGGCTTTTCGCTTCAGGCGAAATCAAACTGGCTCACCAGTCATGAATTAGAAGCCTCTCCTTGACTCAGCCCTCCCCCGACCTCCGACACCCACCCCTTCGCACGAGTCCAGAGGAGACGTTTGTCGGCGAAATGGGGCCTTTCCTTGCCTCAGCCCTCCCCCAACCTTCTACTCCCGCCAGTTCACACAAGCCCAGAGGAGACCTTTGTTAGTGACAAGGGGTCATCAGCCCGTTTCGGCCAAAGATACTGTACTAAGAGCTGGTTCACGAGCATTGCTATCATTGAACTGTGAGGCATGTGCACTTCTGAGCATAAAATGTTGGAAGGACAATATCAAATAACAATTGAATAATCTGTCCTCAAAAAAGCTCATTAGAAACTTTGGTCACTCATCAGTCTTATCATCACAGAATATTTTACCACAGAACAATAACTTACTTCTCCAAAAAGTTTTCCTTCCTGAAGTATAGCGATTGGAGTGTCATTATCTTCTTCTGACAGAATCTAAAGCATCGAAAGAGTAACTTTTAAAATCCTGCAATTTCAGTCCTGTTATAGATTTACAATACATAGGATCTTAAGTTACAATCCGTGTAAAACAATTCACTCCCAGCATCTTTATAGGCACAAATTTTAAACTGCCCATTCACATCTTATTGTTTCCAAATGTTAAATTTATAACAGCGGCCAGGTAACTGTTAAAGCTGACTACCCGGTATTTAAATCGATTTTCAGGTACCCAAAATTCCGTTAAAATGCGTGATTTTACCTGAACATATGCCAGAAATATTCCCTTGGTCATATTGGCTGAGTGCCCTGGCAATGAAAATCCGTTCTCGGGTAACGACATTCGTAAAAAGGCTCGATTTTACCCGAACATATGCCAGAAATATTCCATTATTCCTATTGGCGGACTGCCCGGGCAATGACATCGATTCTCAGGTGTCCGACATTCCGTAAAAATGCGCGATTTTCTACATTTCCTAACAAAATATCTGTGCGGTCGGGTACCCGGGTACCCAACCGCGTGGGTCAACGTGTACCCGGGTCGTCATTTCAACATCTTTTGACAACCTTAGTAACTGTGGCTGTTTGATGACATACATTGACAACAAGGTATCCACGAGATTCACAGCATTAACTCAATAAACTCAGAAACTCAGATACTCCGAATACACGAGGCCCTGGTAGAGTGAGAATGACTGTACATTTATTTCATTTCAGCATAGCTTTCATATATCAATCACTTAGCCAAAATATCTCTACCCAAAGTGCACCTATTGCAGTGAGAGAGAACAGTATTCACGCATCTCACCAATATATTCAAGCACAAGATTCAAACTCATTCAATCAATTCTTGTCAGGAAAGCATCTCCAACCATCAGGGATACTTTCAAGTTCCAGATTCAATTTTAGCTATGGCTAATATGATATCAAATAATTAATATATTATTATTTATAGTAATATTATTTATATATTAAATTAAATATATATTATATTAAATATATATTAAATTATTAATATATATGCATTGTATATATATATATAATGTTATTGTTAACATGCATTTTTGCCATACTTCCATGTAATCAAATATTTATGTTGCACTAGCAAGACCTTGAAGCACACTGTGACTTTACTAAGTTTAAAATTCGAGATCACCTCAAGCTCTCCACGGTGGATGTAGAACATTATTTGTCCAGACTCTCCACGGGCGGCCACTATTTGCTTGGGAAGATAGACGACCTGTCTCATCTTCAGGGACAGCATCCGCAGAAACCCAACATCCACGTCAGCAAAGATCTGTGCCTGTTGTTAGAATTTTAAAAAATTGTCACTGCTGCAGAGTCATGCTAACTAACCACGCAACATACAAGACGGTACAGTGTGGATTTGTACACACTCTCCTGGCTTTCATATATCATGCCATTCTGCTTCACATGAACCAGCGTTACGTCCCCCAAGGCGTTTAAACTAACACGCTGTATTGAAAATGCACTGTAAAAGAATTCCAGTAGTGCTGAATGTTGACTTTTCCAAGCATCCATCTATTTTAACATACAACCTAGTTTATAAGCTGTATCATAAACCATGTCCTCTGATAACTTTGTGTTAAAACAAGTACACGATGCATACCGGTGTTTATAATACAGAACATGCTTTTCCTTGCCTTACAGTTACAGATCTTACTACCTAACAGCTAGGTAATGTAAGGCCCATTAACATACTAAGATGAGTCCCAATACCAACCGAAGGAAACAGACAAGGTACGAAAACGTGACTACTTCTCTCAACCTTGGCCAAATAGGCAGTTGGCCAGTCCCCTACCTTACCACCTGATTTTCCTACTTCCAGGGTCAACATACTCATTATATACTGTCACATGCAATATGGCACAAGAAACTTCATGTACAGACACATAATGTCTGTACACTAAAGTAATGCAAAAAACTTGTATAATTACATTTTCCATACAAAACTTCAGCAAAACCTCAACATACCTTGTCGAGTATGTCGATACACGTGCTGTAGTGAAATTCAACCTTCAAGACATACGGCAGTACATTGAGGAAAGTGTTGCTTGTGTCTGCACTCTTCCTTAGATATAGATACTCATAATATCCAATCACCTGACTTTGAACTTGCTCGGAAATATTTCGAAACCTCTGGAGAAACAAAGTTCAAAGTTATGACTAAAACAAGCACTGAGCAGACAACGACAAGTAATCACAGTTAGAACTAATGAATTGGCAGCAGATTCAGCATACATGTCTGCCATGGCCACCCTCACCAGAGATCGACATTAAACACTCTTTCTCTGCATAATCTTAACTTGCTTCCACATTTTCCACCACTTTCTAACTCTGACCTGATTTTCTTAGTTTTGGTTTGTATAAAATAATTGAGATTCAGAGTGAACAATAATTGATCGAATGACAATAATTGATTGAATGAGTCTGAATCTTGTGCTTGAATATTTTGGTGAAACTTATCAACAAGAAACTAGCCATAAAAATTAAGCTTTCTTTCATGATAGAGCAAGTCTGAAGTTCTGCTTCACATCAAATTATGCTGAATTGCGAAAACATTTAAACTGTTGTATACGAATTTAGGTTCTTACATGCAGAGTTCAATGTGCAGTTCTAATCTGCAAGTTCTCAAGTCTGCAAATTTTAGCTTTAAGAAACATCTACCATGACTGATAGTTTCAGTTTTCAACCAAGTTCCTGCAATCTGACTTAGCTACATACCAACTTTCCTAAGCCAACTTGTCTTTCAAAGCATGCAATCATAGCCAGATGTCATATACAGAAGTTCGTAACAGCTGCTAAAAAGATTGAGGCTACTAATCAGAAATAAAATTCTTAGAAATAAATCGCTCAGAGATAATGATTATATATCACTCGAATTGCAGGTAGGTCAACATTCTAATAGTAATTGTAATTGGATGAGAACATCTATTAATCAGTCAAAACCCAATAAATGTACAATTTAAAAGCACATACAAAATCAAATAATTGCAAAAATATACAAACGTTCAGTTAATTTTACCAGGTTAAACTGAATAGTGCTAATCTTGTGCATAAAGCTTGACTTCTGCTTTAGCCAGTTCGTCACAAGAGAAGACATGGTGCCAAGAACCAATCCAAAGAAAACTGCCATTCCTAGAAGCATCACCAGAATAGCCAGAAATATTTCCAAATGACTTTGTGCCGTGATATCACCATAACTACAAACAGATATGTAACTGCAGATTTGTAATACTATCCTCTGCACAACTAGCACAACAAAAACAGTGTGGTAACATCTAACAATCCTGTCATTGTATTAGAAATTAGAAAGAATTTCTGGTGTACTTAACAAGTAAAGCAATTATATGGAATTATCCAACAATTTTCATCACCCTTCAAAAGTTCAAAAATAAGGAATGTTAACTCTCATTGGCACGATCATCATCAACCCACCACCACCTCTAACACTGTGGACCTTTCAGCAGCTTCACATAATATTCTCTACAGCAAAATGGAATAGATTTCAGATTTTAGGAATTGCTGGGAAAAGGTGTTCTTGTGGCCTAAAACACAAAGAAAAGGACACTATACATACGAGTGTAGAAAATAACGCATACCCTATTTTCACCATTTTCTAAACCTACTATATCACAGCTAGTATAGTTCACTCTCGTTTATTAATGAATAATGACACTTAATGCTTTCACATAAAATCCTGTGGAAACAAAGGCGACAGGTAGGTCCCATGGCCTGCTACTCCTGTGAACATCTAAGGCTACATACCCAGTGGTAGTAGAACACAGCACAACAAAATACAGAGACACCAGATAATTTTCAGCAGGAGGAGCCGTTTCAACAACCATATGCACTGTGTGATTTCCAATCACTGCAGAAAAAGAAAACTGTTCAAAATCAGAAAAGCATTTATTGAATAAATGTAAATTCTATCCAAAGTTGCCATGTCAGATTAGTGGTCAAAGTAACAGCTTTTCACCTCTGTAACACAGGTTCCATCAAGTGAAAGTGAGAGCCAGGACATAAGAGTAACAGCAGTATTACCATTAACATCCAAATGGCTGTCTTTACGTCCACAAAAAATGTCCAAATCACCCTAAATGTTCAGGCTAGAACTGAAGTCAAAGTAATTAAAGATGAATTACACCCAAAATACTACGTCAGGACCATAAGTATGTCCTATTTTTACTCCAACAGAAACAGCGAGTAAAACGGGTTATAAGCCCACCTCTGAAATTCACTTTATGTACATGTTCACCTCATACATCAGACAGAAGGCATGATGTCAGTGCCTAAGACTTTATAGTCAGTCACAAGCTTCTACATCAATTTCTGCAGGTGACTGTGTTCCAATGTAACACAAGGAACTTAAAATTTTAAAAGTGAAAAGGCTCAAATTCTAAACAAAATAGCAAATGGCTAAATTTAAATGTTACACAACCTTCATCTAATTGTGCCCATGTGTTATTGTAACAGTATAAATCCACTCCATCGTGGTATCCGATACACGCAGCAGCAAACCACACTGCTGCACAAATATGCAGGGTGAAGACCACCATAAAAATGCACAACACCAGCTGCCATAAATTTCCATTCGAGTCCAATGCAGTCACACGGCAGTCTAGAAAAAAACAATTAAGACAAGCCCGACTGAGCTGCAACAAAAAATGCTTATTACAGGTTGTGACCCAGAAACAGAGCAAGCACCAAGCAGTCCCTCATTTTAAACATTTTAGCCACTTTAACATCAGCTATTTAGAGACAATACAACCAATCATGCTTTTGTAGACATCAGTTTAGACATCTCCTTACTGCAGATGTTAACCTGCCGAAACAACTTTGCACCGAAATATGAACTGTTTTGCAAGCAACAGCCCCTGAAATGTCTTGACCAAAAGACATGCCTATTAAATCACGGAACTCTGACAGAAATTATTAGTAAGTTGACGTTTAACAACACTGTGTCTTGTAAAGCGGGTTGCCATGCTTCACAGGTCTCCAAAAAAATAGTTCCATTAAATTCAGAAAAACAAAATGTAACTGTTCTCTTGACCTTCTTTGTTGTATTTTACTAAAGTATACTCTACTGAGTAACAATGTTAATGCCAATTTTTTGAAGATAGCGTGCACAAGCAATTTTTATGTGCAATATTTTATAAATGGCTCATACTTCATAATTGAGACCATATGTAAAGGTTTATGATGATCAGTTCTGATAACCTATGAAAAATCCCTTGTCTAAAGATAAATAATGGGACATGTCATCCAAGGAAACAAAGCTTATGAAGCAAGGTAGGTCGCAGCCAGCTAGGAGACTCGATTTACATACTTTCATAAAAAGTTTGTGTGCGCACACTAAATTCTTGTGCGCTAGCTCCACAGTCCGTGTGCGTGCGCACATGCAGGGCTGTCGAGAGAAAATCCAGGCCGGGGACTAACATTGATTCCAGGTCTCTTGTTTCACTCCATATATGAATACAAAAATTTCAAGGATACTAAAAAATTGATTTATAATTTGTTGCATTTACTGTAGTCCTTTGCCTTTAAATTTTTAATACAAGTTATAGGTACTTATACAACGTGAATAAAGATTATCTGTAATAGACTAATAGTGTTAACGACTTTCAAAGTAGAAAATTCGTCATTGGGAAATATAGCGCAAAATAAATGTTGTCTGCTCCATGTGTGCAGAATCTGGTGTGGCATCAACCATCACTAAATATTATTTAGCCTTCTGTCTTTCTGCCAATATGTTGCTTTTTACTATGAAAGCACAATATTAAGCTGATATGAATTCGTTTTGTGATTCTTGTGACATGTAAAGAACTCGTAGTCTTTTTCCTCACTCTTGTGATTTCACTACTTTGTGGAGGTGTTCTCAAAGAATTGGATCATAATGACTTAACAGCTCAAGTAGAGTAAGCCTAGAAAATTGCCATTATCTGAATTTCCCACTCTTAGAGATGAGCCTCTGAATGCTAATCCTCTTTCACCAAGAAATAATATTATATCCAAAATACGTTTCAGAATTTCATTCCAGACAATAGTTTGTGACAAAATATTTTTTTAAGTCGGTGAGTTATTGTTTGGTTGCAATTGAGATGATGCCCTAGCTCAAGTCAAGCATATACTTTCGAAACCAAGATTAGCTTAGAGGAAACATTGCTGAGTTAAGTTCATGAACTTCTCTAGTTCATAATGAGTATATTCAATGCATGCAATGCAACTTTACGTGGAAATGTTACTCAGATTTTAATATCGTCATATCGTTCAATATCATTCAATATCAATATCGTAACTCAATATCGTTTGCCTTTGTGAGGTCGGTCATGGGAATTCCAAAATTTTCCAAAAGTGGGTCCAATACCAAAAAGTCTGGGAAACAATATGCTAATGGACCACCTCACAGTTACATTCATCCCATGAACAATCACAGTTACCACACATCCACAAATTCACAGGGTACGCCAAAAACTATACAATGCTGTACAGCACAATATAAAAAGAATAGCCACGTAGTAGAACAGCAACATTCAAATCCACAATTTGAAACAGACGGAGTGCCTAGCAGTCTAGTCCTGATTTGAGAATTCCCAATACCATAAATAACACTTACCTATGATATTGTGAGCTTTCAGAAGTCCAATTAACCTGTTCAATCTGAGCCTTGCCAAGGTCTTGACACGTACAGTAAACAACAAAGAAAAGACTTCAATTGGCAAAAGCGATGCTACATTCCTGATGAAAGAGGTCTTCAAATATCGCAACCAAATCAGAGATCGGTCTTTGATCAGGGTTCCTGTTATGTCATAAAAGCCGACATTCAATGTCAACACGGTGTCCACGAGATTCAAAGCGTCAACGCAATAAACGATCACCCAGAAACTCGGATACCCCGAATATATGAGGCCTTGGTAAACTGTGAGGATGCACCCAACGGAAATCGCAATCAGCATAGCACTTTGCCAATATTTGTAAAACTTTGTCTCCGGGTCTATCACCTTTATCTTAGAGTTCAACCACGACTGAGGCTTAGGCGTGGTTCTGTCTACGGTCTCAATAACTACAGACTCTGCCTCTACGGCCCTCGTAGATACTGCCGTGTGGCCACTAGCCATTTTAAAGCTGCAAATTAAATTTATTTAGCAGTTTAACTAACGCAGATTAAATTTCGATATACCACAGCGTTCAAACGCGTTCCAAAATGCGCTATTGGTTAAACCTGGGACATTACATACTTTATGACGTATTGAAAATCAACGCTAGCGTCACCAAGTGACTGTTTACTATATCTCCACCCTTAGCTCTGCTAGATCGTGGATGCTTTGATCAGTCCTAGAAAAACTAGGTGTTGTCAAGGAAGCTTGTAGGTTTTTTCTAACATCTTTGAATATGCCATAATTATTATTGTCAGAGTTTGGGCTAGAACCAAGGAAGCTATATACGCTATGTCATCTATTAAGCCTTGGGCTAGAACAATCTAAGTCCGCTTGCAAGAAAGAACTGGCAGTCTGTTTCCGGTGTTTATGTTCTAGTGTGAAAATTGTAAGAATCATAGTATTCCGAAGTTCTGACCTGAATGTCTGTTTTCTGCGTGTGGAAATCCTCCATTTGGCTTATTTATCTTAATATATGTATAAAACTACGCAAACCCTAACCGACCCTCATGATGCTTAACCTGACCCTAAACGACCCTCACGATGCTTAAGCTGATCCTAAACGACCCTCACGACGCATAATTTTAACAAATTATAGGTTTTACTGTGCGCGTGTTATCATTATATTACAATTGTTTGCGTTCTCATAATATGTGTAATCTGTGTTCGCATACAAGCCACGCCCAAAATATTATGCGTAAGTTTGAGTCCTAACTACTATAAGTAATCCCTGCATTTTGGATGCTCAAATTATTTTGAAGCAGATTTTTTCATCAAGACAGCCTCATTTTAGGTGTGATTATTTTCATTAATCCCGCTCCTATTTAAACAGATTTCTTCATCAACACAAGTTTAAGAGCGACTCTTTTTGGTGATGGGTGTCCCGCATTTCACCCATCATCACCGAGGTATGTGATATTATAACGACGGGTGAAATATAATTCTTTTCATCAACCCAGCTTCTATTGAAGAATGATTCTTTTTCATCAATCCAGACTCTACTCAAAGATAAGCAACTTGTTTTCATCGATACCGCTTCTAATTTTTAAACCTATTAGCCATTTAAATATTCCTGATGACAGCTGACATTGCAAAGTAATCGAAATTCAGTTGAACTCTAAAAAATAATTTGGGCACCTAAATTGCAGGATTACCCTGCATGTTATGTTTATGTTTTCCAGGTTTCAGTGAATTTTTTTAATCACCCTCTAGATCAAGTGATTTTATTTTGTAAATTTTATTCATGAACGTCGTGAAAACGGTTGCATACGTAGTAGAGCTGTACCGATATCGTTGTTTGGCGATAACGATTATTGCCGATTATTCAATTGCCGATACCCGGTTATTTAGCTGATTATTTCATTGTGTTTCCCAAGATTAAATAATCGAATATTGGCAAATGAATAATCGGCAAAAAGTGATATTGGTACAGCTCTACTCTGCACAACAGGCTACAGTTGTAGAGACTTTCCCTCGGTACTAGCAGTCTAGCACAATGGTTACTGGGTGGTCTGAAGTAGAAGCCCGAGTTCCCCACGCTATGGGAAGAGAATGGAATGCTGTCCTTCACAGATCCAATGATGTTGCTGTCATCATTTTGCTCTTAAAGACTGAAAATAATATTATAAAATGGAAATTTTTTTAAAATATTGGCGCCGATTATCTTGATGATATCCAATATTGCTGATATCACTATGATCGGCCCGATTAATCGGTACAGCTCTAATGCGTAGGCCAACTATATTGCCTACTTTTAAGCAGCGTTTCTGCAGCAGATTTCGAGAGAAAGTGAAATATACCCAAGGGTTGAATCATCAGCTAAATAAATAAGTTATTAATCAGTAAGTAGTTAAGTAAAATTTCTATCTCCTAATGGGTTTATCTGAATCTAGTTTGGGTGAAAGTGCAATATCGAAGTTTTATATATATTTATATATATACTGTGTGTCGTCTTATGGCATGGATCAATCCGAATCATCGAAACCCGAATCTCTGAAAAGGCCAAAAGCTCGATTCCCCGAATTAGTTGAATAAAAAGGGTTATGCTCTCAAATTAAAAATCAGATAAATGTCAACCCTATATATAGAATGTCGACCCTGTATAGCATCAGCATGTCTATTTCTTATGTATTTAGTTTATTTTTATGTATTCATATAACATCTGAAATGAATAAAAGGAATCTTCACAATTTAGCATTCCCTCTTTGCGGTAACCTTGAATGTTCACGGTTGGGACGGATGTCATGCTCGTTGCTTAGAACTATGGCTTGGGTTTCTTTCGTCCTATAACAAACAAAACATTTTTGGTAATTTGGGTCGCTTTTACAATATCAATTAAGGGATACGGCAGAAATCTGTTTTGATGATAAATTTCCTACGGACACTGATGTGGTGGCTGTGCGAAATGTACCCTGTTTACTAATGATGACCCTAAGCTGAAGCTAACCAACCCTCAGGACACCAGTCAGCTTACCCTAGCCGACTCTGACGGTGCCTAACATCCAGTTTGGACACTCGTCTCTGCAGCAATTGAACCATGCAAAACAGTCGTTGCAGGAGCTGTGTGCCTCCTGTAACTTTATGTGGCAAATCTCTATGAAATGGCACATGTGGTCATGAGGACCACTGACTGATTGCGTGACTGCTTTCTTATTCTCTTGATTGTTGGATTGGTGCAGTGTTCTGCCCAAAAAGCAGCAAGAATATTTTGATTTAGGAAGAGACCTCTTGCTGAAAACTTGAGGTCGAAATTATGCAGCATCTGTTTTTGCTTCAAATTTGATATTTCTGTATCAAATTTTGTGTTGGATTATTCTGTAGTTGGCTACGACATTACTCAGAAATGTCTCTTGATACTGTGCCAAAGGAGCTTAGAAACCTTAGAGCGTGCTTATTATGCTCCCTTGTCAAAGTAAGTGCTGTTTGTTTAAAAATGTGCCAGATAATGATAAATTAGGATGATCATGCTCAATCTTAATGTGCTTAATGTTTACAGTTGAAAAGGTGCTTTGATTTAGAAACTTTATGATGTTATGAATGTCCTCATTGAATACTCGTGAAAATGCTGTTGGTATGACTGCATTTTGTATAGCTGTCTCAGTCATATCTCAGAATGTTAGAATTCTGCATTAAAGAAGCTACGGTATTTAAAATTTAGTTTTAGCTGCTGTGTGGATAAGTTGCGTAACAAATAAGTTCAAATGTTACTTTGGGGTTGTCTTGAGCGCGATTGATATGCAGAGGATAAGCACATGAATTGTTGAAATGACTTGTGAAAATAAAAGTTGTGAATACAAATACCTTACCACTCAGCCTTACCAAACATTGAAGGAGCTGTGGTAATCCAAACAGATGTTGAGAGTTATGTGACTTTGTGAGCTGCTTTGTTGACAGATTATAGCATGTGTTGTATTGTGTTGTCAGACTCTTGATCAGTTTGAATACGACGGTTGTGAGAACTGCGATGACGTTCTTCACATGAAAAACAACAGAGATGCAGTTTATGAGTGTACTAGTTCCAGCTTTGATGGGTAACTGTTGCAGTGTTGCTTACTTTAATAATAAATGAATATTAATTAATTACTTTGAATTAAATTTGATAAATTCAGTCAAAGTTGACTGGAAATGGTTACTTACATGTTAATCACATGATGCAATGCTTACTTGCTTGTAAGCTTTACTTCTTAGTTTGCTTGGTATTCAGTTTGGAGATATGGACGATGTTCAATTGATCACGTTTGTAAATATGAAGCCCAACAATGATTAATGTGTGCCATATGCAGTTATTGCAGGGCAGTTACAGGATCTTGACTCTCATATATGGTAATAATTACCAGTACCTAAGAGTCGCCCTCTCTGCATAGCATGACGTGGCGCTGGTGCACCTTGCTTGCTTGTGGCACTTGAAAATTGCCGTTGCTTGACTGGATGTAAGTAAATAAAGTTCTCATGTCATGTTGTGCAAAGTTTTGATGCTCCATTTCCTACTTTTACCCATAGACAACCAGTGAATGGATTGCAAGGTCCTGGACATGTAGTCTGTGCATTACAGAACATGCTAGTTCATCCAATGCCAAGTACTTGGTGAATTGTACAAATGTACAAACAGCATCTCATCACTTGCTGCTCTTATTCTTAAATATTTTCATGGAGCTCCAGTATATCTTCTTGGCTTCTGATCGGCATCAGGTCTTAGGACCAGTTGTATAGGAATAATATTATATGAGCAAATATTTATCGTCGTTTTTTTGTCGTTCTATGCAGTCTCATTGCCTTGATGAGTCCGGAGGATAGCTGGGTTGCCAAGTGGCAGGGACTCAGTAAGTGCATTAAACTGTTGGGTTTTTTTTGCAGTAAAATTTTGGTTCTTATGTTAAAAGGTCTGTAGTCAGACAGTTTATACATAATATTCTTTCAATATTTAATTACATACAAGAATTCTTGAAATACTTCAACATTATATGTTTTAAAGAAATTGAAAATATTAGAAATGCACTTTTATCCTTATTTTCGTATTGCATTTATTATTATTGTTATACTGTTAATTCACAATTAAAGACACAAAATACACAAAAATCAAGGACTTGCTCTAGGTCCTTGTGCATGGTTACGATCTCAGTGAAGACTCGAAGCCATACTATTTGCTTTGATGTCATATTGCTCTTGGCTTTCAACTCTGTACTTATCTTAGAGAATAAAGACTTGTTTAGCATGTACATTTGCTGATGTTCGTGCAGTGCATTTGCAGGCATTTCAATGAAGTACTTACAGACTTACTAACTTAAACAAATTCTGTTGTTTATGACTAGACAAGATGGCATGAAATAAGCTGCTAATTTTGCTAGTGATGATTTATGTGTTTAGGTCATTATGTCAAAGGCTGCTACGCCATCTCGGTGACTGGAAAGCTACCGCCCGGAATCGTGAATGACTTGAAACTTCGACGCAAAGTGTATCGTTCAAGGGACACGAGCACTACTCTGACGAAATAAGTTCCACTGAGCGCTAGACAACAATCTCTGTACAAATATGATTCTGATATCATCTGATAAGAAGAAAACTTATGTTAAAGATTAGCTAAGGTTATTTCCTTCAAATTCTTTTTCATTGGATGAGTTATAGATTGTAAAGTTATATATCCAGTTCAACTATGTGAAAAAAGACTGGTCAATATACTTTGTGCATGGAGACTGTGGTGTTTTTTAAACATTAATTTGACTGACTCATGCTATAGTACTTTAATGCAAGTATGTTGATTAGATGTTGATAATATCATTCCTGTCCCTTCTGTATGTTTGTATGATTTGGCTGATGCAGAAATTCAGAGTAATTCAAAAACGATGTCTGCTTATCATATTAGACCTAATTAGGGGTCATACCTTCCCTTGGGTGCTTTTAGAATTGATTTCCTCTGTTCCCTTTATGGATGACTGCACAGTACTAACGTGTAGATGTCTTTTTCCTCTTGCATGTCTTGGCCATCTGTGCTGTCTGATTGTACAGTGCAGACTAAGTAAAAGTAGCATTTTTCTAAAAAGGTTTTTGGTGACCTTCAGCTTTTTTGAATTTTGCTTATTAAGAAAGCAATTATTTGTAATGGTTTGTTATAAGTACTATCTGACATTTATAAAAGGTTGTAAGATTCAAAACTGTTGTAATTCACCTCTAAGAAATTCTTGCATGCTCTGAGTTACTCCCAAAAGATTGTCTTTAATTGCTGTTGGCGTTGAGTAGTTCAATCAGTCAATGGGAAGTTATGTATGTATCTTCGTTTATTTGACAAACTGACACACACCACAGTAAGTTACATGATGCGAGGTTTTGTTGTTTTTGGCACAGGGTCCGATTTTAGTTCAATTCTGCTCTATAGATTGTTATCTTTACATTCAGATATAAATTTTGACCCTAAGGATTTGATGACATTAAGAAATGCAATAGGACAGAGATAAAGCACAACACACATGTTCATAGTTTCCTTAGCTTTAGAAAATGGAGAGCTGTTGTGATGAACGTGCAGAACACCCTTTAAGTTTAGAGCTGACTCTTATTTTCATCTCCTTCACCAGATGTCGGTTTGTGAAACTTTATCGCTAGACGACGAATCTGAGTGACGAGAGGTCAGACTGGATTTGAATCGCAAGTGTGTTGTTCTCCATTTATTTAAGTGTCTTCTACTGTGCAGTGACTTCTATTTAAGAAGAAGAAGAGCTGTCACTTAAGTTAGTCATTTGGCATTCCGAGTATTAGGTGTGAGCCACTTGTTTGTTTGAGTCCAGTTTAGACTTAATATTGATTGATTGGTTGATTGATTGAAATATCTGTCCTAGTTAAGCCAATTCTCTCCATCACAGTGTACGGATATACTGTACTCGTAGTCGAGTTGGTTGGCACCGTTTTAACAGAAATCTCGAACTATATTTCTACTTTAGGGAGTTGCACCTCCGTCATCTCGATTGACGGTCCATCACGCTAACCACTATGCTATCGATCAGCCCAAGTGTTCACAAAATATTCTCTAAGCAGCTGAAAACTCATACCTAGGGTAAATCGGTTTCTTGCCGCAGTCGGCGTGAAGAACAAACACCCATAACTTAATCCAGGATGAGGTCGGATATGTGCCAAGCCGTTGATTCCAACCCAGTCACTCAACCGTATAATTTTTCAACGTCATGCTGCTGGGTGTTGATTGATGATCGGGTTTCCTTAATTAACCCTCCGTATTTGACAGCATACAGCTGAAGTCTTCGTTGTTTATTCTGTCTATCCGGATTGGCAATCATCAATCACACGTCTGAATAATCACGGTATACGTCTTTGAGAATCAGAACGCAAGTACAGACAGATGTCGGCATTACTTATTCAATTATTTGAAATTAATACTACCTTAACATAGCAGGTTAAAAATGCAGATTATAGTTGGTAATTTGAGATTAATGGATAATTTATATAGATTTCACTGAGGAATATTTTACGACATTATAGAGCGGTCTTCGTCTGCTGCAGAGGTTTAAACTGTGAGATACCTGAACTGCCAACATTCTCATGAAGACATGCGTTGATGGGACCCAGTAGGCCTAGTCAAATAATGGTGCGATGTTTGAGTTATTGATTACTATCGCATTACAGGTATATATATATATATTAATTAGTAACTTACTAGTAGGCCTATCGTCATTACAGTAGATAACTTTGCTGCGAAACGTTAACGCATAGAAGTAAGCTTACCAAAATAAGATATTGTCGTCGCCATCTGTAAATTAAGAGCTAGCTTGGTCATCAGATAGTAAAGCAGTAACAGCACAGCACACTATCCTGAAAACAGACAGAGAATGGCAACGTGCTGCTGCCAATCTTCGCCATGCAGTCAATCAGTTGGATTAACTGCACGCCCAGAGACCACCACGAGGAGGTGTTGGCAAAGGTCTCCGTAGGCCATTCATTTCAACTCTCAGGCAGTAGAAAGTCATCACAAGTTTGGCATCACCCACAAATAGGCCAATTTTAGAAATTTTCAATTTGAGTTATTTGCTTTAACTTGGATTGAAATGCAAGGCAAACATTGGCGCTGGGGCAAAACGTGAAAAGACGCAAATCAGAGACATGATTGCGCATAGAAATACTATAGCCAGAGAAGGTTCGGAAACGACATAGGTCCACTACACAAGCATAGGCCTATAAGTCAATGAGTAATCGAAAACAAAGTCCGAAAGAGTAAAACTGAATGAGAGAAAACGGAGAGCGAAAGAATAGACACTGCAGCGATAGCGAAAGAGTGAAAAAGAGACACTTAGTTTGAAGATTGAGAAAAAACAACGGACAGGGTTAGCGATTGGGTGCAAGAGATAGAGAGAGAAATAGACCTAAATGGAGATTGATTGTTAGATAGATAGACATGGCAGATACAGAAAGAAAGACTGCATAGACAGATAGATAGACAGATAGATACATAGATAGACAAACAGATAGATAGATAGATAGCTTAATAGAGAGAGTCATAGATGATAAATGGAGATCGATAAATATTAGACAGATCTATAGAGATAGATAGATAAGGCAGAGAAAGAGAGAAATTACAGATAGAGAAATGAATTAATAACTAGATAAATTGATGCACATATAGATAACTGAATTGATCAATAGGTAGGCCTACATACACAGATAGATATCTATATAGATAAGACTGAGAAAGAAATATTAGATAAATTGATAGATGCATGAATAAACAGATCTATACATCAATTGATAGATAAGGAGACACATAGGATGACAGATAGACATGTGTATCGAGAAAATTATTATTAGATAGGCCTACGCAGAGAGAAATTGGTTAATATACAGTGCGATGAAGAAATTATGCCGTTTGGTTGAGAAAAAGTACGACAAACATGAGACTGAAAGTAAGATTGAAACTGAAATAATATGGACGCTGCAGATGCAGTATATACTTATGAGCGAGAAGTACGGTTAAAGTGAGTGAGAGATTGAGAGCATAATGTAGGCTATATTGTTTAGAGTATCTGCTTATATCCCTCTGATTGTAACGTCTAATAACGTTCAATCACAGACAACTACGTCAGTTTAACGAGTACTACGTAAAAATTGGAAATAATGAACTGCCTGAGAGACTTTAATGAGTGGACTACCCAAATGTAAGCTACTTAATATTATGCAAAGCCAGGGCCCTACAGAGAAAATATGACGCATTTGGCCCATCACATTTTCTTAAGCAAGCAGTTGGAAGGTAGTTCTGTGTTGACCTCAGGTCTGAGGTGAATACAAAACTATTTTCGAACATGTTAATCTTCTCATATCAGACTGAACGCAATATAATCATTCAATAAACTGGTGTCCTGAATTTGGCTTTCGAGTGGCGCTTTAAAAGTTTTGAGAAGTTAACGATTACGATTAGTTATATGTAGCAGCATAATTTTTATACTGTATGCCATTTTCTTTTCGTCTGTGCATTTAGATGGAACTTATTCGTGTGGAATTGTTTACTTGTGATCGTTGTGGAGGCAATCAATTATCAGAACTTAATCAAAGGAGAATACAGGGACGGACCTAAAACTAATGTATAGGCCTACCGAAACTGACCAAAGTAAGTGAAGAATAAGACAAAAAAGAAAATGAGAAAGTAGATCTAGAGTAAAGACTCAGAATAGGACAGTGAAACGGAAGTGAAAAACACAGAATGCACTGAGAACGGAGATAGAAAGTAATGAAACAGTCTGATGATGATGATAATGATGATGAGTCCTTAGCCCTCAAACAGGTCCATTAATTGGCTTATATGCCACCCACGTTTTACAAGGGTAAGGTGATTTCCCATTGCCTTTCTTCCTCACAGACATTTCTAGGCAATCAACTTGTCCAGTGACTAGGATCACTACGGAGTGGCTTGAGGTAGATTCGAACCTGCGACCTTACACTAACACGGCATAGAACGTATATCGCTACACCACCGCGTCCCACATTCATCTAACCTAGTATAAAGCAATTAATTATGTAGCTTAGAATTCTAAAACTTAACTCAATACTGTAGTCTTTCCCGTGTAGATCTTCATACCGAGCAACGCATCTCCTCCTCCTCCACTCGTCTCCTCTGTCCATGTCCAGGTCCTTCTCGTTTTCGTCCCATGACATCTCCGCTCTCCAGGCATCTCAGGTCGTCTGTGATGGTTTCCAGTCAGTTCTAAAAGATAAAACAATAATGCAAAATGTCATAAAGTTAAGAAATGGAGGGAACTAGATAACAGGAAGAAAAAGACGTAGAGTAGGATAGATTGAAAGAGAGCAAACAGTAACTGTATACATGTATCATTTAACTGAGCTGCAATATGCCAAAATAATTTTTTCCAGCAGCAAAGCATAGGGATAATGTTGCCAATGGCTTTCTTCAAAAATCTCGTTCCATTCATCCACAACAGGGAGGCAGCCACACCTAAGACAACATTTTGGGCCCAAGAAAAGAGAAAATAGGGTCAGCAAATCCAGGGGCGTCCAGATAGGAGGGAGGGTCCAAGGCAATTTCAGGTGGGGGATAATTGATTAGTCTTAGGGGGGATATCTTGCCTTCCTGACATCTTGGACCAGGGGGTTTGCCTCCATCGCTCATGGGGTATTGACGCCTCTGAGCAGACCCAAGAAGAGGGAAAGAAGGATAATAGAGCTGTAGACAGACTTAAGACAAGAGGAAGAGAAATTTAGGGAAGAGACAGGCAGAGAAGATATAAAACGCTCTGTGTTTCATTATCCTGGTCGACATTTTGCTACTTAATTAGAATCTTCCAAACGACCCGACGATTTTATTAGCAACCAATCTATGGGATTTTTCGTAAACCTTCATAAAAACTGAAACTAACCTATAGCCGCTTGCAGGACAGTCGGTCAGTTGACGGCGGTCACGAACAGGTCTCGATAACCGAAGACAGGTAGCGCTTCATGTCAGATGTCACAGCACCTCTACCAGGATGGACGGTGCCAAAACTGCCGGAATTCTCTGGTTTGAGGCTGCCGGGATGGACGGTGCCAAAACAGCCGGACTTCTCTGACTTGAACCTTCCAGGATGGACGGTGCCAAAACAGCCGGAATTCGCCGACCTGCTTAATTTATACACCTGCTGATATTGTATAAATCTAAATCTTAATTGAATAAATTTTATTAAGTTGATAAAGCATTGTACAGAATGTAATGTAGGGCCTATAGCTCAAAAATAGCAGACTTATTTTTGCTGACTTGGTGCCACCAATCGTCTGGCATTCTGAAGCTCAAATTGCCTGTCTTGGTATGGCATTGGCTGCTTACATGGAAACAGTGCCGTACCGAGGGGGACCAGCGGGGCCTTGGCCCAGGGCGAAAATGTGGAAAGGGCGCAAATTTCGGGATGGAATAACTTATTATTCGATTAAATGCACTATCTTAAAAATGTGGGGGCGCCAGATTGATGCTAGGCACAGGGCGCAATTGTTGCTCGGTACGGCCCTGCATGGAAATGCTAGGGTTATGGCTAGAATAAAAAGACCTCAGAGGGGCAGTCATGGATCCATACAATCTAACGAAAATAACAAACTGCCTGAGATACTTAAAATGAGTGGTCTACACAAATCAAAATGTATCCTACTTAATATTATCTCAAAGCCAGGGCCCTACACAGAAAATGTGATGCATTTGGACAATCTCATTTTCTCTAGTAAGCATTTGGAAGGTAGTTCTGTGTTGACACAGATCAGGTCTGGGGTCGATATCTAACTATCTTCAAACGCCTTAGTCTCCTCATTTCAGACTAAATGCAACACATTCATTCAACGCCTCTGAAACAATGCAGCGTTCTTGGATAATCTGGTTTCCTGCGTTTGGATTTCGAGTGGTGCTTTAGAAGTTTTGAAAAGTTGACGATTACGATTAGAGTTTACAGCAGATTTTTATACGGTGTGCCATTTTCTTTTCGTCTGTGCATTCAGATGATACTTGTTCGTATTGAATTGTTTACATGTGTAGTAAATTAATCATCAGAATTTAACCAAAGGAGATTACACGGATCTTAAACTGACGTATACCGAAACTGACCAAAGTAAGTGAACAGTAAGACAGAAAAGCAAATTCGAAAGGAGATTTGGAATAAAAAGAATAAAACTGAGAGTAGGGCAGTGAGACTGAAGTGAAAAACACAGAGAATGCACTGAGAATGGAGATAGAAGGCAACGAAACAATCTGATGACAATGATGATGATGATGATGATGATGATGATGATGATGATGATGATGATGATGATGATGATTTCTCTGCTTGCATATGCTACCCGGGGTTGAGCAGAATGAGGTGGTTTCCCATTGCTTTCCTTCCTCACGGAGAATTCTGGGCAATCAAGTTGAAAGAGTTAAAATTCTTAAGATTAAAACTTATCAGTATACTATAGACCTCTGCATATTGGGCAACGGATCCCCTCGTCCACTCGTCTCCTCTTTCCATTGCCAGTTCCTTCTCGGCCTCGTTCCACGATATCTGAGGTGATAAGTCGTCTTTGATGGTTTCCGGCAAGTTCTAAAAGACAAAATAGTGATGCATAACGTTGCAAAGCAAGAAAGGGAGTGTGCTAGACGACAGCCGCGAGAAAGACGTGGAGTAGCCTAGGATAGATTGAAAGAGAGCAAACAGCAACTTTATTACTTAACCGAGCTGCAATATGCCAACGAAATTTTTCTATGGCAAAGCATAGGGATATGTTGTCAAAAGCTTTTGTAAAAAATCTGGTTCAGCCAGACCTAAGACAAAATTTGGGGCACAAGAAGGAGAGAAAATAGGGTGAGCAGATCAAAGAAGAGACAAAATTGAGCTTTAGATATAAGCAAACTTAAGACAAGAGGAAGAGAAATAACAAAGAGACAGGCAGACAAGACAGAAATTGCTGTGTGTCTCATTATCTTAATTGACATCCTGCTACTTAGCATCTGCCAAACGACCAGACGATTTTGTCGGCAACCAATCGTCTGTCCATCGCCAATTAAGTGACCATGCCCATCTCTATCAACTTCGGATAAGTCGCAAACCTTCATAGAAAGTAGAAACTGAAACTAACCTAGCTGCTTGTAGGACAGTCGGTCAACCGAATCATTGCAGTTGAACCTGACTGGAATTGAGATCCTTCGAATGAAGAGCTTCACACGACCAGCGGTTGACGGCAACACGTACAGGCCTCGATGGAAACATTGTAAAGATTGTAATGTATTTAAATTAGGTCAAGTATATCAACTTATTTTTGCTAACTTGGAGCTACCATCGTCTGGTACTCTGAAGCTCAAATTGCCTGTCTTGTTATGGCTGCTTGTATGAAAATACTTGGCTTACGACTAAAATAAAACGACCTCGTAGGAACAGTCATGGCTTCATAGAATCCAATGCCGTAAGTTCCTAGCACCAGGTCTTCAAAAGTCGTGACCAGCGACAGAGGATTACAAAATAGACAAATACAAACTAAAGGATCCAGTTACATAGGATCTCAAAAATGGTCAGGATTTCTAACCTAACCTCTGTAATGCGGGTAAAATGAAAATTGACCTATTGAATATCCACATATTAATGATATTATCACACTGGGCAGCGCAGTTAACTTATTATCAATATAGCCCATCAGGCACTAAAAATATTTTCAATTCAATCTTCTCTTCAATCTAGAATTAGTGTTCGAACATCTAATTAGGCCTAAGCTACTCGAAAACACGAGAAGACAAGAACACGTCCATGTAGAAATAAAATAAGAGAAAGAGATAAAACAATAGGCCTTCACAACAGAAAACAGATTAACTAAAGAGAGAGAGAGTTAAATTTGCTAAATTTAACATTTAGTAAAACACCAAAAATAACTTTTTTATGGCCTACCCCAGTAGGCCTAGTTATAAAGTATCATCGACAGGTCTAAATGGCAAATAACATAATGGCATCAAAATTTTTAGTTTAAGATCGATAATTCGATCTCCAAACATTCGATAATATATCGTTGTTTTGATATGTGCTAAGTCTACTTGCTACTTCTCGACGAAAATTCAATCGAAACAGAATTTGGCGATGCAGATTTGCGAAAATTTCGCAAAAATCCGGAATTCGACCGTCTTCTTCGAGATCTACTACGCCGTGGATCTACGCTGCAACTAAAGGTCAATCGTGTACTATATTCAGAATGGCCGTGGTCAATACGCTGACGCAACCATGACGACATTTCGTTTGTCCAGCATAGATAACATGTTCATCTATATTATAAGTAAGTAAGTAGATTAAGCATATTCTTTAATAACGATACTAATAATTTTCGCTTAAATTCAAACCGCTCTATGATAACATAAATAGGCGCCTATTATACGTTACACACTTATTTAACCAACAATGATGCTCAGTGAAAGAAGGACATGTCAACGTTACAGATATACAATGATCTCACTCGGAGGACCGTACCGAGCTCTAATTGCGCCCTGTGCCTAGCATCAATCTGGCGCCCCCATATTTTGCATTTTTAATATAATAAGTAAGTAAATTAAGCATATTCTTCATATAAAATTTATTAATACACAAGAAATGATTTAACTGGTATAACCAAAGATGGTATAACTCCCCAAAAAAATTTTCTTAGTTGCACTTTTTAACTTTAACTGTAATTTTAGTTTTTATTCTTGAATGAAAATAGGGTCATATTTGAAGAAAGAATGAATTTATAGAATAATAAAAGTTATGTCATATTGAAATTTGAATTCAGACCGAGAGAGCTTCCGGAGGAACCGTTGACACATTCTGGGAAACATAAATACGTTCGATAAATACGGGGAGGGTGACCCCATTGGTGCGTTCGATAAATACGAGGAAAGGTCCTCACTGGTGCCGAAAACCTGATCACTTGCGGGCGTCTCCGCATATTCTTTTCTCTTTACGGTTTTCCGTAAATATCTATACTTGGCTACCTAACGTGGTCAGAGTTACTCCTCCCATTTTCCAGAAATCTATTCACTTTGTGTCTGGTTGCAATATCTTGACTCGCGGTTCCCCGCGAGGCTTCTGCTTGCAGGCCTAGCCGCAGAATTTCTTCTTGTAGGTCTACATAGGACGGTGCCTTCTTAGCTCTGCTCTCCCCTATCTGCGATTTTGAGCACAGCACTCTGCAGATGAGGGGCACTCGAAAAAATGAGGACACACACGAAAATTACGCGCTTCACGCATTTTTCGCAGTCTTCATTTTTATTGGAACTTCTAAATATTTGAACAGCACTCTGTGCTGTAGGTGTGCTTCTGTATGTTTGACAAACTTTTGACATTTTAAGTAGGCTAAGTTTGAAACTTATTCTTTGAAATTTTAGTTGAAATTAAAATGATAAATTAAATTACCATTATTTCAAACAGGAACAATGTTTTAGGCTATACATAACTCTCAAGACGAAGCAAGATTCAGACGAGGCATGCCTCTGCTAACTTTAACATGAATATTAAGTAATCGTGTAAACAGTAATTGAATATGTTATTATTATCTGGATTCTTCTACAAGTGTCTGACTAAAAATTATTCATTAAAATGTGCAGCTATAGTTTCTGCTGACCTTTTATGTAGCATACGAAGGCATTCCATGTAGTTTCGGAACCATGCAGTCCATAAAGTTTCAAATCCTTGCTTTCTTTGATATGTGGCGGTTTACTCGAAAGTTATTAGGCCTAATTGTGTATAAATAAAACATTATTTATGCTAAATTCCTTTAAGAATTGCTTTGAACAGCTAAGCAGCCTAGGATTAGAATATTTCACAAAAGAACAAGAAAATGCGGCAGTGTGCGCGTGTGTCTGTTGATCGGTTGATGCGGCGGTTTGTGAGTGGATCTGTTGATTGGTTGATGCGGCTGTGTGCGCGTGGATCTGTTGATCGGATGATGCGGCAGTGTACGCGTGGGTCTGTTGATCGGTTGATAAGGTGCGGAATACATCCCACAATTGCTCAATATTACTTTAACATCTTGGTCATCTTTCGTAAGTGCAAATATTATAGCTGCAGTCAAAAGTAAAAACGTGGTAGAACTGCCCGGAACGGCGTTCCGCCTAACATTTACTTGCTGAAGTGCCGGAAAGCCATTCCGGCTCTCCAGGAGATGCCGGAGCGGCGTTCCGGTTCGTTCCGGCTGAAATTGACCACTGCGATTAAGGTAGGCCTACAGCACTACATGTATAGCATAAATATTGCAAAAATACAATTTAGTAAAATAAATAATAAATGTGGAAATATTTAAAAGAAAAATAGCTTAACTAAAACTGACATTCTATGACATTATGTAAATGCTTTTTTAAAGTTCGCTCTTTTTCGCAACTGCATCAGGCCTAATCTCTTAAGCTGTCATAATAACTGACATTATCACGCCTTTTTCGCACGACAGAAGCATTGGCCTATATGCTTCCAAATGATCTTGAGTTATTGATCGAGTTTTTTAGACGGGTTCTTCATATATTTTAAATATATCGTATATTTTTAAAATTGAACGACTTCGCTCTCCTGCACATAGCGCAGGCCTATAGTAGACAATGATATGAGATATTTATAAGCCGAAAAGATTGCCGAATAAGCCTTTGTCATTGAAACATTGCTGCAGTGAAATAAACTTAAGCCTCTAGCCCATTGATACTAATTTAAGTTAAGTTACAAACTTACAATATATGTATTTCTGCATAAATATGATGTATATTATTATATATTTATATGCAAACACTTCTGGCTTGACGTTGACAGCGAGGGTCCTGCGTTAGGCTGCCCAGCAGTTGGGTCTCATTTTTAAGTTTTGACGAATCTCAGGGTTCATGCGATCTCATGCGGGGTGCCCTGCTGCAGGGCCTATATAAAACCTACACGCAGCGCCTTGCTTACACGACCGTATACGCGGTCTGAATTATGTCAGGTAATGCTTATAATCAGACTCCAGATTATAATGCTTATAATCAGACTCCAGATAATTTCACGTGTCACCATGTGTGTGAACCTGAGCGTTAAAATAATATTTTTATCAATAGGCCAGGCCAGGCCGCCGGACAAATGCCCTGTGGCCCGGTGGGCCAGTCCGTCCATGTGACAAACCTTTTTTAATGGCGGGCCATTGGCAGCGCTTTCTGGAAAGTGGCGGGCAGGATCATGGAAGAGGGCTCGGAGAACACCTCTCTAGAAAATGCATGCGAAACTAAATCTGAAATGGTGCATTTTCTAGCATACTAACAGTTAAATAATAGGCTTGACTAATCTTAATTTCAATCTTCATTAACAGTCACAAACATCACATAAATCTCATTAAGCCGTAAAAGTGACTTTCGAATTTCACTCTCAACATTTAATTGTGTAGTCTTTATAACCAAGGCTCAGTGGGCCATTAAAATATCATTGGACGACGGGGCGACTCTTTGCACCTCTGACCATCAATAGCTGGAGAACGACGAGTGCATTATTGCGTGTGAGCATTAAGCTTATACGCACATCTTAGATTCTCTCTAGGCCTGCATAGGCTATAAGTACATGTAAGGAAGGAGTGTTCTGCATAGGCCTACGTATTCTGTCTGTTTCAGTGTTTGTATGTAGGCTACGCATATAGGCCTATGCATTTAATTGTGTAGATCTCCATCTTGACTTTTGGATAGGGGCCTATTGTGCCATCTAAGGACTTCGCGATAGGACAGCGAACATTAATTGCTATATTGGGTCTGCATTGTATTATATATGAACTAAAATAATTATTTTATTATATTTTTCAAACTGACAATAAAGCGGTATGATTACAAGTAGTCCTACTGTATGAACGAACGGTGACAACTTATTAGGCCTACAGGAGTCGAATATTCAACTGTCGGTAGCAATGTAAGGCGCGTGCGCACTATATTAAACATCTAACTTAGCCAACAACACCGTCTAGCGAAAGAAGGACTAGTCAACCCTACGGGGGAAACGTGTATCAAACTCTATTCCTCAGCTCTGCGCCTCTGCGAGTTATCCATTAGGCCTATAGGCCCCCTACTCATCGGCCACCTCCATGTAGGCCCTACGTATGTTTAGCCTACATGTACAGGCTTACATGTATGTAGGTAAGCTACGTGAATTTCTGTATTTGTATAGGCCCTATGCATAAAAATCGTTTATTTTGTAACCATCCGACTAATCAATCAAGTGAATCAACAACTAAATTTTAAATTCTGTATTTAAAAATGTCATGATGTCACACGTTGTGGCGGCCACAAGGAATGACCCTGAAGGGAACCATTAAAGATCCCGATAGTAGGGACACCTATATGTAGGCCTATACAGTTCCAAGAGACAAACACGAGGGCCAAGTGAGATTTTTTATTATGTTTGTAGCATTGGCGCAGCTTTGGCCCTGGGTTTGGGGCACAGATGGGGAAAAACTAGCTCGGGGACAGCTAGGCTGCAGGTCGGTAGAAAATTTCATTTCGCAAAATTTAATACGGATGGAGCTGTATAAATTTAGAATATTTATGAAATGTTGAGTGATATATAAGCAGCTTCGTCCTCGTCACCTGCAATTTTTGGGTGATATAAGCTAAGCAGTTCCGTCCCCGAAGTCTCCGCCTCTAATTTTTAATTAAATTATTATTATATTATTCTTACTAAAACTGTATTTTCGCGTTCTAACAGCCACGTGTCAATGTTCAAAATGTATTCGCATCACTGGTTTGATTTCACAGTCGAGTGACTTGCAATCTTCCAATAGGATGCTCACTGTTTGTTCGATCTAGGACGCTTCCTAATGATGCCGACATGTCGCTTCATACATGGACTTCGGTCCCCTAAGTCCAGACTAAATTAAAGGCGTTCAACCGCTCTGTCGTCGCGACTTAGTCCCCGTAGGCCGACATATATCGTTCTTCGTTTCCGTCTCTACGACGTCGCTCTTCGTTTCCGTCTCTATGACGTCGCTCTTCGTTTCCGTCTCTATGACGTCTACCATTAGCTAGGCCTATACATGTATAGGTTCATAATAGGCCTATTTTGCTATGCAAGAAATTTTTCGCTCTGTGGTCATTTTGGTATGACTGTGAAGTTCTTATATCGTGATCGACATTTCTACAGCGCCAGTGTATGTTAACGAGTGATAAATCTAATGAAACAATCACTATGGCGCCATTGTTACTCTGCCTCACAGAGTCTTTCTTCTTTTCTCTTTCTCTCGGATATCCACGATGCAGTATCGAGCTTTTTCGGTTGTGCTCGGAATAGCAGCCCATTGGAATGATTGGATCTTCGGATCTTGACTATGAACTCTTTACCTTAATTTTTTATATTCCATTCTTGAATCTGTCTTATCTGGATAAGGCTGAACTGGGAGTGCCTCTGAATAGATTTCTGGAAGAGGCGCTATATTAAGTTTCACTGATCGATTGTATGATTGATTGGATTGATTGACTGATTGATTGATTGACTGATTGACTGATTGATTGTAAGAATGCTTAAAGCATCAATCGATGGTTGCTTTAAGTCGTAGAACTCTTACCCAGACTCACTTGACCGTCCTTTATCCAATCTTATGGACCACAATTACAGCTACTCTGACCCTCTGGAAACCGGACTTCCCCCTCCC
Organism: Bimastos eiseni; assembly: GCA_959347315.1. NCBI lineage: Eukaryota > Metazoa > Annelida > Clitellata > Crassiclitellata > Lumbricidae > Bimastos > Bimastos eiseni. The sequence goes on along the minus strand of OY365811.1, from coordinate 34,385,201 downwards.
TCTGACTACCCATTTGGACATCCTCTCTGATTCGACGCAGCGCTAGTTAATAAGGTGGTGCACTGCGTCTGGCTTTCAGATGGCACTTTAGAAGTTTGGAGATTACGATGACGACGATTACGAGTCGTAGGCCTGGTCTAGAACAGTCGGCTAAATCTTTTGAAGATGCATTGAAGATGCACAATGATGCACAGGCTCCGCTGAACCTACAAATTAGGAATAAATAAAACTGAATAATCAGGAGCGTCAATCCCTACATGAGTGATGGAGGCAAACCCTTGGTCCCAAGTGTGAGGAAGGCTAGATAATCCCCCTAAGGCACAAACAATATTTCCACCCCTATCTGAAATTGGAGGCATTTGCCTCCTCCCCTATCTGGACGCCCATGCGAATGATTACTTATGGGATAAAGTGACTTCTTCTTTATTTTTGTATGACTTCGTTCGTCATCATTCTATCGCTTCGAGGTACGTGCCTGACAATCATATTCTTGTGCCATTTCATTGTCATTAAACTTATAGTATATGACTTCAAATTGGCTGCACCGAATTATTAAAGCGCTTTCGATGGCATTGTGTGGCTTGCAGATCATCATCTGAGTTGATGTCTTTTAGGACCTTGAAATTATTTTAAAACTGGTCACGATATATGTTACTTTCAAGTTATCTGTCGCCGAGGTCATTTTGTAAAGTTTATGTCATTATAGGCCTACTATGAGTCTATTTCCTGTTCATTATGTAGCTTCGATATAAGTTTTTAACGAACGGGAAATAGTCCGTCAAATGATGTAGAGTCCATTATATAAATGCGATGGCATTGTATATGGCTTCCAGGTCGTTATATGACTTCGGGGTCATTACTTGTGAGAGACACGTGTCTCCTAGTTTTTGCCCATTCACCAAACATCCACTATTAATGGTCAGTAGACGTCGCTATAATTGCAGACGACCTGATAGATCCGGTGAAGATTGGGACCGGCGATTGGTCGACTGCAGCGCGGCCAATAAATAGGATTATCTACGTTTCCTGACGACTTTTGATAACGCTGCCGGTCTATTTAGGATGCGGTTTTTGCGGTTGCAGGGATGATAGCATGCACTTCCGTCTCGAACACAGATGATGTTACAGACGCATGCGATCCAGGCGGACAAACAGACAAGCAGAAAAACGACAGACATACACAGACATACACGAGCGGATGCAGACAGTCAGTTGGACAGACAAGTTCGCAGACGGACGGTCAGACACATATAAAAAACAGAAACACACGCGTACAGCCCCACACACACACACAGATGGACAGATACAGCAGACCGTCGTGAATACAGACTGACACAGAGCCGTATAGACACACGCAGAAGAACGGTCAGGCAGGCGGATACACACAGAGACTCGGCCTAGTACATGTATAGTAAAACGTGGATATAAATGGTTCTGTGGATTGTGCTTATAGACTTGCGATCATTTTGCTGTTGATAAGACTCGACAGGAATCAATGAAATCTACCAATAATTGTTTTCCGCTCTGATCTGCTAAATGAACTGAAACTATTCGACGGCGATATGGTAATCCGCTGATTCATCGGTTCATCCCATCCACCTTGGCTCTTCCATCATAGTTGGCTGGGGGGTGGGGTGGTGGTATTCGAGATGACGTAGAATGGGAGTGGTGAGGGTGGCTGCCGTCTAGGTAATGGCCAGCGGATAAACGATTCTTAGGTTTTACTGCTTTCCGATGGACATTTGAAAGGATGTCGTTAATCAGAGCTAGTAGATCCTAGACGACACTTGTATAAACTGCCAAGACAAAACAATGCGATCGATCACATTGTGATGTCTTCCGTGAATTAGGTGCAATGTGTACTAGAGCGCGTGTGAGCAAGGGGAGGAGGTAAGTAGGCCTAAGTCAACAAATACAGGGCTGAAAAATCTAGATTTTCGTCAGAAGATTTTTCAAGGTTTGTAGCGTTCGCACAGTTGCATACTGGACACATAATTACAACCAAGAACAAGACCTAGATATCTATAGGCTATACATGAAGAACTTTACACGCGCTGTGACTTGCTAACGACAAACCCAGTGAGTGAAGCATACCATGCGAACGTCAGAAATCACAATTGCGCTAAATTAAGAACTTTTGACTTTAAAAAGTAAGCAGCAGAAAAAAACTAAGAAGTTTCACTTTCATGGGCCGACCACAGCAGCAATATCCAGAAAAATAGCTAAGAGTTTAGGCATAATTATTAGATTGCTTTTCCTGCTGCAGGGCGCACAACATTAGCCTGTGCTATTCCCTCATTTACCATCACATTGCTTATAAGGTAGGCTCAATAATTTAGGCCTCAGTAAACAAAACAAGCCTGCAAAGGCTGAATATTATAAAAAAGAGTGATGTGGTCTATTTATTTATTTTGAGGAGTATAATATAGTACATAGCCTATAGCGAACCCTCAAGCCCTTCAAGAACATCTACTCAGGAGCACTCCCGACCCAAACCCGGCGAAACAGTACAGTCCTAAGTTGGGCATAGAATAATGTGGAGTGGCCTCTAAGAATAGGCGAAGGGTGGCAGGGAATCCATTCCAGGTTGCAGGGCCAGCAGCCGAGAAGATTCTGTACTGCCGCATAGAAGTGCGGGAGCGAGGGACAAGAAGCTCAGGCTGCAAAGAAGAGCGAAGAGAGCGTTGGTGCTGGACGTCCAAAGTATACAGGGCAGTATAGTTCCGCAGATACCTGGGAGTTGATCCCTCTATGCAGCGCCATACCAATGCAGAGACCCGGCATGAGATTTTTTGCTACATATGTAATATACGCCGTATGGAGCCCATAATGGACTAGAATTTTCCCCAAGATAAATATTAAGAATATAGAACTAATGCTAATTCTTCAGATTGGAAATTTTATGTATCAGCACTCTATTCATTACCTTTCTATGTATCGTAATTAATTTCCACTCAACTCGTATCTGTAATCACCCTCCATCTTTTTTGATCTGCTGAAACGCCATATACATATGCTTGGACAAAACTTAAGACTTATTGTACTGCTGTTGTGGAGAGCAATAAACTTGCTTTGATTGCTTGATTGACTGATTGACTGCTTGGCTGATTGATTGACTGATTGACTGCTTGGCTGATTGAGTGATTGATTGACTGACTGACTGGCTGATTGATTGATTGATTGATTGATTGATTGAACCTGCCTCAATAATTATGTAATGCACGTGTATATGTATATGCTGATGCAGAAATATCTGGTCATTTAAGCTTATATAGCTCCTCTATCGGAGCGTAGACTCACGGGTCTGGAAGTCCACCCCTCCGTCAATCGTCAGTTATTATTATTATTATTATTATTATTATTATTATTATTATTATCATTATTATTATTATCATTATTATTATTATTGTCATCATCATCATCATCATTACCGAAATTTGATACCGCCGTTCTTCCACCATTTGTTTGCTCAGAAGTGCATACACACGCCTCGACGGCGCAATTGCAGTTGTAGCCTACTGTAGAGCAATTGTGCGCGAAGGACTTGCTCAAGGTTGTTCAAATAGATGCAAATATTTTCCTAGATGGAAGGCGTTCATCTTCAATATGACAAAGACTGTGTGACTTACTTTTTATTTGTTGAAGGGCATCTTTCTTACCCACTTGTATTCTCTTTTTCATCCATCTTTTTTTGAATTTTTGCAATAGTTGAAGGAGAGCCGGTTGATGGGGAGGAGGGCTTCGCATATTGTCATTTAAAATTCCCTTGTTATTTGCTTATATGTTGCAGCACATATAACATATAACATATATGCTATGTTATATATAGCGTATATAACATGTCCATTTGTCAAAACTATCTCCCTTAGTCCAAACGTTTTTGCTAAGTACAGTTAAGAATAAGACATTACTTATTTAAGGTCATAGCGAGATATGATTGTTGCAAGTAAAGGTTTTCCGTTTTCAATTGGTCTAAATCTGCCTTGCAGATTTCTTTATTACCCCCTTGTGGTTTTAACTAGCGGACCTCTCGATCCCTAATTAGGTCTCCTGGGTAATCTGTCATTTGATGATTGTCAAGCTGTGAATTTTTTATGACTACTCTTCGGATTACCAAGTAAAAAATTATGATTGATTAATCCCAAAAGCCCGACTCGCGCCTCGTAGTCGTGGGGTGCGTAACAGTCTAGTAGGGGATGGCCTGCTGAGTGTATGCCATCAGTGGTAAATTTTCTTCCAAAGTATCACGTAGGGCGCATCGCGAGGTGGGCAGGCTCAGCAGGAACTCTCAAATAGCTGGGCAACAAGAGCGGCGTAGTAGGATACTACTCAAACCGCGAAGAGGTCAACGGGTAGCCACATCGGTTATTTTTCATATATATATATATATATAATCATATACCACGGCTTTACTACTAGACTATCATGGAGTGTGATAAGTTGTATTACAATGGTATCAACCGTTACTATCGGTAGCCCATTGTTCGTATTTCATGCGATGTCACTGAACAAGGGAAGTCGTTTTGCTTCTGTATCTGGCCCAAGGGATGCTGTCGGACATCGCTGAGCTGATGAAAACGCAAGCACAGCTGCAGCAGCTGGTCATAGTCATCGACACATTATGTTCTCCAGGCTCCACTGATTCTTAGCGTCTATGTGCGATCCGATAGAGGAGCTATATAAGCTTAAATGACCAGATATGTCTGCATATAAATGTACACGTGCATTACATACTTATTGACCGGTCTAACTGCCTACCTACCAACATACTTGAACATTACGCATGTCATGTATGATATATACACGACTATGACTAAACAGACTTCTATGGCGCCGCTATAATAACGCACAAAGCATAACTGACAGCGCACCAATACAAAACCATATGTTCAAACATACCCACATTACATACATACATACATGCATGCATACATGCATACATACATACATGCATACATACACACATGCATACATACATACATGCATACATACATACATACATACATACATACATACATACATACATACATACATACATACATACATACATACATACATACATACATACATACATACATACATACATACATACATGCATACATACATACATACATACATACATACATACATACATACGTACATACATACATACATACATACATACATACGTTTCGCCCTGTCACCTCTTCTTCAATCGGTGCTATATTATACAGAAACTCGTCTTATTCCTAGCCTTTCTCGTTTCTCACATATCTCGACCTTCATGACTGTAGAGCACTTACGCTGACTTCCGCGCTTAGCCCGCATTCGATTTAAAGATATTTTCCTTACGTCCAGAGCATTTTAGGCCAGACTGGTCTCTCTCTTTGAGACCTCATCCATCGTCCTATTTTGGCTGCCTCTCTTCGTCCTCTCTGCTCCTTAGCTTCGAGGTTGGGGATGCAAAAAGTGCCCAGCGACAAGGGAGTGTGGCGGAGCGTCGCAAGCTCCCTCAGTGGGGCCAGAGGCGAAGCCCCAGGAGCCTGCGAAATTTTGAGTACTTGATGCCAAATAGAGTGCATTTTGGGCTCTTGTTTGCCTCATATTTTAAAACCATTCTTTCGAAATAAAAGTACCTATAATATCTAGATGTGTGGAAAATGCGTCTATACTATATGTACGGAAGCTGAGAATTTCTGTGAAGGATTGATTGTAAAGTAGGTGGTGCATGCTGTGGCTTTGCCAGAAGTTGGATCTTGGAAGAGCAAATAACCGTAATGCGTATACGGACCTCTCTATCGGGGCCTGGGGATGAACCCCAGAATCCTGCGCAATTTTAAGAATTTGATGCCAAATAAAGTACATTTTGGGCTCTTGTTTATCAAAAAAAATTTCAACTTTATTTTCGAAATAAAAGTACCTAAATAATCTCGGTTTGTGATAAAGTTTGACCACGTTATATGAAGAGGACTTTAATTGTGACACTCTAAATTACAAATTAACCAGGGTACCCCTCCTCCCCCCCCATATAGAAACTTCTCGGATTTGCACGAATCCCAAGACCCAACCTGGGCCGGCTTAGTTGCCTCCTTGCCCTCCGTGGCGACGCTAATGCCTGCCTCTCAGTATGTAGGACTAGAATTGCTTCTGCCTGACACTGCGCTCATGTCTCAATTGTCTTATTCTTGTCATTTGCATTGGATCGATCTTCCCTCTGCGACTCGCTCTTTGATTTTCATTGCATAGTGTACTTCTGTTTCTGTCCATACTCTCGAGAATGTTCGTGTCCCGCGGAGCTATTCGCACTGGGAGCGCCTCTGACTGGGTTGTGCTGGGAGATACGCCAGAGATATACAATGTATGTAAATACAATACCATACAATACAATACACAGTTACACACTGTCAGTTACAATCAGTGTCTTTATGTATACAGCCGAGTTAGCTGAGTGGTTGTGGATCATACATTTCGAAACATCTTATTGCTCCAGCAGAAATTGGATTGAAGTCAAAGTCGAACGCGCCAACCATTAAATTCTCGGACATCCAGAGGTATTAAAACTCTACATTAATCATCTCGGCTGGCACACAGTGACATACATTCATTGCAAAATAGCACAACAGAATGTGATCGTTCATGTCATTTGAAGACATCATTTGTTTGAACGGTAGGCCTTTATACATGGCACCAGAGTCATCAGCCTTAGACCATCTGAGACTGTAAACCGGCACCATCATCTCTCAACCGCCCAAGCGCCGTAATACCCCGCCACGAAAGCAAAAACACCCTTCTCTCTTATCCCCCCCACAACGAATACGTAGAGACCCATCTCTTATCATCCGCCACAATAGCCTAGACACCCTTCTGTTATTTCCATCACGAAAACTAAATGCCCCTCTCATGGTCACGCGACTACGACTGCGCTATATAACCTTTATCTGGTCAATGTCACACTTTCTATAATCAGACGATCATCTGCAGTGAGTAGCATCGCGGTCTTTCGGTGCTCTGCTCAGCATCCGTATCTGGGAAGATTTATAAGTGGACGGCTGGTGTCATGGAGCCATAAAGAAACGTCGCTCTTCTCAGTGGTTTGCCCATGCATCTACCTGAAATAGCTCCCTCTGGGATCTGAACTTTGCCCCTCTCTCCCAATCTCTTTCTGTCTGTCTGTCTCTCTCTCTCCCTCTCTCTCTCTCTCTCTGTCTGCCTGTCCGTCTGTAACACGCGGAAATGTTTCTAGTTGGAATTGGTCTGGGAACGGTTCTGAAGTGGCATCAGAGAGATGCGCTATATAAATGGTCTGAGGACAAGGTACTCCACGATGAACCGAGCTATATCTTCTCAATTCCTTTGATTATCTGTATCTGTTCTGACGCGACGAGGTCCCTGATCCCTTATGTCTGATACCTGATGTACGTATGTATGTATAATTGTATATATATCTATATAATGTATACATGTGCATATAGGTATGTATGCATTGTTTGTATATATATATATGTATATGTATATGTATGTATGTTTGTATGCGTATGTATGTATGTTTGCATATATATATATATATATATATATATGTATTGTATGTATATATATATGTATGTATGTATTTATGTATGTATGTATGTATGTACATATATATTTATGATATATCTGGTAGATCCATTATTCTGTGTCTTAGACAAACTGCAAATGATTCTTGAGATCTATATGTTTCAGATGGTCAAACATCATCTGTAATAATTATTTGGAGCACAGTCCGCTTCAAATGATACCTTAGAATAAAATGGATCGTCGTCATGCAACATTTATATGGCGCCTCCGTTGATCTTTAAAAGTCTTAGTATAAATATTCAGCTAAATCTGCTGAAATCGTAAACATTATGTCGGCAAACAAGGATATCACATTTTCTTAAGACAGACCAAAAGATGAAGAAGTTAAGACCGTCTTTGTTGAATACGTATTTACACATGTATCATGATATACTGCATTCATGTACATGATATATGCAAATGTATGTAAATCGTACATAATACATGCAAATATATGCACTAATTAGCATAAACTATATCGATATTTTCTGTCTTCGCATAAGAACAAGGTTTACTGATTATTTGTTTGGGTGCGTGTGTGTGTGTGCCCGTGGGTTTTAGAGGCACAATGTATCTGCTTGTACATGCACATTTGATGCATTGTCATTGACGCGTGTGTCGCGTCGGCGTGGAACTTCAAAGAAGGCCTTTGTATGTCCGCTCTTGTAATGGTCGCTACCTATCGACCCTGGAATCCGTGAGCTGGCGTAACTCAGTCTCTCCCTCCGTTTATTCTGAAACACGACCGGCAACTGCGGTTACTTCTGTCACTAGCATTGACACCTTTGCAGTTCACAATCGCGTATTGGATTACACGACCCCTTCCTGTTTCATTAACTTACCAAAACATCGTTCGCATTTCCTTCTTTATCCGTCTTTTCTTCCTAATGTTAATCGTCTTCCTCCTTCTTTTTCTCTATCTGTTTAGACCTCCAACGTTCTCTCTTCTTCAAACTCTTCCTCTCTCCAGTTCTTCCTAAGTACTTCCTTACATTATCCAACGCTTGTTCCCTCTATTTCTCAGTATTCTGTCCTTCCTTTGTTCTACCGCTTCTTTACTTCCTCCTTCATCCTTCTCCTCCTCTTCCTCTTCCTCCACTTCCCCCTTCGAAATCCTGGCTCTCCTCTTGCTTTCCTTCACTTTCATTCACCGCCTGCACTTGTTTTCTCTGTCTGCAGTCAACAAAGGTTCTTTTGTTCTTTCTGTATTTCTGCTTACACTACCTCCTCTCAGACTGTGTGCTTTTTACTTCACACTTGATACTGCTGTAATCTTCTGACTTCCCATAACTATCACGAAATCTCTTCCTTTTAATTGTTTCTTTTGAATTTCCTACATCTCTCCCTTTTTCTCACAAATTCACTTCTCCAAGTTGATATTGATTATTTCTTCCTTTTCCCCATTCCTCTTCTCCTGCCTTCCTCTTTTTTCATTTATTCCTAATTAGTTCTTCTTTCTTCTTTCGTTCATCCCGTCTTGCATTCATTTGCTTGTTGTTCCTATCGTGAGTCGTCCCTTGATTCCATCCTTAACTTCCAATCTTCCATTCTTCGTCCTCATCTCTTCATCACAGGCCTATACTCTTCGTTGTTTCCTTCTCCAATCTATCCGTTGTGTGTTTCATCCTATCTTCTCTACGTCCATTCCCTTTCGTTTGTCCTACATTTCTTTGTCTAATAGTCCAAGCTTATGTCCTAGCAGACGGAACTTCCTCCTTGTCTCCTCCTGCATGAGATCGAAGCACATGGCCAGCAGAGCGAGTCCGAAGATGAGGTACAGGGCGCAAAGGATCAGCTTCTCCTGCGAGTTCCAGGCGTCAAGGCTCGTTCCTGGAACATAGTCGCCAAACCCTATGGTCGACAGGGTGATGAAGCAGAAGTAGGAGCCGACGAGAAGGTCCCAACCCTCCCAGATGCTGAAGAGGACGGCCCCGATGGCTATGTAGCCGGCGATCAACAACAGGCTGATGTAGATCGGAACACTCACGTTCTTATTGTCGTCCGTCTGAAGGGTCCGATGCAGACCCGATCGCCACTTGACCTCAACCTGTCGATCAAATCACAAGAGGTCATGAGATTAGGTCAGGTTAAGCCAAGAAGTCAGGTAAGAGTAGGTCAGGTGTAAGGAAATAAGGAAGCAAACAAGGTGACCTAGGACAAGCGAGAGGCAAGCTAAGTCAAGACCTTGGGTAGAACAGTGAAGATTAGGTCAGATCGTGTAAGGCATATGTAAGATGAGATTATAAGGTGAGAAGGATTACGTGCGCAACTGCAGTTGTAATGCAGAGCAATTGTGTGCGAAGGACTTGCTCAAAATCCCTACACAGTAACTTCTTGAGTCAACCTTGTCCCATGCAGGACCAACCTTGCCTCAACGAATTCAGGATTTTTTCGGTTGCTGACGGCATGCGGATCAAATGAGGCTCAACTGTCTAACTGGTGATGGCCTAACGCAATCGATCAATTATGTAGCGCCCCTTCGAGATACACCGAGGAATCGAGAAGAAGACTCAGTCGCAGCAAAAGTCAGAACAAATTAGCAATTTAGCAATAATAAACCTATATCGACGCAGACATTGCCAGCTATAATATGGAAATATGAGAGCCGGTAAATAAGATTAGATGCGGTCAAATGGGGTCAGATTAGATCAAATGTGAATGTAATCTAATCGAGCATTTATATAGCACCTCTTCAAGATGTCTATTCAGAAGGGCTATATAAATGATGTCATATATGATCGAATAAAACACGTTTCAAACTCTGCCATTCTATTCTGGCTGAGATTGAACCTACAACGTATGAGCTGCTAAGTGAGGTCGCATATATTGATATAACGCTATAGTTACATAATAATACAAGCCTACCAACATTATTAGTACACATCCAAATATACTCTGCATGTATATATATAGATTTGCTTGTATACAACTATACATACGGTTAATCCGGTAAGCATGAGGTTCTGAGCCTCTGCTGCATTTGCTGCTAATTGTGATCGATGCTCTTTGGAGATAAGCAAAAGCAGAAATATGCGACCCGTCCGATAACAACTTCGTATTTTTTTAACTGTTATTTCCGACATTTATACAATTACATAAATACTTATATATCATTAGACCACTATTGCATACACAGAATGGGCTTCATATATGAAAAACATTATTCTTTTTAGATAGATATATATATATATTCCTGTATTTATACAAATGTACGTATAATGAGATAAATCTGAGCATATACTAAGCTTACATAATAATATATAGGCCCTACGTATCTGGATAAGCCGTAGATTACGTCCTAATTTAGTCCGCTCAAAAAACTGATCTGTTTATAATCCGAACTTAATAGATATCGCAATTTGTTTGACGTTCGTTGGTTTACTCTGCCATCGATCAGTTTGATGTTTACATAAATACAGTTAATTGCGATTGATGGAGATGAATAATGGATATGTTGTGAATGCCTTTTACGCATTATCTTATTTTTGTGCTCAAATCAAGGATTCTAACCTCAGTCATAGTTTTAAACTAAGGTTTAAACGTAGTTTACAATTCAGTGTCTTAGCGCAGGGCAACAGCTTATTCACGAGCGTTGCATTGAGCGGTTGTCAAGAGATACCATGTGGAGGTGTAATTGCGGTCAGCATAAGACCAAAGAGAGAGGAGCTGAGTTGGCCGACTAAGCTCAAGAAGAGAGCCAGAGATAGAGACAGAAACATAGAAGGAGAGACAGACAGAGACCAGAGACAGAGACTGAGAGACAGAGAAGGAAATAGAAAGAGAGAGAGAGGATCGAGTCAGTAAGCTGAGCAATGTCTGGATCAGGTAAGGGCTTCTTAAGTAAATACGTTAATAGAGAAGTCATTCTTAGCACGTGGTAAGCGCTCATACTTTTCATATGCAATGTATATAGTGACGAAACAGATCGAAGTTGTTCAAATTTTGAATCAAATTACTATTCTACGGCTTCTCTGGATGCACGTACGCTATCTTCTATTAAATAAATTTGTTCAACTTATAATTTAACACGATTCCAATGCAATAACTGCGTGCGTCAAAATAGGAACAGGAAAACGACGAACCACTATAGAACTGGTAAACGTAGCATCCAACACGCGGCGAATTTATCTGTAACAAGTACTAAGGAAAAGGTACTAATTAGGCCTATAGCTGGTATACATCAGGTCGCGATTCTATGATCTCCCGTAATCCATTCTATAGACACATCGCAGTTAAAACAGCCTTGAAAAAAGTCCGATTGTCCAACGCTCTCAGAGGAATGAAGTTGTCAAGTGCAAAGGTTTGCAGAAGATCACGACTATTATATAGGCGTCGACATTAATTAAGTTACTGAGATCAGCGATGATATTGGATTAGTGGAAAGCTCTTCCTGTCATTCTATGCGTGTGAGAAGATAACTGAGTTCAGAAAGAAAAACTATAACCTAATTTCTGACATATATCTCTCCAATCGCATTAACTCGATTGACTTCAGTCTAATCAAGCAGAATAGAATCGAACTCAGTGAAATCCACACAGTCTCAATCAATTCCAATGTAAACTGCAGTCATTCCCTGCTCCAAGCTGTGGCTGCTGGTTTTCATAGACTACAGCTATAAAGGTAAGATTCTGGTGATGACCTGTCTCTATGTCTGCGCCTGATCTTATGGCCACATGTGCGTACTGTTGAAAATATAGAAAGAGTAAAGATGCCAAAAAGCGCCGTTCTCTTCTCTCCTCTGTGCAGAGGTAACTTTTGTCTCCTGTGCGCGTACCATGCATCGCAGAGCACCAGCTCATTCACGAGCGCTGCGTTAATTCATATGGTTAGTCATATATGAGGTCCGAATCCGGCTCATAGTATCCATGCAGGGGCGCTATATTAAATCCTAATGATGAATTAATGGACGAATCAATCATACAGGACCACACGGACACAAAAACACACACATATATAAACACACACAAACACACAAATTGTCGCATTTGACTACATTTTGATAGTGACAACTGCTTGCGAACAGCTCATCCACAATCGCGGTACGGAGCATGCTCAGCAGACTCGAACCCATACCGTCAGCTCACAGAAGAAGCGCGCTACGGAATAGGCAGCCATGTGACACACAGGTGACAGACCAGGATTCTAACTCTAGACGACGTTGAACAATTAATCAATCAATCAATTAATTAGTGGAACTGCTGAGCTAATTGCGCTATGACTTTCCTAACACAATATTTTGTCGTAATTACTGAACGTGTGTTGGGTCCGTGTTCGTAATTCTTTCGACAGAGATTATTACATCGATGCTGGTCTATTATTGGTTTCGGATTCGGACGCAGAGATCACTGGTGCGTGTCATCAGACGCATGGAAGGAAATGAGAACAAAAACTCTAATTGAAATGAAGGCAAATCGGAGTTTTTCAATATCTGAGGAGAGGCATCGATCTCTTCTTCTGTGTCAATTATGTGGATATGATCGAAAGGAAGGCGATCTACGCGTATAGCAGATGATGCAGTTAATGATCGCCAGTCTATATGTCTCTGTCTCTGTCTCTGTGTGTCTCTGATCTGTCTGTGTCTGTCTGGCTGTGTATATATCTTTGTGTGTGTGTCTGTGTCTCTGTCTGTCTGTTTGTCTGTCTCTGTCTGTCTGTCTGTTCTATATCTGTCTGTCTCTCTGGCTCTTTCTGTCTCTCTGTCTCTTTCTGTCTTCGTCTATCTCTGCATGTATCTGTCTCTGTCACTCTCCCTATTCTTGTCCCTCTCTGTGTATCTCTGACTCTGTCTTTGTCTCTGTCTCTCTAGCTTTGTCTCCTATCATCCATCGTCCTCTTCTGGTACTGTTACGATTACGGAGGTGATTTGTTTTGTATGTCGATTGCTAGTCATCCATTTCAAACAATTCAGTTTTCACTTAAATACTCGAAGGAATGACTTCTTCCCTACGCAGACAATGATTTACAAGAAGACATAGAATATCATTGCTAACGTTGTCATTATTATTCTCATCATTATGATCATTGTTGATACTACAAACATTTTTGTTATTTCTAGGCTTTAAGTCATAGTTGCTTTTGTATAGTAGGCCTACTAATATCTCTAACTCTAACAATAACAACAACAACAGTTTTAGTAGTAGCCGTGGCAGCAGCGGTTGCATAAATATTATTATCGTAATCATTGTTGTTGTTGTGACAATTAACGTTATCATCAACAGTAGGCCTAGTAACAAATGCAGACTAAACCGGAACTAGATCTGGCATTCCACAAACTTTGAATAGAGACGTAGCTCTGTCGAAGTGAAGTGTTTCCAATTTTGGCATTCCAACCATTTTGGGCAAATAAACATCATCGCCCATTGGTGTGTCACTTGTCTCCTATTTCTACTTCCACTCAATTACTGCGCCACCTTCTCCTACACTTCCTATTCATATTTCTTCTCTCCTTTTCCTGCTTCATCTCTCTGTCTCTGTCTGTCTGTCTGTCTCTCTCTGTCTCTCTCTGTCTGTCTGTCTCTCTTTCTTTCTTACATTGCTCTCTCTGTCTCTCTGTCTATCACTGTATTTCTGATCATGTCTCTCAGTCTCTATACATCTCTTTCTCTCTCTTTCTCTCACTCTCTCACTCTCTGTATGTCTGTCTTCGTGTCTTTCTGCTCCTCTCGTCTCTCTCTGTCGTTGTTAATTCATGAAGATATCGTCGACTCTCAACAACGGTCTGCTGATCGTCTAAATCATTTGTGCGGCAAGGCAGAGGAGACAAATTGTAACGGCGTATACGTTGACAACAATGGGATAGTATGATAATGAAACAATGATGGCAAAAAACAACAACAATAACAATAAGTCTAATAATAAATGGTGACAATTGTTGTAGTGATGACGACGACGACGATGAGAGTGGTGGTGGTGGTGAGGATAGTGATAATAATGACAATGATAATGATAAATATAATGACAATGGTAATAATAACGATAACGATGATAATTATAGTAATTACAGCGATAATTATAATAATTATAATTATAATGACAGTGATTATAATAACGATAATGATGATAATGATAATTATTAGTGTAATAATAACAATAACAACAACAATAATAATAATAATAATAATAATAATAATAATAATAATTTAGCGTTCAAAGGCTCTTTCGCCACTTGTAAGACCGACGAGTAGGGCCATTCCAGTTAAAAATAATAAAATAAATAATAATAATAATGATAATGATGATGATAACTATAATAATAATTATAATAACAAAACTATTGTTATTATTATTATTATTATTACTATTATTATTATTGTTATCATTATCAAACTTATTATTGCAGAAGCTGAGTATAGAATGAAGCGTATATATTGCTTACGTCATATTGAGGAGATAGTAATCCCATGCAATTTGGTTGTTGCGTCTGCATTGAGACGGATCTTCGATAGGGTAATTTCTTCCCGGCTTCTATAGCGCCCGTCACCTGCGAAATGGACCTTCCTCCCGCGCCAGTGATCGTGTATGGCGCCAATTTCCCCGTCGTCTGCTGTGAAACAGACCGGATGTAGGAAGACACTTTTTTATCGGACGCCATTTTGTTGCTCGTCGTAGACAGCTTCTTGTCTGACGCCATTTTATTGCTTAGCACGGCTGTGACGGTCGAGTTGGTGGCGGCGCGTGAGCGTACCTGCGTGGTCGGGGGACGACAGCACACGCATGAGCAGAGTCCTCGACAGAGGGACTTGTATATGTATCGAAAGGCAGTGGCCATGAAGCCACCGAGGTTTGTGATTGTAAGGAGCGTCAGAGGAATGCCGAAGATGGCGTAGAGCATCGTGACGACTTGACCGAGTGGAGTCTTCGGAGCGATATGACCATAGCCTAAAAATGAAAAAGAAACACTGGATAAGTGAAACTATATTATGCAACTATATTATTCAGCGCTCGTGAATAAGCTGGTGCTCTGCGCTTGGCTTTCAAATGTCGCTTCAGAAATTTCGAGATTACGATTACGATGCAAAGAGAAGCTTCAAGAGTGAACTCACCACTAAAGCGCTCCCAAGCCAACGATCAAACGGAATAGATTTCAAACGCCTAGTATACTAATTAGTTCGCTTCTAGTGTTAACAGGAGGCCCGGACGAGTCTAGTATGTTGGACCAGCAGCAAGGAATCTATGTTAAATGAATGGCTACTCGTCAAATATACGTGTACACGTTTTAATCTTAAACATCACTGTCCCCCAATCTAAATTTTGCCTCTATTTTAAAATATGATGTTTCAAACCTCCAGCGGCATCTTTTATAGTTTGCCCATATAGTTATTCGTCCATTTTATCTTCAAAGCTGAAAATTCATGGATCGATCAGCTTATTAGGTCAAAAAGATGTAAAAATTACTTGCTCTCGATTATCACCCAATAACTAGTGACACGACGTTACATAGGGACGTTCTAGCCCTTTGCATCATAGGTCCTTGGGCCAGCAGTTGTTATGTTCATTTTTCAACGACACCGTTCCATATCGAATATGATTTGGTGTCGCCCTCCTCCTTTCTCCAGGCTTGAGACTGGCACTGTCAAAGTCCAAACAGTAGAAGAGGGCAGAAACAAACTTCTTTGCTTTATATAATAGTGGACGACCTAGTCAGACGGACTATACCGTGCAGCAGATCGGATCATAGGAGGGACCAGCGACCAGCAATTGAAGAGGTCACGATACACTGTGAGATCTGAAATGGAGCAGTTCCCACTACAGGCAATTTCGCATGAGAGTTAGATTTAGAGATGGAGTCACGTGCATTGTAATCGCACCATTAACTTCACGTGCAAATCGTAAGCTTATATTTATTTGCCATTCAACATGTATTGTCCACGGTTAATCCCGTGAACGCATCTTATAGACATTCAACATGCGATTTCAGTTCATACATGTACTATATATAGATATATATATATATAGGCCTAGGTTTGGCGCCTTGTCATTAGCCCATTCCTCCTAACTGAAGGAAATTGATTACGTACGAGTAATGACTTGTCATCCATCACTTTAAAAACTGCGCTATCCTTAGAACACAGCAGCGACTAAGTATAATATTAATCTGATGTTAATTGCCGTTACAGTATACATAGTCAACTATTGTATAGTAAAAAAATTTTATTCGCAACTTTTGCTCCCATGAGATAATATTGCACAGCAGCATCTGCTTTTTACCATTGGACCTGCTATGAGTTGAAACGCCGTGATTTATTTTCATTTTTCATTACAAAGATTTATATAGCGCCCCTTCAAGGCTACTACTCAGGAGTGTGATATACACGTGGCTAAAGCAGAATATTCATATATATGCATGTATGTAAATGATTAGAACACAATATGTTAGAATTGAATTGAATTGGTAGGTCCAATGATCTGGAATGGTCATTCCACTCTGGGACGCTACCAGAAACTTTCCTAAATGGAAATTTTAAATTAAATTGGACGCGCTGGAGTCGCGAGCGTTTCTGAGTAGCTTCATTGAAGTGGCGCAACATAAATCCTCTCACGAATCGATGAACGAATGAATTTCCTCAAGGTCAAACATCTGTCACATCAGCTTCTGAAGAAATTTCCACGTGCACTTCCAACAAATCCTTTGAAAGTGTTCTTCTCGGACGGGGTTGGGTGGCCAGCGTCCGTGTGTGTCGTCTATGTTACGTGATACCCGGATGTAGAAAGCCCTTTGAGCAACTCACAGAAGCGTCGCTTACGGCGATCAATATGATGTTTAATGTCATTAGGACAGAAATGTCATCAGCAATAAAAAACGTACAGAAAATGAGAGTCGTCACCAACGATTCTGAGCAAGATATCTCCAACAGGGTTAATATAACTGAATGAATGAACGAACGAACTAATGAATCATTGAATTGCTGCATTAATGCATTGATGAATTTATGCATTAGCAAATCAATGAATCAATGTCTAATTACATTGATGAATGAATGAATTACTGTTTTTACAAATTAACGAAGTAATGGATTAATGAATTAGTGATTTGAAGAGTGAATGAGTTAGTGAGTGAATGCGTGAATGAATGAATGAATGAATGCCACTTTATCCTTCCGAGCTTCCGGCTTGCGCTTGCGCATATCTAGGTCGCGGCTTCGAATGTCGACCTACAGGTACAATACGTCACGTCTCACGACAGAGACCGGAAGTCCTGGACTGGAGTAGAAACCCGGATGTGGAGCGCCCTCTTATGTGCACTGAGTGTCGTTCCATCGATCCGGAGTTTTATTGGATCGAAGGCGACTTGTCAATCATTGAAAACTGCAGGACATATCTTCAACTGATCGTCTGAGAGAGATAGAGAAAGCTACAGAGAGAGAGAGAGAGAGAGAGAGAGAGAGAGAGAGAGAGAGAGAGAGAGAGAGTGAGAGAGAAAGAAAGACAGACAGACAGACAGAGACAGACAGAGAGAGACAGAAAAAGAAAGATAGAGAGAAAGACAGACAGATACAGACAGCCAGACAGAGAGAAGGAGACAGAAAGACAGAGACAGAGAGGGGGAGACAGAGAGAACGAGAGACAGAGTAAGAAACAGAGAGAGAGAGAGAGAGAGGAGAGAGAGCCAGACAGCGACAGCGACAGAGAGAGTGACAGAGACAGAGACAGAGGGTTAAAAATCTTATGCTTCTACCGCCCATCAGAACTCGATCGCTAAAGATTCTTCTTCTCGGAGTATGTTTTCTGTCTGTCTATTTTCCTGCCTACGTATATATATATTTATTTATATATAATACATATATATATTTATTTATATATAATACATATATATATTTATTTATATATAATACACATATATATTTGTTAGTCAGTCGTTTCTATCGGTCAGTCGTTCATATAGCCAGTAAATAAATGAGTCGGTCAGCCAGTCAGTCTCTCTGTATGTTGTCCTCGAAGATTAATTGTGTAGTTTTTGCATATGCATCAATCACTCCGATTGATTTATAGAGACAGATAGACAGACAGACAGACAGACAGACAGACAGATAACAGACAGACAAACAAACAGATACACAGAAAGACAGACAGTCTAATCTGTCACAATTCTGTTGTCTCTTTATAGTTGTGCATACGTCCGTGAAGATATTCATACAGAGTATCCGTATATTTAAAAAAACACTCAAGACATACCTTTCTGCTACTAATACTTCGTAATTGTCTTATTACTGTTTAGTCATCTTATTCATGTTACTGTATAATCATTATAATCGTCATTACTTATTGCCACTATCAATATCTTTGGATTTGTGTACACGAACTTGATTAGTCAACTAGTTAAGACAAAAACTCCTGTTAACTGTACTTTGACCTGCTGCTGATTAACATTTCATGGAAAGGGTAGGTCCGGCTAGCGGGATTTTTGGGTCCCTTAGGGTCCTTCTTTTTCCCTATTGTCCCGTCCCTTAGAATATTATGTGATTGCTAAGATATTCTTTTGTACAGCTTTATTGGTTTTTCTACATATTATGTAACAACAGTGTACAATACTAACGGGATCAATAAAAACATATTTGATTTGATTTGGTACATTTATACAACACAATAAAATACAATACAACTGTGTATTGGTATAGGCCCTACCTAGGCTTACGCATATCCTGTCCCATGCGTAAAGAACTGCGCAGGTTGCCAATGCTAAGAACCAATAGAATTTAAGATCTTACCTAATGCTTACGCGTAATTGTCCTGAAGTCAATCTTATCTTATGGAATTATGCTTTTTGGTATTATACATATTATCTGGTGTTTGGGGGTCAGGTTGTTAATACTGTCGACAACACCAACTCCAAATAAGCCAACTACAACGACAAGGAAGATGAAAACAATAGGCGCAGCATCTACCGTCGCAACATCACATTTATTTCGACCACAGCAGAAAACATTTAGAAAATAGAAAACAAGCTATACATCGTACGAATTAGAGACAGATATAGGTGGGTCAAAACAGAACTGTGTGAGACAAGATTGTTTGGAAAGTAGATTTATCAATACACTGTTCTATCATCGGGAAGAGAAAGCAATCAATAATTGTGAGAGGGAGTATCGTAGCAATGATTCTGGAAACGAAGGTAACTAAATAAATGATAGGATACCAGTAGATATCGCAAGGATTAATGGCTGCAATATTTCCCATCCAATTTTCCAAGATTACAGTTCGTCCAACTACTTGCGGCGCTGGTCTTGAAAATTTGGTACGCAATTTTAAACTGTAATTTAAAAGCAAAATGAAAACAGAACGTTTTAAGCAGGTACTGTTCAATTATCGTCCGTTAATTTCTTTTGCTTCGTTAAAAGTTTGTTAAAATATTTTTTTCTTTTTTGGGGACGCAATTGCGTATTTTGCGTTCATGCAGCGCCTCCACTACGTCCAAGCCAACCATGCAGAAGGGAGGAAATTAGTGGAGTTTGATGAACTTGAGCAAGTAATACACAGTCACTTTGTTGTAGCATTCAAGGGAGACGTTATGGGGCATCGTTCGTAGCCATTAATCATTGCGATATGACATCCGACAAAGCGATCTGTTGACGAGACGGACAGGAACATACATGATCAAAGATCAGAGGAACATAAAAGCTATGTGATCAAACATGCAAAAAGGTATACAAACAGCAGCCATCAACATAGTCTTTTAAGAAGTTCAGAGCTTGCATGAAATGGAACGGATAGGGGATGATATCAGACGAAGCATTAGAACTTGTGATGAAAGTTCAAATCGTATACACAACGAACAACGAACATACTGGTGCAAATGAGAGATATCAGAATAAAACTGAAACGAGAAAATACATCTCGGTGGAACAACAATACATAAGCTGAGGAAACTTTAAAAATAAATGAAATTAAATCACTGCTATTAGAATATATAGCAACGCATTTAAGGATTATGAATTATTCATAAATATCGTAGAAGAACAGAACAGATGGCATGCGTTGTACATTATGAGGTAAGAGATGCTCTCGGCAAAATGGAAAAAATATAATGCACCCAGAAGAGATGTTATCGCCATGTAAGCGAATTCAAGAAGAAGCAGTTGCTAAGGCCATGCATATTCATGCTACACAGATTCAGCATGTGGAAGAAATACCAGAGAACAAGGCGGATGTGACGATCATCCCTATGTACACAAATGAAGAAGAGGATATCCGCATGGGTAGGAAGCCATTGTGTTAGAATTAGTCTCCATTCACCGTTCGCGTTCATTAGCTGTTTAGTTGCTTTACATATACAAAGAAAATATATCTCTCTTCTTTCGTTCTAGACCTAAATTAATTAATCTGATCACGTCTTCATCTCTACAATTAGTCTCAGTCTCCCCGATCAGTCTGTATACCTATCCGTGAGATGGTAGAGCAGGTTCACTTGGCAGTAGACCTCCTGCCATAGAACGAAGAGAAGGTGTCAGTCCTTCGCACAGTCTTCCAACAGCCTGATGCAGTATTCTAGTTAGAGGAAGTAGCGTGCGTTCAAGAAGGTCATATGGAGTACCGAATTGTAGTAGTCAAGTCATGTCAGAGCGTAAGTGAGTCAAAAGGTTAGGGCGAGGGTGTTCTATTCTCCAGAGGGAAAATACGCACACCATGGAGATGGCAGCCATCTAAGGTTTGAGGGAATTCGTCGGTCAAGGATGATTTCAAGACCTCGAACATCAGAGGTACTTAGCACGACATTAAATGCATACTTTGAAACATGTTTTGATATATCTTGGTTTCAATAAAAACAACTTGACTTGACTTGACATGTTTATTTGTTCGTGAATAAGTTTTGTTCACGAACATATATATATATATACATGTTCCAAAATATGCATGCACTCATTCCATGCAATATATATATATATACTGCATGCAGTTTGTAGTTCCAAACATTTCGCACCGAGTAATCCCGCTGTGAAGTAGATAAAATTAAGTTGATCTGATCTTGCTGGATATTGAGATATTGAGAACTGTCGCAGTGATGGTTGTTCTTATAATATCGTTCTAAGTTTGTCTCACAACGGATGCACAGAAGTCGTACACTATAAAGAAAACGGTTGTATAGTGTATGCGATTCTGTCCTGCGTTGAATATTCATGACTGTCATCAGCTGTTCTCACATTAATTGCCTCATTTGATGCTTCGCTGTATTTAGTGACCATCTCATTCTCTGTTCAATTTATACAATTGTCAAATTGGTTCTGCCATTGCACGACATCAGTGACCGGGTGGCATTGTTGAACAATGTCACGACAGGAACGTGTAACAAAGATACTTTTCTTTTATAGTCGGAACGGATCGACCATGCCCTTAACAATTTAGGCCTCCATGAAACATTCTCCGTGATGACTGCTTGGTGCATACGGAGTCAAATTGAGGTGGACTATACGTGTATAAGGCCAGCTGAGAGCTAACAGGTTATAACATGAGGCGGTCGATATGAATGGATGAAAATAAACACTTTCTTTTAATAATTTATGAAAATCTTATATAAATATCATGTTTTTTAGATTTTTTTCATGTACCCGTCGTGCGTCCGCAGACGGTAATAAAGAATTTATTTACTTATTTGCTTATTTACTTGCACTCAGGAGGTGCCAGTCCCAAACCTGGATAAAGAAGGACGGCGACGCTAATGATCCTTGTTGTCACACAGTTTCGTTAATCTGCAACTAATAATTTTAATTAATAGTCGACAAAATGGAGTGACATTTTTTTCAGTAGTGAGAAGGGTGGTCCGTGGGCCACAGTATGGAAACAGCAAATTTAGATCATCTCTATCAATTGCCTTCTTCCTAGAAGCTGTTTTAGTACCCTATCTGCCTAGATATCTGTCTGCTGACTGTCATTGTCCTGTGCATCTTCTCTTGTCTGACAATCAGTCCAGCCTCCGGTTGCTTTAATGTCGTCCCTTCTAGTCTGACACTAACTGTATTCATATCTATATATGCGTAGGCCTGAGCAATAGGAGTATAATATTTTATATGCATACTTAAATGCGTGCGTGTGTGTGTGCGTAGCAGCGTAGGTGGCTGTGTGGGAGGGGGTCAAGAGTGTGTAGGTGTGTGTAAGGCTATTAAAACTGCTTGGAATGCCCCCGAGCTGTTGGTCTATTATGGTGCACTTGACGGCGAAAGCGCAGCGGAGAATAAGGAGAAGAATGAAGAGAAGGAAGAGGAGCAACAGGAAAGAGGAGAAGAAGGAGGAATGGTAGATATAAGAAAGAAATTGGAAAATGAACTGGTGGAAAACGAGTAGGGGTTAAATAGAAATTGGAAAAAGACGAATAAGAGGAGCTTACTAAGAAGGAATTAGATAAACTAAAAGAATGGAAGGGAAAAAAGAAAGAGAGAGAAAATTGGAGGGGATAATTGGAAAGGAATGCGAAAGAAAGTGGATGAAGAAAGATGACTGAACGACAGTTGGAGAAGCGGATTCTTGGGTAAATGAAAGACTCTGCGATATATATATATATATTATATATATATTATATATTTATATGTATCATATACAAACAGACAGACAGAGAAGGGTGATAGACAGAAAAAGTGTATAAGTGAATGAAATTGCGAAAGTGAGAGAGAGCGAAAGGAAGAAAGAGAGAGTGAGAAAGAGAGGAAGAAAGAAAGAGAAAGAAAAAGCAAGAGACAGATGGGAGATTGATAGAAAAACTGAATAAGAGAGAAAAAGAGAATGAAAGGGAGAAAGAGTGGGAGAAAAAAGAGTACGAAAGAGAGAGAAATATAGAGAGAGGCTGAAAAACAAATTGACAGACAGAGTCAGAGAGATAGACAGGTAGAGAGAATGAAGCATCAATAAGAAAATTGAAGAGTGAACGTGGATAGATAGGTGGCACAAGAGTATATATAGGAGGAAGACAAAATGGAAGAGGATGCGGAAGTGGAAGCGCACAACGAAGCGGACATGGACGGAGGAAGTTGAAATAAGAAACTGAGGAATAAAGTCAAGAGAACAAATTCGAGAACAAAGAATAGTGGGATGCAGTGCAAAGAAAGGAAGACGGAGAAGAAGTTGGGGAGGAGTAGGGAGCAGACACGTAAGGTGAGGGAAAATGGGAAAAGACAGATGAGAAGAAATGAGAACAATGGAGACAACATGAAATGCACACTCCTCCTCATTTGTCCGATGAGGATGGTAGGGAGAGGAAGAGGAGAAGGAGGAGAATGAGTTGGAGAAAGAAGAGGATTCATTAGAGCCTCGGGGAAGGATAGTAGATGCGTCTGGTAAGTGTAACACAATGTAGGGTGTAAGAGAGGGAGGAGGAGGAAGAGGAGGAGGACGAGGAGGGGAAAGTGAAAGAGGAGGCGGAGGAAACGAAGGAGTAAGAGCCGATGATTTCCAATACAATCGGTGCGGCGTGTAGAGCCTCTCCTCAGCCGATCTGAAACAACTGCTTCCTCGCATGTCACTGTATCTGGAGCCCAAGTGGCAACGAACGCAGAAGTCGACAGTTCACCCACTCCGCAGGAGCAACGTAGAGACAACGGGTTCGGGGGTTCTAGGGTTCGGAGAAGGAGCATCAGAATCATTAAAGTCCACGAGCCTGTATCTGGCGCTCTATCCTCAGCTCTACAAAATACATTGTTTACCTAATGCATTCGAAAGCACCTCAAAATTCGCTTTATAAACTTTCAGATGCAAATACATACAATATCATGCATGTATACATTCGTTATGAAACATTAATACACAATTACATATACAGATGCAAACAGCCAAACATACATACATTACACGTATACATGAATCATTCATGCATACATACTTACATACATACACATACATATATACATATATTTAAAAATGCAAACTCACACACACACATATATGCACTATACATGCATACAAACATACATACCTGTGTGCATATTGTATGCATACTTACAGGCACACATGTACACTCATACTTGCATGCATACATGCAAACATACAGAGATACATATAATATACATACATACATGTGCCTGCATGTGTGTACACAATCACACATGTTTACTTATGCATTAATTAATACATATTCATACATTACATTAATACATCCATACAAGTAAATATGCGTATATACATACAGGTGCATATATAAATACATACATACATACATACATAAATGCATACATACATACATACAGTGCTTTCTCTGGCGGAGGAACGTGCTGGAACGGCGTTCCGACACCATTTTTTTAAACTAAAATAAAAATAAAAATCGTAGTAGTGCAAAAACTCTGAAATTTGATATAAAACTTTACGATTTCAATTTCTAACATTCTAATATTAGTACGTGTATAGATTGCGACCATTGTATCCTATAAAATATATTTTATTTGGTAAGTATTTTTAGCATGCTTTCTTTCGACAACGCAGCTCTGCTCTGCACGCTTTTTTAAAGAAAAAAGCACTGTATACATACATACATACATACATACATACATACATACATACTTAAATGCATACATACATACATACATACATAAATGCATACATATATACATACATACATACATACATGCATACATACATACATACATACATACATACATACATGCATACATACATACATACATACATGCATACATACATACATACATACATACATACAGACGTACATACATACATACATACATACATACATACCATACATACATACATACATACATACAAACATACATACCATACATACATACACACATACATACCATACATACATACATACCATACATACATACATACATACATACATACATACACACATACATACATACATACATACATACATACATAGGACAACCCCTACCTATACGCACAATCGCACATACATGTCATACATATATACCTAAATCTATGACACATGCTCACGGATGCCAACTTACTTACTTGAGAGGCTGCGCTATAGTATAAAATGGCTGGTACTAAACTTTAAACAGTCGCTGATTCATGTAGGCTATGGTGTCACCCTGGGTGAGCGCCCTGAGTCGCTAAGCCCCCCATTTCTTATGTCCTATCAAAGTAGAATTCTACCGTCTTCTCATTTCCTCCGAAACCTCTTTCAAAGTCTTCTCGGAGGCACATCTAGATGTATCCAGATAGCTAAAATGCCAATTTAAAAAATAGTTTGTTTAGAGGTTTTTCTTGAGGCAAGAAAAAGCAATTACAAATGGTATGTTTTGAGACATTTCTTGAAGCAACAAAAAGTGTTCGAGTATGTATCGAAGATACGCTGGTTGTCGATTACACTCCTTGAGGGCAGCAAAACGGAATGCGCGAGTGAGGGCCCTTGATAGCGTTGTAGGCCTATCATGCTTCAACAACGTGATTTTTACCAGTAGATAGCATTCTGAGTATTGGGATGTAAGGTCTGGAGTGAGTAGTGGTTAATAGACAGGAGTGATCCTTGCAAGCATTGTATTCTACGATAGCCTACAGGGACAATTTGGCGCCAGAAGGTTTGACCACAGACAATTTGGCGTCAGAATTTCGGCGCAGGGAAAAATTCGATTGTTTTTGATAATGCAAGTTGGAGAATATCGTTTATTGTATCATTGTAAATTGATTTCTTTGCAGTGTCAACGTTATCGTAATCAGCATCTTATTATTATTATCATGATTATTTTTTTTAAACGAACAATTTCTAGAACACCGTAATGCAGCCACACCGCTAAAAGGGTTTAGCCGCCTGGTTTCAATTATAAAGGATAAAACGTTTTGATGAGTTACGAGGTATTGCATCGTAATACCTCGTTTGCGAAACCGATTAGTTTGCGAAATTTCCTGCAAGTATGATGTAAATTGTAAAAGAAATAAACGTTATTTTACAAAGTCTCATAATGAATGAAAGGCACAGCTAAACAGAACTATATACAGATTGTGGACTACACTGATTAATAAAACTACTTTTAAACTGTAAAGATTTAACAATAGTCCTACGTAAACCCTAAAATTTCGTAATCGTAGACCTAATCGTAATCGTAATCTCCAAACTTGTAGAGCGCCACTTGAAAGCAAAGCGCAGGACACCAGCTTATTCAAGAGCGCTGCGTGAAATGAAATGGGTTGTCAAAAGAGTATTCCGTGGAAGGGCAGAGTCCGATTTCCAGAGGTTCAGAGGAGGCCGACATGACCTTCGCCAAATTGTCTGACCCCGAAATCAACATTATGACTATGCCACAGATTGACCAATCGAGCGCGGTTAAGGAGAGGTTAAGTCTTGACTGAACTCAACTTGTGCACCAACTTTGATCATCGGCGGCCATCTACTGATGCCTTGAGCTGTATACATGTACAGCGGCGCCAAAGAAGTCCTTGGCTTGCTATATCCTTTGTTCCTCGCAGTCTACGATATTTCTCTGCCCACTGCATCCTTCGTATATCTACACATGGAAGCACTAGTATATGATGCATGGACACATACACACATGTACATATATATACTTATATAATATATATATATATAATATATATATATATATATATATTCATCACCTGCGGACGTTGATTAATGAACGCGTATGTCATCGGCTGTCAATCAATCTTCTTATCTACATACGTCTGTGGTCTAATAAACTCAGCCACTGAACGATGTTTGGACAAGCGGACAAGCGGACAAGCAACCTATGTAAACATACGAACGTAAACAGAGGAGACGCACAGACGCACAGACGCACATTCCTATGTCCGTTTGAGATGCAAGAGACACTTAAACGATTTGCAATCGCTTCGTATCGCTCATCGCTGACAGCTGGCCGCTGAATGCTGCTGTTGGTGACTAGGCTCACAGATATGATGATGATGATGATGATGGTGATGATGATGATGATGGTGATGATGATGATGATGGTGGTGGTGGTGGTGGTGCTGCTGTTGCTGCTGACGATGATGTTGTTGTTGATGATGATGATGATGATGATGATGATGATGTTGATGCTGATGTTGATGCTGCTGCTGACGACGACGACGACGACGATGATGATGATGATGATGATGATGACGACGACAAAGACAAAGACGATGACGATGACGACGATGAGGATGACGATGATGATGACAATTATGACGATAACACCTAAGAAAATACAGCGATGTTGCAGCTCTGGATGGTATATATATGCAGATGTAACCTCGCCATAGACTTTTAATATTCTGCAAGTTGGATTATAATAAATATGCCGTTCACATAGCGCAGAAAAAGTGCTGTGACGATGATGGTGCTGATGATCATTATTATGATTATGATGATGATGCCACTGTTGATGATAATAATGATGGTGATAATCATTGTCATGATTGTCTCTATGATGATGGTGATAAGGGTGGTAATGGTGAATGACCATGCTGATGATGACGACGACGACGAAATGGTGTGTAGGCCTAAGTTATCCGTCGTGGGTCGCCTATTTGTATATTAATCGCATGCCGACCATGTGTTCAATGACTAAATGGCCCTCTGTAGGTGATGACTTCTAATAGATCGGCTGTTACTCCACGATTTAGACCAGTCATTACTGGCCAGATTAAATTTAATATTGTATTGTGTTTCCGTGTAATGAGAACATAATTATAGCTGGCAGAACTCTATCATTTATATATACAATATTGCAGCTGGAGATTTAGATCACCAACAGTTCGCCTATCTAGGCCTATCATTTGTCTATGTTCGTGTGTGTTCTAACTGAATATTTATAGAGCGCCTTATGAGGGCCTCTCAAAAGCGATGGGGTTTCCATCTCCAACAATAACTATTTCAGCTGAAAATGTTTGGTGTCCATCAACGGAGACAGTTCGCAGAAATGTCAAATGCAATAGGATACAGATACTGTACTTGATGATGACGTTGTCCTCATCCCAGAAGTTCAAAGGTCACGCAAGGCCAAACGATGGAGCATTGACCTATATAGAGTTGCTCCAGATTCCTTAACCTCATCCTCATATTCTCGATACCGTATATTCCTTGCGTTGCAGACAAAAGCGCTTTAACGATTCGACTACCGGTCCTCTGAATATCAACCGATTCAATGCGAATGCATAGCCTAAGGCACAACCTTCCAAATACTACTATTGCTACTTTCACTACCACTACTTCCGTTATTTCCACTACTACTTCCACTATTTCCACTATTACTACTTCCACTACATCCACTATTCCCACTGCCACTTCCACTTTCACTACTTCCACTATTTCCACTACTACTTTCACTACTTGGTGTTTTTAGATAGAATTTACGCCGCTACAAGGTATTATCATGCTGTAGGCTATTAGTAGGCTTTGTTGTTGCTTCTCGGGTGGGGTATGGGGGTAGGTAGCATATCTGTTATATAATATAGAGGTAGGGGTCACAGCTGCTGTTATATAACGTTATTAGGGGTAGGGGTGGGTCAAAAATAGAGATTTTGTGCGTTATATAATATGTGAACGGCCCCCAAGTAAACAACCGAAGACCCACTCTGCAGAGATTCCTCAGAAGAGAATGTTACGAACCATCACCCCCGCAACGTAGTAGACCTAGGCTGTTTTATTTTTTTATTTCTCCCTCAGTGGGGACCACTGGCGAGAATGAGAAGCCGGAGATACCGTACTTTCTCCCCATCATCTCAACGCCAACAACGTACTTAAACCAGGAACAGCGGATCAGGGATTATCTGATCACCAGCCTAACATAGGCCGAGAGCCAGTAACATCGGCGTCACGCAACCGTGGTTAATGTACGTATCAGGTATTAAGCTGACAAGTAAACGCTTTGATCCTAGCCAAAAGGCCCAGAAGCGATAAATACGTATTAGCTAAAGGTCTTTTATAGCGTGTCTGGGCATCTAAAAAAGAGTTTTCAATGACAAATCATACTAACGGTAATAACTATTTTATTCGGTCATTCACAGAAAAGTTACTTCGAAATATGAAAGTATACAATATAATGCAATTTATAAGTAAGTCAAATGTCATCATAGCATAATAGAATATAAAATAACTCTGTTTCCCATCTGAGCCTATGTAATCAATTGTTACCATGTGCCGACATCTAACGACGTCGTTGTTAACTATCACAATACAGGGCATACATAACGCTATAGTAGTATTGCAGGCCTACATCTAATTTAACCAACTTCGCCGCCTAGCAAAAGAAAGTCTGGTCAACCTTACCGAGGATACGGGTTTCGAACTCGGTTCCTCAGCTATGCACCGCAATGTTTTATCCATTATCCAGGCAGGGAATAAGGTGTGAGCAGAATGAGGAAGGTAAGGACAACGAGGGATTGAAGGCTAGAATATGGAAGTGGAGAGGACGGTAAGGCAAGGGCAGAAGCATCGTAACCGTCGCCGATGACCTGACTCTACCAAGTGCAGACTATTGCGTTGTTTGTCCGCAAACACGTTTCAATGGCCGACTATTAGCTCTGCATTTCGCTTGTGACGACGCCTTCAGAGACGCCACACGAAGCAGAGAGCTGATGATATTCATTACGTTTCAGTCGTTCCAAGGATTGCTCTACGTGATTACGAATTTTGAAGTTTAACATCTCACTGGCCAATAAATCCATTATAATGGTTAAGTGAATTTTGTTTTGAACGCGGTTTTCGGTTGTCTATGTTGTCGAAGGGCCTCTGAATAAATCTCTCCTGAAGACGATAAGTCTGAGACTGCAATTAGAGGTCTATGACTGAAATTTTGATTACCATGCATGGCAATAAAATAATTTCCTCCGAATCGAATTCTGTTTCTGGTAGGCCTACGTAGATCTCATAATAACCATTACTGGTACTATTACAATTACTAAAACGAATCTAATTATTATGATTACTATTACATAATAATAAAAAAATAATAATAATGATTATATGACATCATAGTTCAGTTTCATATGATAGAGCCTTGGGAATTATTTCTGCCTCGCACTACAATAATAATAATAATAATAATATTAATAATAATAATAATATTATTATTATTATTATTAATAATGCTGAATTATTGTATTCATGGGTGCTTGCATATATACATTACATCTATATAATATTTAATAATAATAATAAAAATTATAATAATAAAAATGGGAATTATTTCTGCCTCGAACTACATTAATAATAATAATAATAATAATAACAATGGCAGCAGCAATAGTAATTGCTTTTACTAATGCCACAGTACTTAATTGAAGGTACTTGATTATATATGCATTGTTCGTACTTGCCTATGGTTGTGATGACGGTGACTGCATAGAGAAGTGCACCTGGAAAGCTCCACTGGAGTTCTTTCTCTCCGTCGCTCTTTCCATCCCATCCCTTGATCTTCGTCGCAAGGTAGACCTCCCTCGTGAAGCTATCCAAGATGGCTTCCGCCGCCTTCGTCCAGTTTTCCCGATAGAGTACGTTCATCTCTTCCGTGACGTTCCACAGCCACTGGACGTGCAAGCCAAGCGATTGTTGGACGTCGTTCTTGATGGCCACCTCGTTGGGAGCCTCGAGGAACATAAAAATGAAGCCGCCGAGGATCGTGTAGCCGACCATCAGACAACAGAGTCCGATCGTCGAGAAGAGGAAGGCGAGGAAGCGTTTACAGCAGTCGATGCACCTCCTCGTCCTCGTCATCGCCCGCTCCTCGTGCCCCTCCTCCGTCTCCAGACCCTGGTGGAGAGAGGACGCTTTCGCCGAAGACATCCTGCCGGATGAGAACGGAGAGACACCGCCGCCTGTCTCGACGTCCTCACAGACCCCGATCCGTCGCCCGATCAGTCGGAGCCTCTCGCCGTTTCTCGAGCACCGGACGTCGGTCAGTCTACTGGTCCTTCCGTTCGTGATATCGTTCTCACTGGGTCGGTTGGAATCTCCTGAACTGACGAAACTGTTGTAGAGGATCCTCCGCCCGCGATCGTCCAGTGAAACGATGAGGTTCTTGCGGATGGCCCCGTGCAGGGTCTCTCCCTCCGACCGATGTCTCTTAAGGCTTCCCTCGTCCATTTCTCTCTCGATCCCGATCCGAGTGACGCTGCTATAGCTACGTGGAACCCGTCCACGCACTCGACCACCTGCTCCTCTGACCACGAGCGCCGTCTTTTCCGAACTGTCTTCTCGCGTGTCCCGCATGATAGGCAGGCGTTCGGGCGAGTCTTGCACCAGAAATCCGTCGCTCCGGGGGTACTTCGGAAGAATGCGGATGAACTTGTGCTCTCTCCCAATTGAGAAGGCCTTCTGTCTGATTCGCTTCTTTTTTCGCAGGGTTGTAACTGGAGACGGAGTGACAAGCTGCTCCTGTAAGCTGCTTCCAACGGCAACGAATCCACTGAAATCCTCTTCCATCTTTCTTTTCTTCGCGGTGGATGATCGCTCAGTTGAGATAATTCTACTAAATCCTCAACTAAATTCTTTTATTTAAGGCCTACAAGTTCGCTTCAACGACACAAGACATCACCTTCTCTCAGCGAGTAAACTTACGCTTAAGCAGACTTAGCTCTTGCTGTCGCCGTGAGGAGTGGCTACTGCTGACGACTGGTTGTAAGCGAATGGTCCACACACTACTTCGATGTGTGTCTCAATGTCCGCAGTGGAGCGAGCGTAGACTCACAAGGAGCAGTCTCTACAATAGTTTATTTAACTTGTCCGTTTCATCAAAGACAAGTTCCGCTTCCGGAAGAAGAATCGTATTAGTTCAAACAGAGCGACAGAATAAGCGGCTCAATTGGACGCAATATGTCGGTCGAGCGCTCACGGACTGGATAAAAGAGCCCGTTGTAGATTCATTTGTCCATCGAAGAACCTGATCATCGCCGAGTCTGGCCAGCTCCTCCGACCATCCGCCCTGTCTCACCTGTTCCCTCAGGGTCGGCCAGATGGTGATGTTTACCGACGTCTCATCGAAGTCCGAGTCCCATCGCTTCGGCGAAATTCGCAGAAATCGCGATTCAGCGCCGGATAGCGAGCGACGGTAGGGCAGGAGTCTCGTCCGGGTGCGCGATGCATCCGTGCCTTCTCCTCCTTCTCTAATCTTATCATCGGTAATCACGCCGAGCCCCACTACGCATCTGTCTTGCGGCTTTCTCCGTATCAGGTGCTCCGGCACTGCGGGGGACGGGTGGCGGCGGGCGCATCCCGTTCGACTGTTATCTGCAGCACCCGCTGCGATTAACCGGACGCCCACGGCCACCATACTTGCACTCCTCGGCTGAATGTGAAATGCATCGGCAAAAGAGGGGCAGAGATAGAGAGAGGGAGAGGCATGGCTGTTAATGGTCACTGCCGCTGCGATTAGCGACGTGCCAATCGCCGTCTGCCTGCCTGTCCTTCCCTCCGTCGATAAATATCGAATAATCAGTCTATAGTGGAAGTAGTTCCGTCGACGACGACCAGTGGACCGCGCTGCTTAGCAGTTATGTCTGCTAAGTGCACGCACCACTGCTATGGCTCCCAGAGTCTGATGAGACTCAGAGCCACACGTCCTGCGATACCACCGATAACGCACCGTTAACTCACTATATGGGGATGATCGCAACGTGGTTTTCCTCCTCCTCCTCGTCCTCCTCGTCCTCCTGTCTCTTTTATTGTCTTCGCACTCTTCTGAACTCTTTAAGGGGCTTTTATCAAATCGCAGTTGTTGTCTGCGCTCATGTATGCATCTGGATATTTAATGTGGTCAGTGGCCTAGCTGCCTCTGTGGCACCTTTTAGCGAACCTTGCTCAAACGCTCACACTGAGCAAGGTCCATTCTCAGTATCTCATGAAGAAGTAACAGAAAAGATACAACTACACAACTGTTATTCTTTCTTTCTGCACTTATCATATAATTTACGGATTATTTGGTATTTGTGAGGGTAAACTGGACCACTTCAGAAACATTTGTAGAATGGAAAAGTTCTCGAAAGTCAGTGCAAAATGAGTTCAACTCTTCTGCACTAGTTTTCTCAACAAACAGAAGTACAGAAATGTTCAAAAAATTTCTACTCAACGAACAGAAAAGTGCTGAACATGTGCTCAACGAATACAGCTAATTACTGCGTTTATATGCAGCCGAGCAACTGATCTGAAAATGAATAATTTACGTCCTATTTAGACTAAATTTGGGCAAGTCGGACGTATACCCTACGCTAAGCGGAATGGGTGGAATCATGTCGACCAGTTTTTTTTTAGCTCTCACTGAACGGCTTAATTTTAATAACGTAAAGGCGAGTGTGTATGCTGATTGTGAAGGTTGCTTATTTATACCACGGTTTGGACGCGGGCTGCTATTAGCTGCTGCGTGATAAATACCGTGAAGCCATCACGCATTTGTCAGACGCGTACGGGCTGCGACGCTAAGGCTTGTGCAGCTGTGAATCTAATCATCGACAGAAATTTTTTTTAAATAATTTTACATCGGGCTGGGAGACGCCCCTCAGCCATTGGCGTCCTGGAGCAATTGCTCCACTTCGCTCCTTGGCGCTACGCCACTGAATGTGGCGCATTTATGTGTTGGAGCGCTAACTGGTATCTACCGTCATTAAGATTGAATGTCAGGTTCACGGCGCCCATAATAGGGAAAGAAGTTTTGCGATGAAGAGGCACTATTGCGATACATCACCAGGAACTGATGGTGTCATGTATGTCCAGGTATGAACTCCAGGAGAACTCGTCTTTACGGTCTGGCGCCCATGTTTAAGTTGCCTTGTATTGCACATTCGACCAGGGCGGTACCAAAGGGAACCAGCTGGGCAGTGGTCCAGGACGCAGATATGGAAATGGCGCAAATTTCAGGATGGAATAACTTATTATTCCATAAAATGCACCATTTTCAAAATGTTAGGGCGCCAGATTGATACTAGGCACAGGGCGCAATTATAGCTCGGTACGGCCCTGCATTCAACCATCCACTGTATTATTACAGTACAGAACATTTCCTAGCTTTTTATAATGGGATATATATAAAGTGAAATTATTACGTTATGCTTGCCTGGAATACGTTTGACATAGCAATGGAAGACGGCTTGTAGATGAGACCCGGGATCTATAAAGCTTCGATATTCGATTGGAAAAAGAATCTGACTATAGCTTTCAATTCCACTCAAAAGTGACGGCAACTTTCGAAGCAGTTTCGAATCACAACTCCTTGACACGCTTTGTCGTAAACCAACTGTTTTAACTGCGCGCATCGCGCTGATCGGTTGTTGAATTGCTGCGTGCAACGCGGCACGCGACGACATTAAACTCGTCAGCGGCTGTGGCAACGCAGCATCCAAATGGTAAACGAGCTGATAACTATAGCGGGCACAGGTCAGAAATGCAATTTGATAAAACCTTGGATGGAAAAAGACGATTTTATGGCACTGTTTTTGAGGGTAGTTCTTGATTTGGACCTGCTTGCTAATGAAGCCATGGCACGAACTGTTCGTCGGAGAGAAAATTCAATCGAAGTATAAATCAATTATAGGACGCTAAAATAATTCTTAAACAAAATGCAAAAACTTTGAGCTAGGTGTGACATAACAATCGTGAACTATTTTAGGGCATCTATAATTAGTATAATTAATTAACATGGAACCCAGAGCAGCGTATAGTGTGTAATGATTTCAATTTCTAATAGTTCTCTGTGTTATTTCAATTACGTTAATTAACTTAATTTATTAGTCTCAATTACTTTAGACTGTAGAAAAGTTATCGAGCCAACAGTGACACAATGATAACTGTGCTACCGTGGTGATATCAGGTACGTACGGCATAAATAAATATAAAACCGGTACCATCTTATTCGATTCGAGATTCGATTCGAATTCGAAGCTTTCACTCAGATTTTATTCGAGACTAGATTCGACTGAAAATGTTTGATTCGCAGATCCTTAGATAAGACAACATAAAATATAGGTGCCACAGCCACATTAAAAGACCCTATCTTTTTTTAAACAGCTGACAATAGCAACAAATGCTCAGGTAATGCGATGATGGAGCGACCTATAGCGATGATGATTAATCTTGGATTCGTAGACTTACAGAAAATGAACTGCGACCATAAAACTGGATGTTAAAGAATTGTCGAAGACGCTCAGTGCTCTAGATTCAGGGCTAACAGTAGGCCTATATCAGCCCAGCGTGCGATTAACACGCACGTACCACGCGGCAATCAGTGGAGTGGATTTCGTTCGGGTTGAAACGTAACACAATACTTTAAAAGGTATTAAGAATACTAATATATCTCTGCAAAGTATTGCAGTGCCAATACCAATATTCTTAATAAAAATATTGGCAACCCCAATACCAATTGTATCTCTTAACAGTATTGCAATGCCAACACCAATAATTTTTAATAAAAATATTGACAAGGCCAATATATCTCTGAAAGTATTCCAATATTCCTAATAAAACTATTGGAAATACTAATACCAATATAATTTCAGAAAAATAATGCAATATGCCAATACGGATATATCTTAATAAAAATATTCCTAATAAAAATATTGGCATTACAATACCAATACCAATATATTTCTGAAAAGTATTGCAATATGCCAATACTTTCAAATCAAAATCCTGACAATACCAATACCGATAAATTCCTTATAATTATGTTTAATATTTGTAGCAACGTTTCTGACAATGCGTTACAGTGTAGATACTAGATTGTAATGTCTGTAAGAGTAAAAGTTGTCCGACTTTACGTTAGTTTGATTTAATTCATCTTATCGAATACTGCATGAATCTTATGATAGTTGACAATATGCCTACTTCAGAAAGTATCTGCTACGCAGAGATTTAATTCAACAGTTCTCAAGTATTAAACGAAGACAACGCTTTTTGGCTAAAGTCGTTTGAGAGCGGTGCCTGAGCTCGCTTGGTCGAATGGAAAGAATGTCTGCAGCTCATGTTTGTAATAAGTTTATTAACGACGCATCCATGACAAGGATGATATGCGTCGTCTGCAGCTGAATTAATCCAACACAATAGGCCTACATACGAGAATCAAAGGATTAAGAAGCACATGACAAAGACTAAGATGTTTAGACAACATTGACGAAGATAGTTATAAGAAGACTTCGCTAAGCAAGACAAATTCCGATGCTTTTGACGACGACCGAGTAGAATGGTGCATTTCCCTCAAATAATTAACTGGCCTTGACGGCGGCAGTGATGATGATGATGATGATAATAATAAATATAATGATAATGACGATGACAGCGATGATGGTAGTGATAGTTATGATAGTGGCGCGTTATGTTAAGTGTCTTGCTACGTGTAGGCCCCATAAGCACATTGACTATAATGACGACGCTGATGAAGACGATGATGATGACGACGACGATGATGATAACGATGATGACGATGATGATGATGACGGAGATGATGACGATGGTGACGATATCGACGACGACGACGACGACGACGATGACGATGACGATGATGATGTTGATGATAATGATGATGATGATGATGATGACGATGACGATGACGATGATGATGATGATGACGATGATGATGACGACGACGACAACGATGATGATGATGATGATGACGACGACGACGACGACGATGATGATGATGATGATGATGATGATGATGATGATGATGATGATGATGATGATGATGATGATGATGATGATGATGATGATGATGATGATGATGATGATGATGATGATGATGATGATGATGATGATGATGATGATGATGATGATGATGATGATGATGATGATGATGATGATGATGATGATGATGATGATGATGATGATGATGATGCAGTTAATGTCTTCTGTTAGCAGACGTTATTGGTAAGCGAACATTTCGAGACAAAGCGATCGCCATGGAAAGACAAGATATGAGCCTATAACAAAACCGTTGAAACTGCTTTGACAGAAGGGATTCCAATAGAGAATAAATATACAAACACGTGAGAAATCGTACTTTTCCTTAGAAGTTGGGCCCGAGCCCTTCCGAGTACCATCTTGGCGAGGCGTTATATAAATTGTTTGAATGAATGATTTAAAGACAAACTTGGATTTGATTTTCTCTTATAACAATGTTTCTCGAATTTATCTTCCGCTCTTTCTTGGCGCAGATGTGTCCATCCTCTGTTCATTTTTGCTCTCATTTATCTCCCGAAATGTGCGCAATTCTCCT
Organism: Bimastos eiseni; assembly: GCA_959347315.1. Taxonomy (NCBI): domain Eukaryota; kingdom Metazoa; phylum Annelida; class Clitellata; order Crassiclitellata; family Lumbricidae; genus Bimastos; species Bimastos eiseni. Next base: position 34,347,534 of record OY365811.1, on the reverse strand, counting down.
TTTCCCGCAGACGTCGACATTGTTTGTCCTTAGTTGCTTCGGAAGGGAAAGCAAATTCAACGTCATTCTGTCTGGAAAATGGTTCCGTCTGCATTTGGCGAATAGGCGAAGTGGCTTGACGCGCAACCCGATTACGCAAACAATCTCGTGTCGGAAGTAAGTTTATGTATGGAATCTTTATGCACCGATATTTGAGTCCGTCTAAATAGAATGACGACTATGAACGCCCGAGACCAGGATGGCAAAGATTTACACAGACACACATGCACACGTACACGTTCGTTCAGGTACACACACACACACACACACATATATATATATATACACACACACCCCTACACACACACACACTCACACAACACACACACATTATGCCGTCTAGTCTGTTCACTGGGCACAATTATTGTCACGTGAATGTATATATAATTGAAAACTGTTATACTGTGTTATAGGGTTGGTTAAGACAGTCTTCACTCTTGTATGTATGTAGGTATGTATGTATGTGTGTATGTATGCATGGCTATATGCATGTATGTATAGGTAATCTATCTGAGTAGTATGTAAGTATGTTTGTTAGAATGTGTATATTCGGAAATTTATATATATATGAATATATATATATATATATGAATATATATATATATATATATGAATATATATATATATATATATATATATATATATATATATATAGTGTATAATCCGAAATTCGATATCGCCCTTCGTCCAACATCTTTTGCTCAGAAATGCATACACACGTCTCGACGGCGCAATTGCAGTTGTACTGCAGAACAATTGTGCACGAAGGACTTGTTCAATTGAGGTTCCTACACAGTGACTAATCGGACGAGAGTCGAACCAGCTCACTCAGCGCACACTGAGTGTCACGGGCCGACCGCTCTAACCGATCGGCAATCATGCCACACATGTATATATGTACTATGATTATATGCATGTATATGTATGTGTATACATATATACATATGTACATATAACCATACTGCACGGTGGCCGATTGGTTAGGGCGGATGGCCCGTGACACTCAGTGTGCGCTAAGTGAGCTGGTTCGACCCTCGTCCGAGGCGTCAGTCACTGTGTAGGGACCTTGAGCAAGTCCTTCGCGCACCGTTGCTCTGCAATACAACTGCAATTGCGACATCGAAGCGTGTGTACTTCTGAGCAAAAGAAGTTGGAAGAAAGGCGATATATAATTTCAAGAATTGCAATGTATGTCTGCATGTATGTATGTGTATTTGCCTATATCTAAATATGTATGTATGTATCTATGTGTGTGAATGCATGCATGCCTGTCGGTCTGTTTGTATATATGTAATCTATGTAAGTAGCATGCATGTATATGTAATGCAGTATGTGTGCATGTATGCATATATATATACAATATATATATGTATGTATGCATGCACGTGGGCATGCAGCCACACATATATATATATATATATATATATATATCTAAGCATTTCATTTGTTCATAAATATAAGTTGTGTACCTTTCAGGAAATCTCATACTGTTGTTTTATTTGTGCTTTGACAAATGACGGTCGTTAACCTTTAGAAAGGTTAGCATTGGTCAGTCAGTGCAGTTGAATTATGAGGGTCGTCTGTTTCTGCGTCGCCTGAAATCAACGACGTCTCTATTTATCCTCTGTGCCTGTACCTGTTTCTGTCTGTATGTCCCTGTGTATGTGTGCCTGTTCGCACATGTCTGTTTGTGTGTCTGTCGTTTTGAATGTGTGATTTTATTTTTCAGATAGGCCTACAGTGGCTCGGATGTTCGCAAAATCTGGCCTTAAATTCTTAAAACTTTGCTAGCTAATGCCCCCAGTTCACAGCCGACTTAACTACTGCGACCCACTCTTATATTGGTGAAAAGTTATGTTCACAAACAACAAACCAGTCTATAGCTATAGTCATATGGTTGACAACGTACAACATTTGAGTGAACCATTCTATCTCTGTTCCATGCTCATTGCTCGTTCGCTAGCAAGTATGACACTGATTCATTGCATCAGTCAATCTATCACTTGGGATCAACTTTTGAACTTCGCTGACCTATCGGAACTAAACTTTGTTTCTTTAAGCAAAAACAATTTCTAATTGTGGTCTCAGTTGAACCGACCATCGCTTGCCTAGGACAAAGTCGTATTGACGCTATAGCAGTCAGCAGCACAGACAGCGACAGAGACACATAGAGATGTTGACACCGAAAGATGGTGGTGACAAATGGTGATAGTGACTGCAGAGAAAGAAAGGTAGATAAGAGAGAAAGAGATGCGACAGAGTGAAAGAGAGGTTGGAGTGAAAGAAAGGCTGGAGTGAAAGAGAGGCTGGAGTGAAAGAAAGGCTGGAGTGAAAGAGAGGCTGGAGTGAAAGAAAGGCTGGAGTGAAAGAGAGGCTGGAGTGAAAGAAAGGCTGGAGTGAAAGAGAGGCTGGAGTGAAAGAAAGGCTGGAGTGAAAGAGAAGCTGGAGTGAAAGAGAGGCTGGAGTGAAAGAGAGGCTGAAGTGAAAGAAAGGCTGGAGTGAAAGAGAGGCTGGAGTGAAAGAGAGGTTGGAGTGAAAGAAAGGCTGGAGTGAAAGAGAGGCTGGAGTGAAAGAAAGGCTGGAGTGAAAGAGAGGCTGGAGTGAAAGAAAGGCTGGAGTGAAAGAGAGGCTGCAGTGAAAGAAAGGTTGGAGTGAAAGAGAGGCTGGAGTGAAAGAAAGGCTGGAGTGAAAGAGAGGTTGGAGTGAAAGAGAGGCTGGAGTGAAAGAAAGGCTGGAGTGAAAGAGAGGTTGGAGTGAAAGAGAGGTTGGAGTGAAAGAGAGGTTGGAGTGAAAGAAAGGCTGGAGTGAAAGAGAGGCTGGAGTGAAAGAAAGGCTGGAGTGAAAGAGAGGCTGGAGTGAAAGAAAGGCTGGAGTGAAAGAGAGGCTGGAGTGAAAGAGAGGCTGGAGTGAAAGAGAGGTTGGAGTGAAAGAGAGGTTGGAGTGAAAGAAAGGCTGGAGTGAAAGAGAGGCTGGAGTGAAAGAAAGGCTGGAGTGAAAGAGAGGTTGGAGTGAAAGAGAGGCTGGAGTGAAAGAAAGGCTGGAGTGAAAGAGAGGCTGGAGTGAAAGAGAGGCTGGAGTGAAAGAGAGGTTGGAGTGAAAGAGAGGCTCGATGGGCTACAATGACAGTTTAAATGCAAAATAAACATTATGCATTGACACAAATGCATAATAGAAATCGAAGCATATTAAGTTATAGATGGGGCAAACGAGGGCAAAAGAGACAGAGGCAGAGAGAAAAAAGCAGAGATTAAAAGGCAGAGAGAGAGAAAGAGAGAGAGAAAGAGAGAGAGACAGAAAGATAGACATATAGCGAGACAGATAGATAGATAGATAGATAGATAGATAGATAGGTAGATAGATAGATAGATAGATAGATAGATAGATAGATAGATAGATTGATAGATAGATAGATAGATAGATAGATAGATTGATAGATAGATAGATAGATAGATAGATAGATAGATAGATAGATAGATAGATAGATAGATAGATAGATAGATAGATAGATAGATAGATAGATAGATAGATAGATTGATAGATAGATAGATAGAGACAGAGAGAGAGTGAGACAGACAGACAGACAGAAAAAGGCAGAGAGAAAGAGTTACAGAGAGAGATGGAGAGAGAGAGAGAGAGAGAGAGAAAGAGAGAGAGAGAGAGCAAGAGAGAGGGAGGGAGTGAGAGCCAGAGCAAGCAGAAAATTATGCGGAGAAACAGGCAGAATCAGAGAAAGACAGACAGACAGACAAACAGACAGACAGACAGGCAGAGGAAACCAGCGACAATCAGTCAAACAAAGCCTGCACTTATTATTGCCAGCACTTCAGAAAGTGCCGCCACTGAACATGACGGGTGAGGCTGCTTGCCTACAGTGGCAACACACACCACTGGTTCCAATGTGTCTTCATTATACTCCTAAAGGATAGCGATCGCTCGATGGCCAGTCATGGTACCATCCGATACCAATTACGGTAAAAATAACAACTCTGAGAAATATATACATACACATATACATATATTCATATATATATATATACGTGCATACAAAGCATGCACTTATTAATAATGTTCGATATTATTGACGGAATATATTATATATACACACACATAATTATATATATATGCATTGTGTGCGATATGTATGCACGAAAGCTTGTATATAATATAATGTTACATCATGCGATACTAAATATAAATGGAGTGACGTAACTTTCTGAAAAAGAACTGCAACTGGTCTTCATCCAATCGTAGATCTTAAGCAACGATTAAACTACACGCGATAGGAAGCGACGCAGAGGCAGTATTTGTCAAATATGATATTATGTCGCTGGACACTTCTGATCTGACGCAGCTTTTGAAGGAGACTTAGATGCGACGTCGGTAGATGCAATCACGAAACAATGGATATCGCTACCATAAAACGGGTCAGAACAGATTGGTCTGGATTGGACTTGACAAGACAAGATTAGACTAGACTAGACAAGATTAGACTTGACAAGACAAGATTGGACTAGACTAGACAAGATTAGACTTTACAAGATTAGACTAGTCTTGACAAGATTAGACTAGTCTAGACAAAATTAGACTTGACAAGACAAGATTAGACTTGACAAGACAAGATTGGACTAGACTAGACAAGATTAGACTTGACAAGATTAGACTAGTCTAGACAAAATTAGACTAGTCTAGACAAAATTAGACTTGACAAGACAAGATTAGACTTGACAAGACAAGATTGGACTAGACTAGACAAGATTAGACTTGACAAGATTAGACTAGTCTAGACAAAATTAGACTAGACTAGACAAGATTAGACTTGACAAGATTAGACTTGACAAGATTAGACTAGTCTAGACAAAACTAGACTAGACTAGACAAGATTAGACTTGACAAGATTAGACTAGTCTAGACAAAATTAGACTTGACAAGACAAGATTAGACTAGTCTAGACAAGATTAGACTAGATAAGACAAGATTAGACTAGACTAGACAAGATTAGACTAGACTAGACAAGATTAGACTAGACTAGACAAGATTAGATTGGACAAGACAAGATTATACTAGACTAGACAAGATTAGACTTGACAAGACAAGATTAGTCTAGTCTAGACAAGATTAGACTAGACTAGACAAGATTAGACTAGACTAGACAAGATTAGACTAGACTAGACAAGATTAGACTTGACAAGGCAAGATTAGACTAGACTAGACAAGATTAGATTTGACAAGACAAGATTAGACTAGTCCGTAGCCTCGTCGTCTTGTCCAGTCTAGTCTAATCTGGTCTAGTCTAATCTTCATCTTGCCTTGCCAAGTCTAGGTCTGCTCTTGTCTAGCTCTATAGTGTAATATAACCCACGTTGACAAGTTTGAACTTCCTTGAATAAATTGCTTTTACTGAGCATGCGTGCAGTCACTTACATATAGGCTCATTACAAATGTCCGTTTACAGTTACAGCTAACAATTACAACTACAACGCGAATAGCGGACCTAGAGGTGATGTCGACGAAAACCGAAATACGGCGACTGGTGTCTGACTGAACTCGGTGCAATCGTCCGGTGAGCTGCATCGACCTCTCCTTTAGTGTCGAGCGACGAGAGAGAGATTCATTTCGATGGAGTTAATTGAGTGGAGGAGGAATCTCTGTTGGATGTCTCCTCCGCGGCTGATGTTGCTCTCCACAGAGTCGATATTTCTCCCCCAGAGGTTCACCTGTCACCGTCTCTCACCGGTCGGCGTCGCTTCCAATCCAGATGCTCCTTCTGGCAGTTTGTCCTTCAATACGAAGCCCAGGGTTACGCTGTCACATTACGTCATTTCGGTCTACGCCAGAATTAGTCGTAACTTGTCGAATAAAAGTTATTTCGATCGGCGATCACATGTGCGGGAAACGCGGTGGACTTTCTGCTTATACGACGATACCTTATTCAGAAAGTTGTCAATTAGTGTAAGAGAGACTTTGATTTTTAAATAAGACTCTGTTTGGGTTGTAGAATAAGGATGTAAAATAAATGGATGCACAAAGCCACCAATGCAGTGTTAAGTAATCGGATTTACTCTGCTCCGATATAATCCGATTCTGATCTAGCCTATAGTTTGGTGATGTCAAATCTGGTTTAGTGCAGTTCAAATGAAATCGATGAAGACATCTGTGCATGTATGCACACAAAACATGTTCACTGTGTGTATGGATAGTGTACATTATACAGGAATCTTAGAGTAAGCGGTATCTATTTATCAAATGTAGGGCCTACATGAAAGTTATATTCATACATTCATATTGAATATTTATATAGCACTTCTTCGTGAACTATTCAGGGTATTTACTCCCAACTTCAGCATGGCTAAAAAGAGTAGACTTGGTTTTAAGGTGAAGAAGAACATAAAACAGAAGGCACTGGGAAACTGCTAAGCTCAAGATCCGAGGGGGCCGCCGCCGAGAAAGTGCAGTTCTGCACGGACAAAATAGATCCTGTTCAGGTGAGCGCAGGAATCGAAAGCCCCTATGACGACATGGTGATAGAGCTCGTGAAGGTAGGCCTAGTCAGAAGCGAGATCTCCACGTGATGGGCATTGCGGACTAGCTCTCGCTGGATTTGTAAAGGCGGTCACCAGGTTCTGCTCAATTTAAATTGCAGTTTGACAAGGAAACAATTTTTATTGTGATCCATTAATTTGTATTCCATTTTCTGACTTGCCACTTTCTAGAGCTATAAACTTCCGGCATGAAATTCCGCAGCTATATTAGATCAACAAAGATGACCGGCATTATGCAACATCCTAGATTCAGGTTCTCCTTGCAAGAAGCAATATAAGAATTTCTTTCGTTACTTGAAGATTGCATTGGGAAGACTTAGTCTGGTTGTAGCCTATCTTTCAGAACGCTTTCTGCTCTGCGCCAAGTTAATGCTGCTGTCGAGATATTAACTGCTGTCGAGATATTAACTGAGTTACAAGTTACTAACGAAGCCAGTATCTGACTAATTTATCAGAAGGTTCAGCTTGTTTAAAGAATAATAATAACTGTGCTACCGCTTAGCTAAATATAGCGCACTAAAAATAAACTTACAAGTGCACGCTCATGATTGCAATTTCTAATCCGTTCAGAGGGCGGTCTCTAAACTAAGCCAGCTGGCTTCGATCACAATTGTTGTTCTCTTGCAATGTGCGCTGATTTAAACCGGACTAGTGTCATCGTCCTATATATAACATTAAATTAATTATTTCGGCGACTTCGCTACGTCATCGGCGATTACGCTAATTCTCTCCCAATGTCAATCATTTGCTGACATGACGTCAATGTGCTGTAGCAGCTAACTAGTTATATTACCAGCGAATCAAGAGATAAGCACTGAGTGCTATATGTAGAGTACTATATCAGCTGTCTATTTTGCTCTATGGATCCCACATTAATTAACTTTGGGATCCTTGATTGCGACCGATTTAAATCCGAAATCTCGTTTTATCGACGCGTGTTGTAACGGGTGTATACGCCTATATATATATGTACCGGATCATCTATGTATATATTTATATTTAGGTCTATATATATACTGAGCATACATAAGTAATCGCAGTGTTGTTTTCGTAATAACTAATAAGATGGTATCAATAATTTTAGTCAAGTAAGAAAACACCTCGGAAGACACAACGAATGCTTAGCTTGTTAAATCGATCTCCCTGAAGGACCGATGAGTGCTGTTGAAATGCCGATAAATGTCAGAATCGATCGTTCATTTATTTAGCAAAGCAACCAATTCTATTATTATTTCTCCGGCGATCGGCTTAAGATCACAGCGGCGGGTTTGAACTATACGTTTGTCTAAATATTACATGTCTATTCTTCTAAATATTGCATTTCCATTCCTCTGTCTGTCTGGGTCCGTGCAATTCTGGTTGTCCGTGTCTGTGTTTCGGCACAGTCACATTTGGTGCGATGGGCCGATGGCAGTTGAGTGAGATTCTCTTCAACATTTTTGGAAGACGGAATGCAGCCGATCTGCCTTATGTTTGCAGTTAGCACTTCTGTTCGCACTTCTGTCTTTCCGTTTCATTTGTCAATGTCAATGAACGTCAATTAATTCCACCGTCACAGGAGATCCAATAAGGAACGCGTGAGAATGCAGAAAGCAAAGACTATTATAAACAATTTAGCTTGCTGTAAACAGTCTAAGCTGTAGGCCTATATACGACTCTGAAGCAGGACTGTCTTGAGAAGTGTATATACTCCACTTCCTGTCTTGTTCCTTTTGGTATTAATCGATGACAACTGAATGCTGATTTAAACGCAAATTCTGTAAGCTCTGAACAAAATGGCATCTGTCAAATCTGCATGGTCATCCGCTGTTTAGCTTCTACGAGTACGAAGTGACTTATCACCATTTAGGCCTACTCCTTAAGTCATCTGTGAATAGTGTGCCTACTGGTGAACAATGTGTTGTTAGGAATATTAAACCTGATTTGAACTCCCGTCAGCATTTCTTGAAGCGGCGAATGGAAAGTCTGTTAATAATTGTGCTGAAATTGAATTTTGCGTGGTGAATTGTTATTAAAAGTTTGAACAGCTTGACATCTTTTCCGCAACCGCGTGGGCCTATACCTCCTTAGGATCCCCACACGGCACCGTTTGGCTTTCCAATATGAGTTTGGAGACGAGACACTGGTCCACTCATACTAAACAATGTTACGGGCTAGGCCTGCACAACTCGACAACCGCCGGCCAGTGAAGGACTTGGAATAGGTCTACGATAGACTGTTGTAAGTGGTGCTAACGAGTGACATAAGTAACAAAAGGCTACTATTTAAAAAAATAATGCTCACATGGCAAGATGTAATCATCGCCAGCCAGTACGTTCCAACACCCACGCACAGTCCAGTAAAAGGATTAATCAACCTCGCATTGAAAAAACAAGTTGAGGCCATAGACATGCAGGCACTTTCAGTTGACACGAAGTGGGACTTTTGGGCTATTACATAATGAAATAATGGCTATATCCACGGACCCATTGTGAGCCTAACGAAGGCGACTTTGAGTGGACGGTGGAGTTGAACAACTAACTAAATATTAGCAACAAATGGCTTCAGAGTGTGCGACAGTCAACCTTCATAGACGCACGAGTTTCTAAAGCCTTGCATCAGGATGTGGGCCTCTACGACAGGCGAGAATAACTTCCGTTGATGACACCTGCTATTCTGGTTTCTTGGAAAGAGCCTAATTTTTCACTTCTCCATCACCGGCTGACGTTAATTAAGCGCCTACAACACTAAGAGCCACATCACTGAACTTGTAGCAATTGTGTCATCATCGAAACAACAACGACGACGACGACGACGATGACGACAACCCAATTGGACTGTTCCACGGAACCCCGATGACTGACTGGCGTGAGTCGCCAGAGCCCTGGCGGTTGAATCGCTGGCGTGGCATACGACGGATTCCTCCAGCAAATACATTAGTATTTAATGAGCGATACTCGAGTGGCGACAAATGACCAGCGGAGACGTGGACAGAAGTTCACCGCATTCGGTGACCAGCTGACCGACCGTTCGTCTGTCTGTCCACCCGTCCGCCTGCCCGTGCGTTCGTCCGTTGAGGGTCGTCTGCTGGGAGGCAGCCTCTCCTCCGCCGCCGCTGCCGTCGTCTGCCACTCCTCTCAACGCCTGACTCGAGTCGTTGGGAAACAATCGACGATGACATGGCAGCTGCAAACAACTGGAGTATTTATTCCACTGGGAATGCATGACGCGGGTCAGACCTCAGCTACACTGGAAATGTATCTGAATTTAATAGGCAGCCGACAGAATGGATGCAGACCAATGAAGCAATGCTTACGACTATAGATAAACCAATGTGCATGCTTAGGGATATGTCATAAAATGTCTAAGACAAAGGATAATCAATCAATGGAATGCTAACTCACATTTTTACAGGGAATCAGTGATGACTTTTAGTCGAAAGATGTTGGAAGAAGAAGAGGCACGAATCATGATATGGTAGTGCACACGCCGACCTTCAAAATTCTGAACATAATATGTGAAGGTCGATTGGCAAATCGTTTTCCATGATATTATTGGTTGGGAAATCTAGATGATTCGACATCACGTCTGCTCTTGCTAGGCAACAGATTCAAGTTTCCTACACATTCCGCCAATCGTGATGTACAGTGGCCGCTTCTATGGTAACCAGATTGGTCTCTTTGTAACACATCCTGCGTTACAGATACATGTGTACTGTTACAAGGGCACCTAATTATATCGACTACACTATTATTACATTATGTCGTCACTGCCACCAAAGGATTTTTTTATGAAGAGAATAATTGTGTCCTAGCAGATGGAATTTGTCAGCTTAAATTAATAAGCCCGAATATATTAGTAAAATAGGCCGGATAGAAACTCGGTTAATCAAATTCGCAAGGTCAAACTCCGCTGTTGCTAGAGAACATTGCTTAAACCTGTTCTATTTGGCCGGGGTTCGACTGATAGCGTGAGGTGTTCACTTTGAAGAGCCGCTATTATAATAATTATTATATAGCACTTTATTAATAATAAAAATCACAATAATAATAACAATAATAATATTAAAAATAATATTAATAATAATAATGATGATGATGATGATGATAATAATAATAATAATAATAATAACAGTAATAATAATATTAATAATAATAATATTAATAATAATAATATTAATAATAATAATATTAATAATAATAATATTAATAATAATAATGATGATGATGATGATGATGATGATGATGGCGGTGGTGGTTGTGGTGGTGGTGGTGGTGAGGAGGAGGAGGAGGAGGACGACGTCGACGACGACGACGACGGCGACGACGACGATGATGATGATGATGATACTAATAATGATGAAATACTATTGTTAAGCGCCCTTGATTGATGTTTGGTCATTAGATCGTTGTATTGCATTGTGTATTGTGTTTTATTGCATTTGATTGTATTGTACTAGATTGTAATCTTGTGATTAACATGCAATTGTTTTTTTATCTTAGTGATTGTTATTGCCATACAGTGGCCGTGTGGCCGGCACAGTGGCCGATCGGTTAGAGCGGTCGGCCCTTAACACTCAGTATGTGCTGAGCGCGCGGGTTCGACCCTCGTCCGGGGAGTCACTGTGTATACGGACCTTGAGCAAGTCCTTCGCGCACCATTGCTCTGCAGTACAACTGCAATTACGCCGTCGAGGCGTGTGCACTTCTGCGCAAAAAATTTTGGAAGAAAGGCAGTATCAAATTTCGGTAACAAACCATAAGCCATGCAGTCGTGTAGCTCGGAAGTTCGAAAAGACGTTAGCAACTTTAAAAACAATTAATTGTTTGCCAGATTATGAGATCGAAAGAGTTTATTACCCCAAAAATAACAATTCATCAACTGCTTGAAAATCAGAACAAAACAACTAAGATCGAAGACAATAATTGCAACAATATATATATAATTATACTCCGGGACTTAAGATACCGGGTACTGAAAAATAATATAATATAATAGAATCTGATATTCTGAAAAGATTAAATAATTGCTGCTTAGGTGTGTCCGTTTATAATATATGCTGGCTCCATCGACGCAAAATATTGTCAAAGTTTATGGACTAATGATCTCTATGAGAAAACTAATGAGACTCCGATATTCATAACCTTAAATGCATTTCAAAATGTCGTTTTCTTGCTTGAGAACTAGCAACAAATGCTTGAACATTGCACGACGACGGCTTTCAGGACATCTTAAGATACGTTTAGTGTGGAAAGAACAAATTGTGGACCAATGCTATCAAACAAAAACACAACGAAAACAGTGTTCCTAACAGAATAAATCTGGTTCTCCTGCTGCGTCACAATACAATAGTAATGTTCAACAGCACTTTAAATTGTCAATCAATAGTTTGCCACCTAGCTGAAACCATCCAGTCGCTTTCGCATACACTGATGCTAGATAAGTCGTCCACTAATCAATTCGTCAACTTCGCTTGATTACTATAACAGACAAAACTGTTAGTGTCTAGTTGTAGGCGACAGAGAATGTGATGTAACAAATTACAGCCGATCTCTGTAAGGTTACAAGCCAGATTACGAACCAGCCTCTTTGTAATAGGAATTGTCTCCAACGTGTAGCCTACCATTTGACGACCACACCAGATTCCCTTCCTGGCTGTAGGTCTGTAATGAAGGTCAAGAGGTCAAGGACCGCAGTTCAGTGGTAGGCCGCTGTGTCTGGCAGGCATGAATTGTTGAGTTGACTGCAGAAAGTCCTTGGAGGAGGGGGCTTCGAAGAGCCGCGCCATACTCGGTCCTCCTGGTCCAGACAGGAAGTTGGAATATCCACCCATGGGGACCGACTGCTTGTGGTGCTCATAGGGGGGCAGAGGGTCCCTTGAAGAAGGGAAGTCCAGGAAGGGTGACAGATAGGGCAGAGGGGCAAAAGACGGTGAGGTCGGCCAGTGAAGATTGTTGTGGTAGGGTAGGTTGGCGTTGTCCATGGAGACGGCCCATGGGTTGCGCAGTCCGGGCGACAGAGCGTCGAGATCGTTGGGGGAGGGGACGGCGTACTTGGCCTCTGGACCGACGAGGGACGTTGAGGTGACGGACGATTGGTCACCCATCTGAGTCTGCAGCTGAGCAGCGAAGTTCTCTTGTCGACGCCATTTGGCTCGACGATTCTGAAACCAGATCTACAAAGAAACGACGTGTCTTGCGTTTACAGACATTGAGTGTACATGCGACATTGTACGCGTATGTAGATAATAATAATAATAGTAATAATAATAATAATAATAATATAAAGAAATATAATAATATAGACTACCCTAATAGCAAATATGTGTATACTAATAGCAATTATAATTATAATGGCAATTTTAGTTATAATTATAGCTTCGTATAATGGTAACAGCAGCAATAATGATAGTAATAATTAGGTCTAAACTTCCATATAGCAACAATAAAACTAGTAACAATAACAGTAAAACTTATAATTTTTTAATAATAATGAAAATAATAATAATAACAACAACAACAATAACAGTGATGGTCTAGTAACAGTAATAATATAGGCGCTAACAGTAATAATAATAATGATGCGCTGTATCTTAGTGTTAGTTCGTATAGCGTCGTAAGAATCAACGGCGACAGTTTCTAGAGATGCGTTGAGTGGAAGTTTTCAACATTTTCAGCGGACACCCGTTATTGCAAAATAATGTCTTTACAGATTTATATTGCACCTTTAAAGAACAGCTTTCATACAAAGTAATAAGCTGTATTCTTAAGTAACTGCAATGACAGATAAAAAACGTGACATTTTAAATTGAGACTTATCAGAGTAATGTAGCGTCGACTAGATATTCATTACAGCAAATGTTAAATTGAATTCCCCGAAATTTACAACGGTTTCTAATCGTCAAAACAAAAACTCAGACCAAACTGTTAACGTCTTCAAAAGGGTCCGATCAACTTAATCCAATCAAGTCGCTTCTTATCGTAAGGTAGGAAACTTGAACTATAGGACCTACGCACTCTTCTTAATTGGTGCAATGAGCTTACAGACAGCTTAGTGTCCTGAGAATGCTGCACTCCTGTTTAATTTTTCATGTCTTGCGGCTACATGCATGCTACCATGTTTGGTGCATAAAAGCTTGCAAGGCTTATCTAAATCGTTGGTTGTTCCCTAAGTAAATGAAAGTCACGGAATAGACAACGGACGATAATTAATCGAACTGGAAAAGATTTATCGCAGTGCTGATAAATTTCAGAGCGAAAGAAACAAGCTAAAGAATTTTATTGAATTTAACATTCGATTTTCATTAATAAGTGACTCTGAATAAGAAAAGGAAGTTGATGCTCTTTTTGTTTCACGTATCACTGTTCTTTGCTCTTCTTGTTACTCATCTCTCTCTTCTTGCTCCTCTTATTCCTCATTTCAATGCTCTTCCTCCTCTTGCTCCTCATTTCCTTGTTCCTGAACTTCCTGTTCCTTATTTCCTTTGCCCTTTTGTTTCATTTCCTCGTTTCATTTGGTAGGGTCTAGTGTTTGTGGTAGACGCAGTAGCAACTGGTTCAAGAAGCATCTAGCTAGAGAAGATACTAATTTGTACTAGAGGACTAATTACAGTGCTGTGATACCACAGTCGATGTTGATGGTCGTATACTTGTCACGCATTTATTGCTATGCGTGAGTGATGCGTTACTTTTATCGAGGGATCTCATAATTGCGGCAACAAATGAAAGTGATAAGTAGTTTGTTGTATAGAACGGAAAGCGCACACGAATATAAGTGACATCAGGGCGGACTAATACAGCGGTAAAATTACGAACATAGGATGACATGTAACCGGGTTGCAGGTCTCAAATGACCTGGAAACCAAAACAAATTGCGATGACGATATTTTTCCCAAGACCCTGAGTTTCTAATTACGACCAGTGGTTAAACATGCATGTTGCAGTGATTGCCCTGCTGTCTAGTTTTGAGTAATTCGACGCTGTTTTGCTATCTGAGTTAAAAATGTGTAATTTTTTCCCGCACCAGTGTGTCCGCTCTCATGGTGGTCGATTGGTAATGCATCACCCATCTTTCTGGTCAACGTGTGAGGATCGAAACTATAGGCCTATCTCTCGCTGTTATTCTCCTTTGCACAAGATATGAAATTCATAAAGGGTGAAAATTACTCTAAGCAAGAAGAAACAGATGAATAACTTCTCTAGTAAACTCAGGAGAGAGATCGGGTTGAAACGACAATGGTCAGATGTGATGGATAAAGGAGGCTGAGAGAGCAGATGGTGCGAGATAAGCAATGGAGGTGGGAAGAGGAATCATAAGTGTAGTCTCCAAACCAAAGTCAAGCACAGGGCGCCAGCTTATTCACTGCTTCTAGTCATAGGGGTTGGTAGTCTGACCGAAGTCTGATACCAATTTCAAGAGTCTCCCTTGGGTTTTCAGAAGCCGTGTCAGTGGTTGTTGAGAGGGCCAAATATTTCAGCGACAAGTGATATGAATTGGTTAGCAAGAGGCTGGCAGGATGTCACGCTTGGAAACATCCCCTTAGCAGAAGCATCTGCCGGCGGCATGAAAAGAATATGACTCAGTTGAGTCTAAAGGTGTCCAAAACAGTCACATCCGTGCTCTCCAAATTTTCAGTTCATCGGTGTTTTGGTGAGTTACCATAAGTCTTTAGAGTGCGACGCTGGATCAGGAATTGACCTTCTCTCTCCCTACATGTAGAGACAGTTGAACTTGCACCAGTTCAGCAGTGTGAGATTAATTCTACATGGGGGCACTATCTAGGCTTACAATCCGCTCTCCGTAACATGAACTATAGTGGATCATGGTGATGTCATTTATGGGGCTGCATTCCTTTTCGGGTCAATCAACTTCAATCCCCTTCAAAATTCCACCTAATAAGTAGGATTCCAGGGCTGCGTCACATTTCTAAGTAAAAATTATACATTCGGGACGAACTGCAATGGTTGTCGATTGACAGCTGCTACTTAATCGGTTGTCTGCTCCAACAGACGGGAAGAGGATAACGCGCAATCTGCGACATGGGCTCTTCCTAATAGCTACGTCTTCATCTGAAAAGTGTTTGGAGACCATTCTATGCGATTGTGGTCTTGCATGGATCTGTGGCAATATCTTCTGATGAGCTTTCTTTGCATCGTGTTAATTAAATTATCACTTACAACTATTGCAACCAAATCAAGATATACATTAAGTGATGCTCATAGCGCAAGTAAATTCAAACATGCATACATACCGACGTGCACATATTTAATGATTACATACATACATACATACATACACATATACATACATACACACATACCTACATACATACATATCTACATACATACATACAAAGATACATACATTCATACATAACACACACACGCACGCACACACATACGCACGCACACACGTACGCACACGTTGGACTCTTTCGAAGCCGTTGTAATTTCTGCGAAATGATGGGCTTAATTGACAGCTGCCGCATCAACATCCTTTTGCTGCGTCTTGTAGTTCCTCTGTGAAACACCTGTTGGCAGACCTCGTGACCGGTGCCTGTCAGCTTCCTTTCGCTGCATCTGGACAGTGTTGAGGCGCGTGCGACCCATGTGGACGGCAGATGGATTGATTGACGGTAATAAAAGCCGGACTCTTAGACGAATGAAATCAAATAGAATCCCGAAGAACAGTATCTCTGTCAATCGGTCGCACGACTGTCTAGTGACTCTAGTCTGTCTGTTAGTCTGCGTGAATTTAGCCTATGTATGTGTATTTATGTATACATGCGTGCGTGGTTGAATGCATGCATGCATGCCTGCATACATCTGTATGTATGTATGTGTGTATGTATTAATATATGTATGTATGTATGCATGTATGTATGTATGTATGTATGTATGTATTTATGTATGTATGTATGTATGTATGTGTGTATGTATGTATGTATTAATATATGTATGTATGTATGTATGTGTGTATGTATGTATGTATTAATATATGTATGTATGTATGCATGCATGTATGTATGTATGTATGCACCAGTACACCCAAGCATCATCACATCACTTCTATCCTCGAATAACACCATTAAACCAACCCCTCTGCTCGATCTTCCTCCCGTCTCAGTCTTACTCGACCCCGGTCACCACTCGTCTCAAGTTCTCCAACCGAGCCATATCCAACGCTGCAACCGCGCACGGCTCCCCCATCATTGCCTATCACCCATCATCTGATGTCTTAACCTCTTTTATCCATCACCCCTCGGGCTTTCCATTCGTAACCTAAGTGGAGGATCTCACTCACCTGGATTCGGGCTTCGGTGATATTGCATCTTGTGGCCAGTTCCTCGCGTATCCTTTGGTCTGGATAATGGGTCTTCTGAAACATAGTTTCCAGTTCATCGAGCTGGTAGTTGGAGAAGGTCGTTCTTTTGCGTCGCTTCTGCTGCTGTTGCTGCTTCTGGTAGTGACTCCCTGAATCACCTGATGTATCGCCACCTGTCGAGGTTCTTCTCGAGCCAAGCTCAGCAGCCGTCGAAGGGACAATCACACAACCGCCGTGCTGAATCGATTCCATCTCTTTGACAATTTGCGATGTTTTGGCGCCTTTGTCTAAATATTTTAAATCATCAAGGATTGTTATATGCTAGTCAACTGCAATGTACTTGACCTATGAAGGAAGAGGAAGAGGAGGACTGGAATGAAAGACGAAGAAAGAATGGGATGAGTATAAGTAATAGTAGAAAAACACGATGAAGAAGAGATACAATGTAGAAGATGTAAATGAAGAAGAAGAAGAAAAGGAAGAAAAAGAAAAACAAGATGAAGAAGTACAATGTAGAAGATGGAAATGAAGAAAAAGAGCGAAGAAGAAGTAGAAAAAGAAGAAGAAGAAAAAGAAGAAGAAGAAGAAAAGGAAGAAGTCCCTTAATCTAATCCCGAGAATCAGCAACAATGGGCATCAAATTCTGGCAATTTCATGGTTTCTACTCTTTGCAAATGAGACAAAGTGACCAGTCTTCGCTTTTTCTTTTGTCTGTCAGAAGACGGTGTACTCTCCGTGCACTCATTCAATGACTCTCAGAGGGTAGGCCTATATATTTCGCCTGGGATGAAAGTAAAACAGAACTCTCGAAACCCTAATCTGTCCTGGGAATTTGATGCTCTGAATGTTGGTTTTTATGGCTGGGTTACTGGGTATGCTGACTTTTGCCGTGATCTCTCAAAACTTAACAAAAGTGGAAGGTGTTGATGGTAAGGATAGGAGATTAGAGGTACGATGTTTGAAGACATTTCGCAGGCCAGCGGCAATGTATGAGAGGAAGGAAGAACAGTTGATGATTCTCTAGTGGCGGCTGCTAGCGAATTAATAGACGTCGCAACCAGTGCTATTTTAGTTCAAAAAAATCATTTCTATTGTAGTTTTTATAAGTTTAGTGTAAATGATTTCAGTTTTCGATAATCACTTTAGTTCTAATTTAGTTTTAATTCGTGGAATCATTTTACCTTTAGCTTAGTATCTTATTCATCAAATCATTTTAGTTACGATTTTAGTTAACGATTATCCAATCTTTTCGTTCTCGCTCAAGTTTTGTTCAAGAAAAAAAATCATTCATCGTACATAAGTAGGCCTAATAAGGAATGTTGCTCGTTGAGTGTTCTTGTAAAACGTTGATATTTAACTTGACTGCTGTTCCCAAATAGGATCATTGGGCATTAATGGGTTAAGAAAAGCACGGCTTCGCATTTTCAAAGATGTGGAAATCTTGTTGCGTCTGCCTGCATGCTGTGAAAGTCCACATAACTATAGAAAGATCCTATGGGAAACAGAAGTTAAGAGAAGATCTTCGGCTACACAAACAAATGTTGGATAAGTTATCCTTTGTTCGGACCAGAATGTAAAGGCATTGTCTCTGCTATACATTGTCACCTCTGATAAATATCTCTCCATTCCTTCTTTTCCCATCAATTGGTGACTTCAACATGGTGTTTATTTATGTCTCGTTCGCTTAACTTTGCTGCCAGAAATGTTAACTTTTTTAATGCTCCAGATTCAGATGCTTCGCTTTGAATTGGTCTTGAATTAGCACGGAATAAAAAATTGATACATAATTAATATTTTCTATACTTTCGTTCAAAATTTAAATATCAGTTTCAATTCTATTTCGTTCTACAGAGTCCATTTCTCGTTTTTATTTTGTTTTGATTCGTACTTTTTATAGTTCTCCTCTAGTTTCCGTGAACGAATACCGATTCGTTTGAGTTCCAGTTTCAGTGTCGCTAACGAAATTAACACTGCTTGTAACTCAATAGGTTTTAGACAAGATGCTGAAATACTACAATTCATGTTCTATTCAACCTAAGGCGCAATTCCCTCCGATTTAGGAGGATCGATTGTTATCAATGATCAGGGCCGTACCGAGTAATAATTGCGCCCTGTGCGTAGCATCAATCTGGCGCCACCACATTTTGAAATTAGTGTATTTTATGGAATAATATGTTATTCTATCCTGAAATTTGCGCCCTTCCCACATTTGCGACCTGGGTCACGGCCCCGCTGGCCCCTCCCTCGGTACGGCCCTGTCAATGATCAAGTTAGATTTCCGACGACAGATGAACTGTGTACGAAATTGATTTAGATAAGAATAAACATAGCACTGAAGCCTAATCTTGAAACTCCACTACTGCTCGAACTCTGGCAATGCCAGTCTCAAGCCTGGAGAAAGTACGAGGGCAAAGCTAATCATCATTGTTATGACAAACAGTCTGAAACTGCTTTTTGATTCTATTTGGAGTGGCGTCGATTTATACCTAGTGCGTCATTGTAAATACATGTCAGTATCTTGGATTGCTGTTACACAGCGCACTCCATGAATCTCTCTGAGGCCCTGGAAATAGGCCTCTGGACGTCTAAGAGAAACAAAATTTAGAGAAACAATAAGGTATGTCCCATAATTCCGCTAAAGATTCTAAGTTTAGGTTATTTTGCACCGAATTAACCTCTTCAATTACGTTGGAAGGTCATACCAGTTACTTAGATTTACCTCGGGCAACAAAGAATGCGGTGGGA
>OY365811.1:34227909-34320409 GCA_959347315.1 Bimastos eiseni | reverse complement strand
ATGACTAAGCACATTGTAATGTTCGCTAGCACTAGCTTCGTAAGTTAAACCGTTTATTATCGTTGTATCAGAAGTCATGGTTGGAGCCGCTGTTACGAGTGCTCTCAGGTAATCGGTGGTAGAATAATTCGTCATCGCTTGGTTAATTATTGTTTCAACTTGTCCAAAGCTCGCAGCCTGGCTGGCTAAGACTGGTGGATGAATGTCAGTCGGTAAACCTTTTATCGAGTGACCATTCATTTTCAAGTCATCCTCCATATCGTTCGTTCCATCACGTTTTAAACAGGTATTACTCGCTTGAGATAGAGTAACACCTCCAGAAACTATTCTTTGAGTTGATCTAGTATCAGTTCGTCCAAATTTATCAACAGGCATCTTATATATATATATATATATATACATATATATATATTATTATTATTTAATACAATTCGTTTACGACCTCTTGAAATTTACAACCATCGTTGATCGTCTTCTTCAATACATACAAACATAAATGGCCGCAATACACTTCACCGTTAGGTTGTATTAATTCGATGTTGTAGAATAGCGGTCTTTGTCGATAGTTTATCAACTCCGTAGGTGGAGGTAGCCCATAACTGTCGAAATAAATCTTATCATTAGCACGCTTGATTTAACACGTCCAATGCGTTCCTTTACCGTCAGAATAATCGAGATTGAGGATGCCGCACTCGTTCGCTCTCGGCCTCTGCGGTAACTCGTCTCTTCGAAATACTCCTCTGAAATTATTTATATTTAGTTTCCTCGCCGCTTCGATTAGATCAACGTTCGACAAAGCAATATTAGGTGAGTTACCATAAGTTTTTAGGCTGTGACGCTGGACCAGGGATTGGCAATGGCTTTGCGATCGTGTTCTCTTCCATGTGAAAATACCACACCCTTCAATTCCTTGTTATATTGTATTCGTGGTCCAATACCCTCATCACAATGTTGCTTTTAAGACTTTCTTATTTCGTCGAGGTTACCACACTGAATGGCTAGCACTGAAAGAGGCGCTGTATAAATTCTCAGATACGATACGATTATATGGAGCAGGTATAGAGACGAAATGCTGGATTCAAATACGAAGAGAAATCAAGGTGAAGGTGGACGATGTGCGTCGTTCGTAGAATCAGAAACATTAATGAGAGAAAGAAGCAAGTGGATCATAAAATAAAATATAGGAAGAAAGATTTTTAACATATTACAAATGCAAAAAATATATATAATATATCTTCCTTTTTGAACATCGGATGATCGGCCTATAGTATAGGCTACCGTACAGCAACAAAGATCATAGGTTGAATCAGTAAATAATGACTACAAAAATAGTTCACTCGGAAAACGATCTGCAGGAGATAGAATCCTATTCTATATGGTGAACTTCACAGAAATGATATACATACTTTATATGCCTACTGTAGCTGCCGTCTATGCATCTGACCTGCTCTTCTACGGATGATTCTCCCGTCTTACGCCATATATTATTCCACTTGTGATGTGGAGTGGTAGGCCCATTCTGATGGTCAACGTGCTGCATTGCCAGCATATATAGATCTAAGTCCGTGGTTCAAATCGTATACCATGGTCGGAGCCTTAGTCCTGGGTTTGGGGTGGGGAGACAGAAGGAAATAAATTGGGTTTGGGGGACAGGTCCGGCAAAATTTCGATTCCCAGTGAACAGTGCAAAGCGCCTCTGACAGTACAACCTAAGCATAGGCGTTTAAATAAATATAGAACGTTTATGAAATATTAATTTACTAATAAAATATTGGGATATGAACAATCCGTTGCCTCCACCTGAAATTTTGGGGAGATCGCCCCCTTCTGTTCCTCTAATTCTCCGCCTATGAATCCTACGCCACGACAGAAACGTCTTCGAAAGTACCGCTCCACTTGTTACAAGTTTCTGCACAAGAAACGAAGTCAGCAGAACTGCGAGGAAGCGGTAGACAGAGCCAGACAGACACACGAACAGAGAGGGAGACGGAAAGGGAGATAGAGTAAAAGAGAGTAAGAGAAAGAGTAAGAAAGATATGGGAACAAACTGATTAAAAGTTAGACAAACAAAGACTACAAATAAGAAGATGCGCCACTGGAAAGCAGAGCGAGGCAGAGAAGGTCAGATAAAAATAGATAGAAGGACAGAGACAGACAGAGACAGAGAGAAAAAGAGACACAGAGAGACAGAGACAGACGCAGAGAAAAAGACAGACATACAGAGACAGGGAGGCAGACAGACAGATAGACAGACAGAGAGACAGAGACAGGTAGAGACTTAGAGAGAAACAGAGAGAGACAGAGAGAGACAGAGAGAGACAGAGAGAGACAGAGAGAGACAGAGAGAGACAGAGAGAGACAGAGAGAGACAGAGAGAGACAGAGAGAGAATTACCGATGCCACAGACAAACAGACGAGTGAAAGGGAGGTCTTCGGGATGTTCTGAGGAACCGCCACCATTCAGTAATCAGCGACTGAATCACGCGGTTCGCATCTGTCACTCGATTCCAAGCCCTTCCCTCCCTCCCTCACTCCTTCCCTCCCTCTGAAGTCACGAGTGTTGCAATGGACATCCCTACCCCAGCTAAGAACAGCGCATGCATGCAGTAAGGAGGGGCACCAACGACGACAGAGGAGTCACTCTTCCCTAAGAACGACGACGACGACGTATATATAGATATAATATATATATATATATATATATGATCCGTTCTTCGTGTGTTGGCGTCAAACGTATGACACATGGCGGTGTCACTAGCGTGAGAACGATTCGTACCTCGTAGCTCTAGACTCTCATGAATAATATGCATATATAGGCCTAAGCACATACATGTATAAATGTATATATATATATGTCTATATGTGTATTCAAGTCTGTCATTTGTTGGGCAGTCCGTGTCTGAACGTCATATATATATATATATATATATAAATATATATATATATGACGTTGCTTAACGCTCTGCCATCATCTAACTTTAGGCTCAACGTCCGGAACTCACGGTATCTGTTTCGTCCTTATCTCGACTCTGGACTCTGCTGAACTCAACTAAATTCCACTTTACTCTACTCTATTTCACTCTACCCGATTCTTCTCTATATTCTATTATACTCTACCATAGTCTACTGTATACTCCGTTGTATGCTTCTGTCGTAACATTATCATAACAGAACATAAACTTAGCAAAATGATACATCATAACATACGATGGCTTAACATACGATATCACAGGCATAACATACTGTAACATAGCATAGCAGTGTTTAACAAAGCATGACATCACATGGCATTATCAAACAAAGAACAACATGACATAACATAAGCTTATAAAGCATAACAATGTATACCATGACATCGGGCTTGGGCAAATTACAGTCTGAAATCCAATTTAATTACAAATTACCAATTACTCGTGAAAATGTAATTAACAAAACAAACAAACAAACAAAAATTTTATTGACCTCAACTTAAACATTTTATGATTAAACAATATTATTATAATATGCAAGGTACAATAGCTTCCGGTTCAGCAGCGCATTCAATATAAGATATCCTCTATCGTCTGGCACTGTGTTTTGGGTAATGCGCCTGTCTGTCTTAGGGATCTGTTCACCTTAACTTCTGCTTACTCTGGTTGCCGATCACTTCGCTCGGCCTCTAGAGACGATTTTGCAGTTCCACATGCTCATACCGCCGCCAGGCAAAATAGAGCTTTCGAAATTGTGGGCCCCAGTGTTTGGAACAACCTCCCATCTGACCTGCGCTCTTTCCAGCCCGACCTGTTTGGCTCTTTTCTTTCTGACCGGGCCCGGGTAGGGAGCGCCTCTGAATAGTTATCTTCAAGAGGCACTATATAAATTGCACTGATTGATTGATAGTGTAAGATTTAATTACATTCAAGTGAAGTCAATAGCCAGTAGGCTACTCGCCTTAAAGGTATAAAGAATTGGCATTGCTTTCAATTTACCTGGAATGTTGTTCCATAACTTAGCACCAGAATATTTTATGGTGAATGTTCTTGTGTTAGTTCTGGCATAGATAGGTCTGTATGAGGAGGAGGATGAAGGGCACAGACAGTAAGGGTTAGCATCAGTTGGGGATATAAAGTTATTATTGAAGACCGGAGGTAATTGATTGCTGTTTTATTTGAACATTAATTCAGATATTTTACACAACGTTATCAGCGTTAACCAGGGGTGTAACAAGCGGGGGAGGCAGGGGCACCTTCCTCCCCCTAGTTTCAAAACTGGAGGGGCAAAGCCCCTCAGTTTTAGTGCTCAGTGAACCCCATGTGCCCTCAAATCGGTTCTTTTTTATGTTCATCCAATGGCTTTTTAAGATTACCTTTGTTAAAATAATTTGTGCCCCCCATTTTTCAAAATTTCTGGGGGCAAAATTCAAAAAGTGGGGTGGGGGCAAAAAGATAAAAGAGGATAACCAAGAAAAAAGCGAGCTGCTCGATTTTGGAGAAGAGTTAGTTGTTTCAGCAGAGATGCGTATTTAGATGACCAGATAACGTTTCAGTGATTTAGATAAGGGTGTATCATCGTATAATATAGGTCATTACGTATATTTGAAGGTAAGAGTAAGTTACACATTATAAATTACTGTCAAGTTTTGCTGGAAATTACTAGTTACAAATTGAAATAGCCTACGTAATTTCAATTACGCCAAATTACAAAATACTAACATTATCAGTGTCAATGAATGAATGCAGGCAAGATTCTGAAAGAAACACGTATTTTCTGTTCTCATTTTGATTGCATAACATCGTCAGAAACCGTTAACTTAATTTTCTGTTACAAGCACCAGCCGTTCAAAAATATTTGAATAGCTGTCCATCCCTGCACGAAATAGGCATGCCCCAACATAGCATAGCAGAGCCCAACATAACAGACCTAGCATATAGCATTAACATAACACTGCATAACATAACGCAACATATGCCTACTCTAAGATGATCTACTCTCGAACTGTACTTTCCTCTCGAAACTTATATTGTGACATCCTCGTAATTCACAAGACATCCATTGGTCGTTGCATCTTAGTAAAACCACACACTCACATCTGTCTGTCTGTTTCTCTTTCTTTCTTTGTCTGTCTGTCTCTGTTTTGTCTGTCTGTCTGTTTGTCTGTCTGTCTGTCTGTCTGTCTGTCTGTCTGTCTCTCTCTCTCTACCGTCAGGTGTGTGCCTACAATGAGGTTTTCAGTTTTTACATGACGGCTCCATTTATGTCTGTCTATTTTATGACCACACCCAAGGCTGTTCTCATGTCCGTGTTATCTTCTTCAAGATCTTGTTTCATATATACATAAACATAGACATACAAACATACATACATGCCTACATTCATAAATACATGCATACATGCTTAAATCGCATGCATAGGCCCTACACAATATACGTAGGCCAAACTAACACTTACATTGTACAATGTACATGTGTACATGTGTACATGTACACAACCGTTGTATGTTCTAACCTTGAAGTAAGATATACACATATACATACACATATATATATACACACACATATATATATATATCTTACACCGTGGTTCTACGGAGGAGTGGGGCCTAGGTAGTGTAATCGTTGCAGAACTTAATTAATTACTTTCCGGATGCGATTGAATCCTGAATGCATCGGTGAAAGCGTTGAGAGTAATCTAAAGGACATTGAAATGTAATTGCAGTTAAACGACAACAATTAGTGCGTGAGATAATTTTGTGAAATGACAATCAACTAATTAATCGACATGAATGGTCAAATGGATTTCCCCTAAGTCCTGACACAGATTATTACTCTTGGCCTGCAATGACAGGGACAGACAGACAGACAGACAGACAGACAGACAGACAGACAGACAGACAGACAGACAGACAGAATACCTGTTCATTGTTCATGATAGTTAATTAATTACTATTCGTAATCCATCGATAAAATTAATGTTTCCAGTGTTTTTCTAGGAACCCATGATTGATTCGTAAAAGAACCGGACAAATATCTTTCTGGAATGATGGACGGAATGAAGCATTCTTTCAGCGGACGACGATAGAATTTGCATTGCGCTTCCGCAAAATATGGCGACAGTTACTTCCGGATCTAAGTAGAGTTTCCTCTCCTTCTATTGACGGCGACTACCGTCTTGGATGGACGAGCTAAGTCGCGAATAAAGCGATCTCATTAATTCTATTTGTTCAGCATTTGTTACTGAGCAAGCAGAGAGAGGAGTGGTTAAAGCGGAGAGAGGCAGAGGCCTCAGCAGAGAGAGTGAGAGGTTCTTTGAGAATCCGAACAAGGAGGGAACTCTGTGACAAGGGAGAGGCAAAGGCAAAGAGAGCTACAGAGCAGAGTTGTCAATGCGCCAGTTATTTTTACCGGGCAAAACTACACTAGCGTAACCAGTCTGGGTGGTTTTGTAAATCGTCGCGACTTCCGCCCTCTGTCATTACCGCGACTGGATTTGCATTAGGAATTTAGATCACGTCTTGAAATTAAATTGCCATTTACAGATCATTTAACTTTTTTTATTATTCATTTAGAATAATTCCAATGAACGCACGATCATGTGCAGTTGTAAGTCGTAAAGAACCATTAACAAAATCATAGAGTTGAAAATTAGATTCCGCGAAAAAAAATGTTTGATCGAAATTGGCCCCGTCTTGGGAAGTTGGGACCCGACTCAATCCAACCATTCACCAGGATCTGGACCCGACGCGCAGAATGTAGGGATATTCGTAACCAGACTCGACCTGTGGACAACTATGGTGTGGGCAGGAATCAAAAGAAAAGTGGTTTTATAAAGATATGCAATATGAGACCGAACGAGCAGAACCATGGACCATGCACTGGAGATAAGGGTATTGAAAGCGTTTGATTTGGGATTGTGGAACAGAATGGAACATACTATTGGACTGAACACAGAACAAATGAAGGAGAACGGAATACGGTGGAAGAGGAAAGTGAGCTAGAGAGACAAAGACACAGATTAAAAGATAGAAAGCGATGGAGAGAGAGAGAGAGACATATAGAGAGACAGAAAATTAGACACATGTAGAGGGACAGAAAGATAGATGCATAGAGTGACGGAAAGACAGACAAACATATATAGAGAGAGAGAGACAAGAAGATGGATATATAAAGAGACAGAAAGAGGGACATATATATATATATATATAGAGAGAGAGAGAGACAGAAACAGAGAGAGACAGACAGACAGACAGACAGAAAAATGGACACATATATAGACACAGAAAGATAGATATGTATCGAGAGAGACAGAAAGATAGAAACAAATACAGTGAGCCAGAAAGATAGACTTATAGACAGGCAGCAAGATAGACACAGAGGGACACAGAAGGATATACACATATACAGAGAGATGCAGAAGGATTGACGCATAGAGAGACAGAAAGATATATATGCATAGAATATAGAGAAAGACAGAAAGATAGACAGGTATAAAGACATGTAGAGAGACAGACAGTCAGACACATATAGATATATACATGTAGAAAGCAGAAAGATAGACACATAGAGAGACATGCTAAAAGACAGACACAGAGACAGTCACAGTAGGCGAGTGACAGAGCAGAGATACGTGGACAGAGACCGACGAGTGGAGAGAAGGATAGATAGGGGCAGTGACAGGGACAGGGACAGAGACAGTGACAGAGACAGAGGCAGACAGAGCGCCATTGCCAGAGAGGCTGAGATATAGACAGGTGGAAACAGAGAGGCAGACACAGAGAGATACAGAGGCAGAGACTAGACAGAGAGAGACAGAGAGACAGAGATTCAGGGACAGAGACTGACATATCTGGAGAGATGGATAGACAGAGACAGAAACATGTAAGACCAGAGACGGCCAGATAGAGAAATAGACAAAGAGACAGATACAAAGACATATAGAAACATAGGGTCAGAAACAGAGAGGCAGAGGCAGAGACAGAGACAGAGGCAGAGGCAGAGGCAGAGGCAGAGGCAGAGGCAGAGGCAGAGGCAGAGACAGAGGCAGAGGCAGAGGCAGAGATAGAGACAGAGGCAGAGGCAGAGGCAGAGGCAGAGGCAGAGATAGAGACAGAGGCAGAGGCAGAGGCAGAGGCAGAGGCAGAGGCAGAGGCAGAGGCAGAGGCAGAGGCAGAGACAGAGGCAGAGGCAGAGGCAGAGATAGAGACAGAGGCAGAGGCAGAGGCAGAGGCAGAGGCAGAGACAGAGAGACAAAGATACAGAGATAGCGACATAAGGATACAGATACAGAGAGAAAAGTACAAAGAAAAGAGAGAGACAGAGGAAGTGGATGATGGGTCTAGTCGTCGGTTGATGCGTTGGACACTGGCACAAAAGAAGTTCCTTACGATTACAGTTCTAAGCTACTAAGAGCTATCGTCGTCATTAGTGGGAAAACTTTACTACCATTTGGGGATTCAGGTCAGGCCCATCTCCGATGAGTGTCCTGTGACTCCTGTCTCAGGCGCTATATAAGTGAGTACTTATTAAACTACAAAGAACAGGTGTATCTTCGGGACATTAACGTCGATGCCACTTGCCTTTGATATACCATCAATCAATGTCTTGTGCCTTAGATACCTGCGCAATAGAAGCTGTACTAATAATGCGATTACATTTACGAGTACATTATTATCCCCCTTTGGCTAAATTACTCACATTCCCAAATGCGTTCAGTCCTACTTTATTGCTACGTAGATATAGAACAAGAACTGAAGAGGACAGTGAGGTAAAAGCCTCCGGTGTTACGGGTGTAAACTCGTCCAAAGGTTATCGCGAGTTATTACAAATGTGGCCCTCCTTCTACCCAACACCGTGTCCCTATGTCATCACAGACTGGCAGCCTCCATGCGTCAATTCAAGCACTTACATTGACACCTTCGGTTATTTGCTCTAGCCGCAAAGGTGGAGAAATTGCATGCCACATTTCTGCTCCACACGGTTGCGTAGAAATACCGGACCTAATCGTTTGAACGTTGTGTTTGAAAACGACAAGATAGACTATCGAGTCTGTTCATCACAGAACCGGGGGTAATTCAATGGCTATAGCCACTCTTGTGCACGACTACCCCCTGAACTGCTCTACACTCGGAGTATTTTCTTGTAGCAAACATTAATTATCATTATATTATATTAATTATCATTATCATGCTAAAATCCTAATCCAATAGTACAAACAATTTCGAATCCTTTGATCCCTGGAGTCTCCATTGGCAATTAAGCCAATGGTCATTCGGCCCCGGTCTTATGGCTATCGAGGAGCAATTCTCTCTTCTAATTGGACTGCACAATGCAATCGATCTCCATGGATGCAGATCACGTGCTATATGCTCTCCAATGTCTTAAGACTATTGAAAGAGCAATCGCAATCATGGCTACTTATGACGTCATGCTTATTTATGCTTACCCAGATTAAAACAGCTGATGTCATAATCTTAAATTTCATCATCGTCTCGTAAGAGACAAAACAGTCTAACTAAATAAATTTTAGCCTACTTTTAAGCGGGACGATCGAGGTCTCACTTGAGATGCTAGGGTGACAGATAAGGCCAACCCTGACCCTTGCCGTGGCCTTTACCCTACCCTGACCCTTACCATGCCCCACTTCAGCGACTGCGGAGAGGTTGAAAAACAATTGTCCTCATAATGGCTAGCCTATTTAGCATTTACCCCTTTGCCTCCTTTTTTGCCTCCATTTACCCCTTTGCCTTGGACTTCAAAATCCTTTGTCCCCGAAATGACCCAGGGCCTGGCCTTCAGTACGGCGCTGAGACAAAGCCTCGTCGCTGTCTTTGATGATGTAGGCCTACATTGTAAGTACAAGAGACATCATAACTAATTTCAATGCCTGCAGCAATAACAGCAATTGGCAATAACGATTTTCTTAATTTAAGCAAAAGTATACATTCAACTTACCGTGGAATTCGCCTAAAGCATTATCACAGTGGCGTTGCGTAAGTTCCTAGATTAGAGGTAGGGAAAATCGTCATAGGAAAGCGCCTTCGTAGAGAATCGTATTTGGAAAGGAAAGCGATGTCTTAGGAAATCCGCGTCTTAGGAAAAACGTAAGCCGATATAATAATAATAATCGATAATCTTCTCATTACGTCATCAGTTGTTTGCATATCACTCTGTATATAGGCCCACATGTATGTCATAGGCAATATGTGAAACCAGGGATTTTGTAAAATGCCTAGGCAATTTGTAAAACACAAACAACAATACACTAAACACTGGCCCTAACCCTATACTAACCGGGTTTAACCCTAACCCAATACCTAACCATAAATAGGAGATTTTTCATTTTACAAACTGCCTAAAAACCAGGAATTTTACAAAATGTCTGACTTCACAAATTGCCTGTCACATATGTAGGCCTACGATGACGATCGTCTTCTGCATATTCAATAATAGGCCTAATTCTTTCAAATAATAGATAAAACAGTCCTATTTTCCAATACTACGCCTGCACGTAATATATAGTTTGGCCGGGTGACGTAGGCCTACATGTAGGCCTAACCGCTTTTTGCATAATGAGACAATAGGCATTGTTAGCACTACGGGTCGCTGTGAAATGTGGAGTTAATAATTAGACGAAACCTGAGGACAATCCCGAATCAAGAATATTTTAACAATTTAATAAAATCAAAATCAATTAACGAATACGCCTAAACAGTTCAAAAATTACAACCACAAGGACAATCGTTTCATATTAGGCCTACTTCAGCAAGTAATCTTCAGGAAGCTTGAAATCGACACTGAAATCTAATTCCACGACAAACTACACACATGTGAAAACAGAGCAAAATGAAAGTAATGATAAGTAAGTAAAAATTGGTAGCTTAATCTGCAGTACTTGGCAATCAATAGATCGAGAAACGCAGGTGAATGAGAAGCCACAGTCGACGACATGTAAAAGCCATTCAACAACAACACTTGAATAACTGTTGATAGATTTGACAGAGATAGAAGACCATTGACAGACTTAATGAAAACTGTACCATTGCAAGTAACACTCAGAATCCACAGACAACACCTAAAACATCAATCGTGAAGCAACAAGTAAATGATCCCAATGCTGTATCGACAGAGCATGGTAATCTTAAGCTACAGCAAACTGCTTATGCAATGTTCGCCTCCTTCGACAATTAGGCCTATAGGTAATCCTCACAAGTTTGGACCCTGTGTGTTGAAAACAAAAATACTTTTTGCTAAAACAAAGGTAAGAATGTCTCAATTTACGTGGCTCTACAGATAGCTCTTGAAAGAATCATCGGCTGGGCAAACGAACTGAACAGAGTCCTCCAACATGAACACAGCAATTAAACACAAGAAACCATCTCCCCCTTCAATGATATTCTTGTGCCAATGTGAAAGAGTGGAGGGCGGAGTTAGTCCCAGTGCTTTACTACTGTGGTCTCCCATTCATGGACAACCAGGTTAGTCGTCGTTGCCAGTGTCATATTCAGATCAGCAAAAAGATAGGCTTAGCAAGGAATCTTGAGAAACGTTTTCATGTAGATTATAAATTAAGTGCTCGATGAACTACGGAGTTGTCTGGCACAATAGGATTTAAAACATAATTATATACATTACTAAGTAATTGATGCTGTAGATTTATTATTATTATTATTATTAGGCTGCTATAGACGATAAGCAATATTTTCACTGCTAAAAGACGTCCACATAAGTCAGGAGTTGTTGCATATCATTAAAAACAACGCCTTCCGGACTGTTGTACACAGACTGAAAAGGTGATTTTATAAGAATTCGTGTCTAATTTAGAATTTCATCCAGCATGCACAAAGGACACCAACGTATTAACCGCCATGCATAATAAACAGCATAAACACTATTAACACTATAAACACGTTGACATATTAAACTCTTGATTGTTACACACACATAAAACATCACTTGCACAAAACATTCAGATGACTGTGTTCAGAAGTTGAGATTTCTTGCTCATCATTATTGATATTATTTGTGCAATTGTACAGCAAAACGTATCTGAACATTTCCACCATTGAATGAAGTCCATAAAATGAAATCCTAATACTCGTTTTACAGACTACCTCAGATCCTGTTAGTATGTATATCAAGAAGAAAAGCTAGTGAACAACCAGACACAGCTAAGATGTCAATATACTCATCTTCAGCACAATTTAACCTTGCAGTCAGACATTTGTGTACATCTGTATGTAAATTACAGTATGTATTTGCCTCTTAGAAACCACAACAGCACTGCATAAATGTTAGTAATACTGACAGATTGATTAAGAAAGATGGCCACAGATAATAATTATCTGCTTAGACTTACAGAAAGGATTGTGCATGTTATTATATTTTTGCTCTGACATCCCTGTAACTCAGTTACTCCAAACATATTGCTGTAGTAATGTATGTGCATAGCCATGTATGTATGTATGTATGTATGTATGTAAGTAATCTTTTAAGTAGGTTGCACCTGATTTATGTGTACAGCTTCCTTTAGGAATATGTCAAATGCTGTGAATGTGTTGCAACCTGTCTGGTTCGAATGAGGACTATTCACAGATGTTACATTCAAGAACATAATGTCCCCAATTAAACAAGTAGTGACTACAGATTAAACTGATTATAACCCTGTTGCCTACATGTGCAGCAGCCAGCTATGAAGTTAAACAAATGTCTCAAGGCAATTGTACTGAGCGCCTGTCAAACCAACTGAATAAGAAACAACTTATAAATGTTAGGTCAAGCATTCTTCAGAGTATTTACAAAACACCTAACCAAATTAACACTCGCTCTCACTGACATCATCCATTGCATTTTCCAAATCACTTGATCAACAACAGTATTCTTGGAGCTTCAGCAACCCATGACCACGTTCCTCAACGAGTAACACATATCAACAATGAGTTGTCAATATCATTCGAACATTTAGAATTCAAACAAGGATGAAGTGAAAGGCTGATGTACGAACAACGACTATCCAAACAAGTGTGTGATCCAGACGAAAGAAGCCAACTACAATAAGCAGCATCTGTTCACAGATCTGAAAACATCTGAGAGTCACATCATCGACTGTCAATCCACAGCAGAAGAAGCAGCTAGATTTCTCCACCATGAAAAAGGCAAACCCATCAAAAACTATGGATGTGGCACAACTGCAGTAATAGTATTAACATGTATTGCAAAAAGACATTGATGAAACCTAATAAACTGTCAACCCAGTAGCTGCTGGTGATGATTCATTGGCACAGTAATCGCTGCAAATGCTTAATTAGCACTTTTAAGTGTGCAATTACTAATGTGTTAAGGTTGCTCCATTGTAACTTTACAACTGCTAAAATGCCAAGGTCATCACAGGGTCTTCTTCATGTCCCTTTCTCTAGGACCTCTAAGATACAGTATTGTGCTTTTTCGGTTGTGGGCCCAACCGCTTGGAATAGTCTTCCATTAGATCTTCGACTCTTACCTACAAACTCTCCGCCCTATTTTTATTCCACTCTGAAAACTGTCTTATCGAGGTCTCTGATCGAGGTTGGATTGGGAGTGCCTCTGAGTAGATTTCTTGAAGAGGCACTATATTAAGTTTCATTGAGTGATTTGATCGATTGATCTTTGCAACTGCAATTATTTCAAGGCAAGATTAATCTGAGCAACTAGAAATGTGCCACGGTGAATGAATGATATTAATCGCATACCAGAGTTATATAACTGTTCAGCAGCAGTTGACAAATGCTGTAGCTATGCAGCTATTTTAGAAGTCTTTCACATGACTATTTGCAACTGTATGAACAAAACTGTAGCAAAAGAATACAAATATCCAACACAGTCAGGAAAAGATCTTTAGGTGTACAACACACTTGGTTAAAACCAAAAATTTCATCTGCATACATTTTAATTTTAATAACGTTAACAACATACTTGTATGACTAACACACCAACATTATTTAACATTGTACATTCATTTTGCCAGAACTGGTGTTGTTGGAGTAGACAGCGAAATGTTCCCAAAATCAGTAGAATGGCAAAATGTCATACTAAAGAATTGTGTCCAACCCTGCACCTTACTATAACAAATTCTGTTTAGATGAAATAACTCACATTTACTAATCTGCCAATGTTCTACAACTCGTCCATATTGGTAATACTTCCAAAACTCAAAACTCTCAACTTCTTTAATAGCATCAACAAATCAATGACTAGTTTCACATACCATACCATACCAAAATATCTCATTCGTGTAAAACAGAATCAAGAACTTCAGCTAATTATCTTGAGCATGCATACAAAATAAGCACTTTGTCAAAAGTCTCAGAACGATTTACCTATTTCCACAAGAAGTGTCAGTTTGTATAAAAACAATTAAGAATTCGATTCGTGCTCCAAAAACCAATGCATTCAAAAACCAAACTCCTACAAATACTACAATCAACAGCATACACTAATTTGGCCAAATTGCTTTTTGACCCATATTCTGCAGTAGCAAAGGACAGTCACTTAGCCACGCAGTGAGACAGTTAGTCCTCTGTGAATAATCACATATTGTCAGATTTTTAACCAATTTTCCTACTGGTCATATGTGTCCACATTACATTTTTTGGTAAAATCAAAACATGGAATGTTTGATGTAATCGTTTGTTTGAAAGCTGATTTCTGAATCAAATGGTGTCAGATTTTAAATGTTGGTGTAGATTTCTGTAGTTAAAATAATATCTCACTGCCAAAGATCTATTGAACAGTCCTCGGATAGCGGTGATCAACAGCGACTCACTCTACAATTAAATAAGTGAAAAACATGACTTTACAGCAGTAACAGTGGTGAGAATTTGCAACTCACACCTTCGCACTCCAACCAGTTGGTGATAAATAGGTCTCAAGCACTTAGGATTAACAACCCCTTAGTTGTCAACCAAAGTTTGTTAACAGAAGCTGATGTAGGTTTCAAGGGGTCATGACTTGTAACCTTTGACTTGTCACTTCAACTGTTTGACTCATTTATGGGTCATGACTTGTAACCTTTGACCTGTCACTTCAACTGTTTGACTCTTTTAGGGGTTAGGACTTGTAACCTCCAGCTGACTGTCGACATAGACCACAGCACAGCGCAATGGAAAAGAATAGGCTTAGCATCTACAAACACAAAACACATTCATCATCAATATCTTTATTTTAAGCTAAAATACGAATCAACGAGCCTTAGCTGTGCAAAAGTCTGGCAGTGTCCCTTCTAAGGAGAACATCATCCTCTTGCTTTTAATTGGCTGCACACTGAGAAAACAGTTATCACAGACAGTTCACAAACATGGACGTTTTGTTCTTTTATATATCTGCTAGACAGCACCAGCACCAGCACCAACCATCACAAGTCCATCATGTATATACATTCAGACCAGCAGGAGTGTCTAAGACCAGCACCAATGCACCATGTACAACAATTAAAACAAGTGAACTTATGCAAAGATTTATATATACAACTGAATATTATAACTTGTACTGCATGAAAGTGTTGTTTTCTGACCACTATAACTATAACACAATCGATTAATATTAATTTAAAAATAGTTGAAATGCATATATGAGCATGTTCAGAAACTTATAATTATGTAATCCCCTCCATATTGATTGGCCTGTGCTGTACTACCTTAGCGGTGGCTGAGAATGAGAGCTACAAAAGTCAACCCTTGACTAGAAGTTCAGTTGCTTTTAGCTGCAAGTTTAAACACACTGATTTGAAAAAATGAAAAAGGAAGAACCATATGTGAACAAACCTGAATGCCAGTGAGCGACAGCGCGACCAACCCAATCACAAAAAGTCTATCGTTAAACTGCTTAATAATCTTTTCTCCACATCCCTAGAAAAATACAGACACATCGAATTGTTGACTGACTGACTGACTAACCGATGAACTGGCTAGCTAATTCAATGAACGACTGACTGACGACTGACTGACTGACTGACTGACTGACTGAAGGTTAAAGTTACCAGTTTTTCTTTGCCACATCACATACCTGTACACTTCAGGCTGCATTAATCTACTGACAACTTATGCAAATCCCATTAATCCAGCTACTCAAACTGTTCATCAGATTATGTGTTATTTTCAGACTAGAAGAGAAAACAGTGCATTAAGTGACCACCAGAAAGACATTCTGGCTATGAAGTGCTTTCTTAGCACTGACAAATGAGCCTGGATGAGGGTGACCTTAACCCTCTGTTATTCCCACTGACAAAGTACAGATAGTGTACTCATCAGGGGCGTAAATGCCCCCACCCCCTGAGTGACGGAGGCAAACCCTCTGGTCCCAAGTGTCAGGAAGGCAAGATATCCCCCCTCCCGCAAGACACAAAAAATATTCCCCCACGTGAAATTGGAGACATTTGCCTCCGGACTCCTGCCCTATCTGGACGCCTCTGGTACTCATTGTTAGCTGGGTTACCTATGGGTTAGCTACTGGTTGCAGTGGAGCCAAAATCTTACTTAAAACACGGATTTGAACTCTCGACCTCTTAACTAGCAGTTTAACGTGCTAAATACTAAACTAGCAAGCACAGACTAGATAAAACAAAGTTATAGTGAGTGCATGACAGGGTTGAAAATCTGATAATTCAAATTCCTGTAGCAATAAATGGCAATGTTTCAGTTTTATTATGTTTAGTCTGCGAAGCTACCAAACTAGTTTGAACAAGTTTCTGTACAGTAGTGTCTGTTATAGGTAAGTGCATTCAAATCCGATTGATTGATTGATTGAGATGTGGCAATAATGGTCCCTTTGGTAGAGCACTGGACCTGTAATCCATCAATAAGCTCTTTTTAGGCTCTGCATAAAGCCGACCCCTTTGGCATGGCAACCCCACTAATCTCTCTCAGTTTAATTGCTGTGGACTTTAACTGATAATATCCAACAAATCTAGACATGATTTGATTAGGAGGCATTCGTGAGTGAGTAAGCAGGTATCTCTGATGCACTAAGAACTGACTATGGCAGCTGTTCAGAGATTCATACATCATGCATAAACAGCTGCACACCTTTCCCAGCACAACATGAACTCTGTCACAAATAGTAATAATGTTTTGAGCCTCAATCCATCAATTCCAAATCATCAGTAATGCTTACTTCACTCCAGTACATGACTGCTTTTCCAACTTGTTTTCGCACATGACTGCACGTGTTAGGCACGCTGGTTCTATGTCCGGGGCGAAACCGACAGCATGAGGCAGGCAGCTGACTTTGGCGACCTGAGGTTGAATTTTGCCAAGCAGAAGAATCCCAGTCAAATGGACCTTTCGCTCCACAGCAATTGAGCTGAAAACAAAATCGAACTACACTGTCAATGGCTCAATAGAAGTAATTCTATTCGAGGTCAGTCAACGAATCTATATATAAAGGAATGGTTACTTGTGAAATATCTTTGAGCACGTCTCACTCTTAATATTAACCATAGATGTCGCCCCTTCAAATGTTGCTTCTAAAATTACATATGATGCTTTACATTGCAACAGGAAATTATTTATTTTGCTAACATAGTCATTCCTTCATGAATATAATTAGATGTATCAGCACTTTATGTAAACAAGATGTGAAAGTTAGTTGACTACAGATTATTACCCCAAAACCAGGAGCATGACGTTACATCGTCCTGTGTGTAATCAGTATTTGGAAGTCTATGTAACTAAAGTGTGTCTGCCAATGACTCTTAGATTAAAACAGTGTGCCTATTATTATCCTTGATATAGAGTCTCGTTGATTGCCTCAAAGGTTTTGATAGAGTTTACCTCACAATTTGTTTCATGCTTTAAGTTATGGAAAACTGTTGAGTGAAGCTATAAGTGCAGAACGGCGAGCAATGTTAAGGAATCTTAACAATCTTAGAATAGATTAGACATTGTAAAACACTTTTTACCCTTGTTAGATCAATGTAAGAACAAACACTTAGAAGAGAGTAAACCAACATTAAATCACACAGTCATATCCAAGGGAAACCCCTTATTAAGATTGACAAACTTATCATTCCCCAACATTGTATTTTCTCGTACCACAGTGCAGTGTGCCAGCCTGTTTCCTCTTTTCTTACATATATATATATATATATATATATATATATATATATATATATATATATATATATATATATATATACATTTCGACCTCACATAACAAGCCTTTGTAAATCTTGTTTTTACCACATCAGGGCAATACATCACATAAGGTCGGCTCTAACTCAAAATATGTCTGAAACTATAGCGTGCTCACGTGTCTCCTCTCGCCTCAATTATGCTAATTCACTTTTTGTCGGTCTCTCAGACCTTGAACTCAAAAGGCTTCAACGTATCCAAAATACATTAGCCTGAGTAGTGCTACGTGTCCCACTACGAACATGATCTTCTGCCCTACTCCACCAGCTGCATTGGCTCCCTGTTGAATTTAGAATCAAATTTAAGTTAGCTTGTTTGACCTACAAAGCCCTAATCACCAATAGACCTACCTATATTCATGCTCTACAAACTCCTTACATTCCTCCTAGTTGCTTACGATCATCAAGTACAGGTCTTTTAGTTGAACCACGATGCAGAACAGTTATGGGCTCTCGTGCATTTCATGTCTCTGCTCCTAGGAAATGGAATCGACTGCCACTCTCTCTTCATAGCTCAAATTCACTTCCTTCCTTCAAAAAGCGACTCAAAACTCACTATTTCTCTTTGGTTTTCACGGATTTGGAAATCTAATTGCATCTTCTCCTGGCGACTGACTATCCGCGCCTCAGATTCACATTTAGGTGTGACCTTGTGCGCGTTACAAATTTAATAATAATAATAATAATATATATATATATATATATACTCTTGTTACATGTTAGTTAGATTAGCCTGAATCTAACTACAAGGTTAATAGGACAAGCACAAACATTTGCTCAGCCCATCACGAATGAATAATTTCTGTTTCTTCCTTTTTAGCTTTTGACAAGATTTAACTGGAAGCAAATGTTCACCGATTTGGCTGTCAATGCTTTTAGCATCATAACAGTGACTCTGTTAAAGTTGCTGGATTATTAATCATAAAAAAATTTATTTCAGTCCCATTAACAGATTATGCAAAAGTTTCTCATGTTTCACGTTTCTGGTCACAACTGTTTTCAAATAAAAAAACTCTGGTGAAAATGGGTTTTCCCAAAACTTACATTACTCTGAACGTAATCGATTGGCTCGTTAATCAGCGGGTCTTCGCTGTACGTATTTCGAATGTAAAAGGTCATTGTCGAGGTAACTGAATCTTTGACCTATGAATAACAAACGAGAACATCAAGATGACTTAATAACAAAAGAAACATCTTAGAAAATGAACTGAAATAAAGTACTTAAAATCTCAAATCTCAACAGATGAGTAATAATTAATTGTTTTATGGTCATTCATCTGTTACAAAGGTTAGCTGATTTTATTAGCCTTAGCATACTAGCATACTAGGACAGCTGGTTGACCACACTGTCCAATCTTTCCACTGGCGGTTAATGGTCAGTGTGCTCAGTTTAAAGTCAGTTCAGTAGAGGGTGCGAGTGTAGCAGAAATTATAAACCGGTTCCTGCTCTGGCAATGCTTGAACGCCAACCTTAGTGTTGGCAGTTCATCACTATTAGACACCCTGCAATACGCTCTCAACAAGCTGACTGTAAAAGAGATGTGGGTAAGACTAAAGCGTGACCGTTACTTAGACTTGTTTGTTATGGCTTATAAGTTAATGACTTGAGTCGGCTGGAAACCAAACTTCTCCAGTTTCCTGGTTTGTTTATGCTGCTGCTGCATAGCTGAATTCATTACTGGTCTCTTGTGTCAGCCAAAGATCTGTCTCACAGATTGCATACTTTTGCATCTATTTGTGTAGCGCCTTTTGACTATAGATCTCCGTGCCTGTGCACATCAGATGGGCCCCATATGGGCTGTAAACGTGTCCCATATCTTAATATGGGTCCTATATGGGCCCCGAGTGGGCATGCTGGCAGACAGGAAGGTGAAGTATATACTGTGTCTGTGAACACTGAACAATGGTTATAGCTGTTCAAGCAACCGTCGCTCAAAGCTATTATGAGCATCTAATCTTAACTGAATGCAGTTACAAAGAACTGGATGTCAATTGATGGTCACTTCAGGGTCAAATTGATCGCACAGCTGAGGGGCATCTGAGGAGAGTCCGAATATGAATATATAATATTATATACATCAGTATATATGCAAATATGCATACATATTACATATATATACAATATTATATATACATATTATGTATATATATATATAAGTTGTGGGATTCAATTACAGAGACGGTCACTGCTGCTCAGGTCACCTGTGTAAAAGCGGAAAGGGACGTTGAGGAATGTTATGTGGATTCTGGAAAGAGAAAATCCTTTGCCAGAGCTGTAAACATGTTTGCAAAATAGACTGGGAAAGAAACTCGCTTCGATTCAATTCAGTGAACACAATTAAAGGTCAAAATGATCAGATTTATGCAACAAAAGGCGACAGATGAACCTCGGAATAAATGGAATAAATTTAATCTCAGTTCCGCAGTTGGAGAGTGTATGTGCGTAAAGTGAAAACAATTACGGAGCTTGCTTAAACGGTGTCATGGGTATAGTAACTCTATCTTCTTTATTCCTTTGTCATTTATTCCTCCACCACCTCTGTGTGTGTGTGTGCATATATATGTGTGTGTGTGTGTGCATATATGTGTGTGTGTGTGTGCATATATGTGTGTGTGTGTGTGCATATATGTGTGTGTGTGTGTGTGTGTCTGTTGGTGTTTGTCTGTCAACCCTGAGCACAGTTCCAATTGGGGCCTATTACTCAGAATGCTGTCTGTCTGTCTGTCTGTCTCTTTCCCCTCACACTCTTCCAGTAGCAAATTCCTTGGAACATAATCGATTATGGATGATCAGTTGTGGGCCAGAGACTGACAAGAGTTTGAAGAAGGAGACCAATATTCGATTACAGTTCACAACACAGAAGCAATAACAAAACCAATAAGTAAATTTTTTTTCTACTTTTATAACTTTTTTAATAACAATAATAAGTGGACCAACAGACTCATTAGTTCGTAGGTAAAGTGGTTCACAAATTGACTAAAAGAGCTAAAAATGTTGGGCTTATGGGATTACATGAATCTGAGCTATGCAGATAATTTAAAAGGTATGGACTAACAACATTAGATAATAAGGAGCAGAGGAGACCTAATAAAAGCCTACAAGATTATTACTGTAAAGTAGAAGTGCAGCTGGAGAGGTCTTCAAATTAGTATCAAACAAGGCAACTGGGGGAACATGTAAGCCAACAATAATATTATTAAAGACCACCAAAAGGAACATTAGGAAAGAACTTATTCAACGCATGAGTTGTGGACTTATTTGGATGATAATACGGTCTCAAAGATTTTAAGAGGAAGCCACGAGAGGTCACCTTGCAGTGGCTCTAAGACAGACTAATCTAAATGTCTTCTGAACAACTACAGTGTTAGGTTATTTGTGTCAGCAGCCAACGTTTCATGATGCAAATCTGGATGGCCAACATTCAAGTCCACTTTCAATGTGAAGGCGTAAATCATTTGGGCCATTGTGTGACAACCATCCAGTACACATTGTGTGACTTTAATGGCAATGCAGACATAATCCTCCCTAACACACCAGTTGCAAGGCAGTTTTAAAAGCCATCCAACCAGTCATTCATTCATTTATGCATTCAGAATACTCATATAACGTCCCTCCGAGATAACCTAACGCTCCCAGTCAGTCAACAACCCAGTCGTTTGGCTAATTAGTCGGTAGCAAGTCTTTAAGTTCAGTCAGTGAGTCAGTCGGTAGGTCAGTGAGTGAGTAAGTCAGTCATTCATTCAATCAGCAAGTAACTCAGTCAGTGAGTTAGTCAGTGAGTTAGTCAGTCAGTGAGTCAGTCAGACAATCAGTCAGTCTTTCAGTCAATCAGTCAGTGAGTTAGTCAGCCAGTCTTTCAGCCAGCCAGCCAGTCAGTGAGTCAGCCAGTCATCAGGCAGGCATTGAGTGAGTGAGTGCATATAATATGCATGTATCTGTCTGTTTTCTATCTGTCAATCTACATGCCTGCATTTCCACCAGTCTCGGACTGTTGATGTCTGGCAACTGAGTGAAAAATATCCACCTACCGAGCAGTACTATCAACGACAAAAACATCTATGGACAAAATGATCGAACTGCTTTTCCAAAAGCTCTTACCAGTTTATGAATTCAGACTTGTCACTGGAACCATTTGCTTGCTCAATCATCACAGACTAGTAGTAGTAGTAGTAGTAGTAGTAGTAGTAGTAGTAGTAATAAAAATAATAATAGTAATATTAATAATAATAATATTCAACTCCTCTATTACACTACGGCCACCACGGTAATACTCTTTGTCTTACACATTTTTATTTTGTGTGCTTTGTAACTTGCTGGGATGGCATTCTCAATACATGAATAAACAATACAATGTCAGTATGCCCGACTGCCTGGCTATCTGTCAGCCTGTGTGTCTATGACAATGGTTATCTGCCCAATAGGAGAGATGAGCTTAGACTGGATTGGCAACAACCTATGAGTATCATAAATACCCAAATGCACACTAAACGTCCAATTGTCTGTTTGTCTGTTGTTTCTCCAGTATAGACATTCCGTGGCTCAGAGGTCTCTGGATTGCTATCACAATCCTCCATCAAAACGGACCATCTTCAATCATCATTATGACAACTACGCAGTTCAGCAGTTCACGCAGGAGGCGAATTGCATGCAACCATCCCACAGACCGAAACACGTTTTTGCCACCGAATGGCCGTCGCGTGCAAGGACATGTCCCACTGGA
The DNA here is from genome assembly GCA_959347315.1 of Bimastos eiseni. NCBI lineage: Eukaryota > Metazoa > Annelida > Clitellata > Crassiclitellata > Lumbricidae > Bimastos > Bimastos eiseni. The sequence continues at coordinate 34,297,553 of OY365811.1, read as the reverse complement.
TACATTGAGGTAATCAAGAACTCTCTGGGTTCTATTAACAATTCAGTGGCCTAACTGCCAGCACGGCAATCGTTCAGTTTATTATCACTCCGTTGCTAGAAATTTGATGGCCCTGTTTGCATTCCAGTCCAGTCCAGGGACTCTGTCTGTGTCTGTGTGTGTCTGTCTGTCTGTGTGTGTGTGTCTGTCTGTCTCTGTGTGTCTGTCTGTCTGTGTGTGTCTGTCTGTCTGTCTGTGTGTGTCTGTCTGTGTGTGTCTGTATACCCTATTAGCCTTAACACTTTTCCCCCTATTCATAGTCATGTTGCCATATTTTGATAGTGCATCTTTGCAAAAGACATCAGTCAGTCAGGCAGTCACCCAGTCAGGCAATCAGTCAAGCAGTCAGCTGGGCAGTCAGTCAAAGTCAGTCAGTCGGTTAGTCAGTCAGTCAGTCAGTCAGTCAGACAATCAGTCAGGCAGTAAGTCAGCCAGTAAATGAAGCAGGCAGGCAGGCAGTGGGCCAGTCAATCAAAGTCAGTCAATCAAAGTCAGTCAATCAAAGTCAGACAGGCAGTCGGCCAGTCAATCAAAGTCAGCCAGTCAGCCAGGCAGTCAGTCAGTCAGTCAGTCAGTCAGTCAGGCAGTCTGCATGTCATGAGGTTTTTCTGTCTGAATACCTCAGTCAATTGGCAATACTATGCAAAGTCAGACAGACAGGCAGGCAAACAGACAGACAGTCTCTCTACCTGTCTGTTTGTCTGCCTGCCCGTCTAGAATTGCAAGTTGACCATCTGCTTCTCTATCCGCCTCCCTTCTAATGTAGAAGGGGAAAAGAGAAACACTGATTGCTTTGTATTGAAAGCAGACTCCATAGACTTTGCCATGTGAAAATATAAAACGTTTGGCAAGATCTTGAAGAAGAGTGCTTGCACAATTCCAGACTTAGACGAGGACTGAGGGATAAGACAGACAACTGTGACATTTGACTCTGGCAGTCAACATTCCGATAACAGAAGAAGATGGGCCAATCAATCAAAAGAGTGATGTCAGCCCTGATGAAGATGAAGATGATGATGATTATTATCATGACAATGAGGACATTAATGTAATTGATAATGTTATAGAAGATGACAATGATTACAATGATGATATGCTGAAGAAAGTGATAATATGAAAGTGATGATGAAGCTAGAATGAAAACGTGTGTGATTAACTTGGGTTAATTTCTCACAGATTCAGTTGAAAGTGCACACCACAAACTGTACACTTATAATGTACGAAATAGCTTTGCTCTAGACCCTGGCGTATACTCAAAGGCCCTCTTGGAACACCTGATGGGCAATGCTCAATGAGTTCTGTTATAGACAGTAAGGACAGTCATTTCATTTGATGGACTGGCATCTGAACTTCAGAGGCAAAGGTGAAAGGTCAGACTGTGAACATTCACCACCTTTGACCCCACAGAGTATCAGCCATAAACCTACAGCGCATGACATTAGAAGGGCACTAGACTCATTTAATCCCAGGAGGGCATCCTTTGCAAACAGCACTACACGTTCTTCCATCAGTTTGTAAAACAATGGATCAATAAATCCATTCGGTCTATCATCCATTCATCCATCCACCAATCCATCCACCCACCCATCCATGGATGGATATCTCATCCATCCATCCATCCATCCATCTATTCACCCACCCACCCACCAATCCATCCACCCACCCACCCACCAATCTATCCACCCACCCACCCACCCACTCATCCATCCATCCATCCATCCATCCAACAATCCATCCATTCACCCACCCACTCATCCATCCAGCCAGCCAGCCACCCACCCACCTATCCATCCATCCACCCACCCATCCATCTATTCATCTATATATTCAGCTATCCGTGTTTTTGCACCAGTTCTGTCAAAATGTGGCTGAACTGGGGTCACCTTTGATTAAGTACGTTATCTTAAACAGCCATCCATACAAACAAGTACACACATAAAATATACACACACACACACATACGAACCTACACTTACGCACACCCAATATATAAACATGTACGTAATGAACAAATGGAAGGAGGGGAAGACCAGCAAAGCATGGCTCTACTTTATTATGTTATGAGACAGTGGATGTCGTCAAACAACCTCAACCATATTGCTCTTAACATGATCTATGGATGGCCAGTCAATGCCTATGGAGAGATGGAGGACGAGTAGGAGGAGGAGGAGGAGAAGGATGCAACTAACATCAAAAGAAACGACCACAATAGGAAATTGGACAATGCAAAGATCACGAAGCCATAAAACTGAGGATCAGTCAGCTGACCCTCACCACCCTCCCAGGCATCTCTTCCTGTCTGCCCAACCATGCCCTACTTTCATCCATCATCTAGTTTCACACACATCTCCTACAGCTTTTGATGGATGCACATAATCCTTTGAGCCATTGATCAACGGATCCATCCTTCCTTCCTTTTGTCCTTACTTCCATCCATCCATCCATAGATATACCCATCCTAACTTCTTTCCTTCCATCCATCCATCCATCCATCAATAGATATACCCATCCTAACTTCTTTCCTTCCACCCATCCAGCCACCGATTCATCCATCCATCCATCCATCCATAGATATATCCATCCTAACTTCTTTCCTTCCATCCATCCAGCCACCGATTCATCCATCCATCCATCCATCCATAGATATACCCATCCTAACTTCTTTCCTTCCATCCATCCAGCCACCGATTCATCCATCCATCCATCCATCCATCCATCCATCCATCCATCCATCCATCCATAGATATACCCATCCTAACTTCTTTCCTTCCATCCATCCAGCCACCGATTCATCCATCCATCCATCCATCCATCCATCCATAGATATACCCATCCTAATTTCTTTCCTTCCATCCATCCAGCCACCGATTCATCCATCCATCCATCCATCCATCCATCCATCCATCCATCCATAGATATACCCATCCTAACTTCTTTCCTTCCTTCCATCCAGCCACCGATTCATCCATCCATCCATCCATCCATCCATCCATCCATCCATAGATATACCCATCCTAACTTCTTTCCTTCCTTCCATCCATCCATTCCTCCACGCATGCATATACCCATCCATACATAAATCCAACCTCTGAGCGTGCAGGAACTCAGAGCAGCTGAACGATAAATAACAACGATCGAGAGAGACCTATAGACAACTGCGACACAACACGAAGACAAACAACCGGACAGAGCAACACAAACACGAAGGTCGACAGACTGAATAAAGCACGAAGACCATGCAGCCTAGAAAAGGCTGTCGAAGCGTAAAGGCCCCAAGTGTAGACACAGGGAAAGACGCAGTCCAACAGCAACGCCCAAAATCAGTCTTAGTCTCTTTGTCTGGACTCCAGTTGTCAGTTTAGTTAACGCTCTCCTTGCATGACATTCTAAAATGATTTCTCCTTCACACGACCCATCACGCTTCGTTGTGGCTTCAACAGAATCAACACTACATTTTCAATTGAAGTGACCGTCAATCGTGCATTTGTCATTTTCATTTTACTCGATTGCGGGATAATGTTCCACCAGTTTATTAGAATTCCAGATGAATAAAATACCAGCTGAATATGATACTTGATCAGCCTCACATAAATGTTCAACTAGCGGAATATAATGCCAAACCAGCTTAAAATCAATTAGTTAGATCACCTCAAAATACTTAACACCAGCTTCAAATAACTTTGAACAAGCTCAACATGAGGTCAGGAGAGTTTAACATCTAACAAACTAGCACAACATAATATTAAATCAGATGAAGACAATCCAACGCCATCCTAAAATGAAGTAAAACTAGAAATCACTGACACATATATCCCATATATAACATATATAACACATATCACATATATCACATATATCACATATATCCGATATATCACATATATCGCATATATAACATATATAACACATATCACATATATCGCATATATCACATATATAACATATATCACATATATAACATATATCACATATATAACTTATTAAACATATATAACATATTTCACATATATCCCATATATAACATATTTCACAAATATCCCATATATAACATATTTCACATATATCCCATATATCACATATATCTACATATATAACATATATAACATATATAACATATATCACATATATAACATATATCACATATATCGCATATATCACATATATAACATATATCACATGTATAACATATATCGCATATATAACATATTTCACATATATAACATATATCACATATATAACATATATCATATGTAACATATACCACATATATCACATATATCACATATATAATATATATCACATATATAACATATATCACATATATAACATTTATCACATATATAACATATATAACATATATAACATATTTAACATATATAACATATATCACATATATCTACATATATAACATATATAACATATATCACATATATAACATATATCACATATATCGCATATATAACATATATCACACCCAAGTTCTGCAACTCCATCCATCCAGCCATCTAAATATCTGTGTGTTGATTTTTTAACAACACCGTTCCATATCCGAGATGATTTGGTGTCGCCCTCCGCCTTTCTCCAGGCTTGGGACTCGCACTGTCAAAGTCCAAACAGTGGCGGAGTTGTCTAAAGATCTTAGGAGCTGAAGGTTTTTATGGTCAGGAAGCACACTAGACCATAAAACTCCGGCTCTATCTCACCCAGTGGAGGCGTAAGTTGATCATAAATCGACCTCTATCACAAAGAAAATGGAAATCGGATAATCATTAACGATCTGTCAGGGTGCCGGGTAGTTTTACCGGGTCTGTCAACCAAGATACCAGAGGTTTGAATCCCTAACAGGACCTACATTTGTTTCCTGATTATGGGTATGGATTTCTGATCTATCTGCTCACCCAACACAGCTAAAATGAATTCACTGAGCAATGTCAGTGGGGAAGGCAAGACGAATGGGGGGAGAGGGGCAATGGTTGACCGCTCACATATGCCGAGGCTAAGAAAATGAGGTCGCTAACACTTCAAGCACATGACTGCCTCTCAGGCTTTAGCTTATGGGTCGACTCTTCTTTTAATTAACCAGTTGACAGAGGCAAAAACTAGAAATTGGTCATCAACCATGTTATCTATGCTCCATTTATGTATGCATGTTAATGACATTTTTTCCATGCATAGCCGTATATTGAGGCTCAATAACAATTCCTATATGAGTTTTAGCTCTGATATTAGTTTCTATTATTTGCTTGTCATTGTGCTTCTGTTTTGCGTGTTTTGAATGTGTCGCCATTCATTCGTTCGTTCGTTCATTCATTCATTCATTCGTTAATTCATTTAGAATCCTTATACAGCACTTCACAATACCAAAGGTATTGTGACCCCATCAGAGGTCCTTCCAGACACATAGAGCAGTTTTTAAGTATTTGGTACACACAGCATGCAGAATGCAGCGTGTACCTCTGAGTAGTTTCCATTGAAGAGGCGCTATATAAATTATCGAAATGAATGAATGAATTGGTAAGTATTTCATTTGTCTCCCTATAAAAAGAATCAAGAAATAATTTACTTACTTACTTAAGTGACCCTCATTTAACCTTTCCATATGACCATTGCATTTGACATGTGATGACCCAAAAGACCCTCCATCCTTGCTGGATATTGACTCCTAACAATAGTCTGATGACAATTTTCAATTTACTGGTTCAGTACCAAAGTATATCCCAATCCTAATGACTTGGCAAGAAATATGGCACCTTATCTGATTATGTATGTCAAAGCATGCAGAAATAATGTATACAATCTGCAGATATGAATTTGGCTTAAAGAAATCATTTGTCCAGGGTCAAAGAGTATTGACTAGAGCTATCAAGTCTGCTATCAGAAAATGCTCTATCAGTACATAACAAGTGAAAGTAAAAACATGGGTTTTTTGGGGTCTGGTAGATGGCGCATTTATCATGTAAACTTGTTGGAGTGGTGCTCGTCAAGGAGGAATCGTTCGAGTGGGTAAACGATGTTTAATTGTGTGCATTTTTTTTCAATTTTTTCTCAATTTTTGAATTATGTTTGTCAAAATTTGAAACATTGCATTGTCATGCAAGCGTGACATATGTTTCAAAATTTCGGTCAAAGAACTCCGACGAACTGACGATCCAATGGTGAGCCAAAATCCATTACTGTAACTGTAGCTAAATGAAATATGAAAGGAGGATCACACTGAGTTCAACCTATAAACACACAACATTCAGATAACTAGGAAAGGTCTCACGGCAGTCTCCCACACCCACGTACACCCCACAAAACGGAGCTGACACTTTACTTCAGTATCAAACAGCAACTGTGAGCATTCTGGTAACAGCAGCGTCTCCTTTTTAGATGCCATTGTTAAAAGAGCCCAGATAATATATCTCGCAGCAGAGTATATCATATCAATCAAGTCTGACGTCAACTGGTCAAATGCGGCGGTTATGATGAGCGAGTGCATTGACTGTTAACAGTGTGTTCTTACCTTATCTCGGTGTAGGAAAGCCCAGACGCCAGAGGCCACTTCAGCAGCACAAAGAATGAGAAGAAATGCAAAGAACTAAAAACACAAACACAGACACGTCAATGATTAGACCAATCATATCTCAAAACACCACGATAAAACATGCTCATAAATCCGTGGCCATTGCCGTTTCTGAGTGGCCCTTCGTGAAAATGTCTGGATATACAGACAATGAAACCTGCCCTGAAAGTAAAATCTCAATGTATCCGCACATCTGTATTCCTTCAGCAATAAGACCAACAACTGCAGAGGTTGATGACACACGCTCATTGAATAGTTTTCCGCCATCTTTTCTAGGAATTGAACACACTTACACTGTCAACAAAACTATTGAAATTCTGCCTGCCATATTAATTAACTCGTAGAACCTGCAATGACAACCGATGCTGCAAAACTTTATTGTGATTTACTGCATGACACATTTTTCTTTGAAAGTGCAGTCAGAAAAAGCATTCAATTGCAAACTGTTGGTCATTTCTTATACGCACCACTGATCAAAATATACACTGAAAGCATAAGTGAAGTTTATCAGCTTCAATAACAGTAAATGAAAGCAGAGACTCAAACAAAATTAAAATTAAATGAACTTGACATGGTTACATAAAATAATGCAGAAAATTAATCTGACACAATTACATTAAATAAAGCAGAAAACTAATCTGACACAGTTACATAAAATAAAGCAGAAAATTAATCTGACACAGTTACATAAAATAAAGCATAAAATTAATCTGACACAGTTACATATAACAAATCAGAAAATTAATCTGCTATAGGTATAAAGACATTAAGACAGGAAGGAAATGTATACCGTTCCCAGCATGCATTTGGACTCCTGAAATGCGCTACAGCAGCCAAGAAATCCGATGAAGGTCATGACCCCTCCGGCTCCAATCAGAATATAGCAGACCAAGTGGTAGAGTCGGACCTCCTGAGTGTGTGACGTCGTAACCAGATGGTTGGTGAAAGGATCCATCCGCAGATAGATCGCTATGCCTAACACAGCTATTCCAGTCACCTAATCAAACACAAACACAGTGCATCTCAATTATCCACATAGACGACGAGGAAGAGGCAGCCATCATGGGCATCATGTGTTAACGACTTTGTTTTCTTAGCCTCAGCATATGAAAGTAATTGGCCGGTCCTCTCCCTCGTCGTCTCATCTTCCCACAGACAATGTACAGTCGATATACTCATCATGGCAGATAAATCTCGAACCAGGGTTCTTCCCTGGCCGTGATTTGAACCACCATCTCTATATTAGCAGTCCAGCACACTAACCACTGTACTATTGATCACCACACTAGATACATATCTATTGGTATCATGCTTAGTCACAAACTTCCGCACGCAACTATACAGAAACTCCACGGCATAGCTTCTCAAAATGAAGAAGAAGCAACAGCCGACGACAAGAGACCACGAAGGGGCGCTATATAAATTTCAACTGATTGATTCATATTGACTTCATTTACTTAGCCTCAGCATGTGAAGGTGGGTGGCCAACGCTCTGCCTTATTTATCACTTACTGATCTCTTTAGTGATCGAATACTAGTGTATGAATTGGCTTCACAGTAAATTTACTGTGTTCAGTACATTCTGTCGCTGAGTTTGCTAAGTGGAAAAACTGGAGCAGCAATCTCAAAAGATTGTCGACGTTGGAGAGGAATTGAAGCCTCAACTTCTGGGTCAACATCTCGGACAGCAACATCAAGCCCAGCAAAAGGGCAGAAAATTAAATGTTACTTCAAGTATTGCAGTGTCAAGGACGCTCTCATGCAGAGTAACAATTACTGTTTACACGTAATGTAATGTAAGGAAATGTACAACTTATATAGCGCCACTCGATTGATATCAGAGGTGCTAAAGTAGAAAGTGGATCCATCCATGCATCCATCCATCCAACTATTTATCCATCCATCCATCCATCAATATGTCTCTCAATCAATCAATCAATCAATCAATCAATCAATCAATCTATCTATCTATCAATCTATCTATCCATCTATCTATTTATCATAGCAAGCAACAACATATCTATCTACTGTATCACAATCACTACGTCTGATATAGACACAAATCCTGAACAGTTTGCTGCAATCTGATGAATAACTGATATGATATTAATGTGATAAGACCACGGCTTTTTTTCCTCTTCATACCCTTCACATGTATAATGTGTTTGCACTCAGACCAGACAAATACGCATTTTGATGGTTGATTCAGTACCAGCAACTGCCAAGGATGATCACCTAATCATAACCACTATCGTAATCTCCAAGCTTTCAAAGCGCCATTCGAAAGCATAGAGCTGGGCACCAGCTTATTGCAGAAAGTTAACAGACCAAAACCCTTACCACAAGGACCTAGTATATAGATTCCTTGCCCTTACCAGCTGGCAGAAGAACGACATTGGTGGTATGCAATGGGTTCTGTTTGAATTGAAAAGATTACATCTGCCCATCTGTAAGTATGATATGTTCAAAAACAACCAGCGTTCCAATGACAGACCTTCAGACAGGCAAACGCAGAGAAGCTTGGTCCTTTTCCGCACGCCCACGTGAGTACCGTATATATTATATATCTCGGTGGTTTTTACTCTTTTTACGCTGGCGTCACTAGTGTCAATTTTTCAGAGTCTCAGAGGATAAAGGTCATCTAGTGTTAAACCAGTCATGAAGGACGGGAGAATGATAACGGAGGAATCAACATTTACTATCATTTCAATAATGGAAAACTACCAACAGTAGCAAAAACCGATAATAGATGTCACCAGCATGAAATGAAATGAAATGCATGGAAATCGGGTCTTTGTGTAGGTTCAACAGAGCTCCTCCATTTACAATAACGATTATAGTGTCCTGATGAGGTAAAACCTTCCAATTAATTGTTGACCAAATACAGGCGCTCAACAGGGTGTGAGCAATACAGAGGCAATTGATCAGAACCAGAGGCGAAGGAACTAAATAAAAAAGAACAGACCTCACTGTGATAACCCTTTGACACCAGGGGTTACAAGAGCAGGAGACATATCCGTGATTCATCTTTAGAAGCAAATTAGTGCCTCATATTACTATATATATATACATATATTATGCATATATACAATATATATATATCTATAATATAAACATAATATATACATAATATATATGCGGCGATATGTATATACATAATTATGCATGAATTGTTTTAGGAGTGGCTCTGAACTCTCTATCCTGGCTTAAATGGAGCTTTATGATCCGGTGCGTGCGTTTGCAAAAGCCGGATTGCGATGAAACATCAAAAACACTCTGGCTAAATATTGCGACCAACTTTACTGAATAATTTTAGGGAATTTGCTAAACTGCCCATTTTCCTGATCCTGATGATCTCCCATGGGAAACCAAATGTCACATAAATCTGTCGAATGGTTACAGATGGATTTTCCAATCGATATTTCTCTTCCTTCTCCTCAAAAACATCGGACGAAGTGATTGAGTTCACGAGCATGCAGGCGAGTGACTGAGTAACAGATTGAGTAAGTGGATGAGTGACTTTGACCGAGCAAATACCTGAGGGAGGGAGTGAATAAATGAATGTGTGGAAACGAGCAAGCAAGAGGGACTGGTGGGAGAGTTATGCTGGCTGAATGCACTAGAAACAGGTTTAGGTTTCTGGCACAGTCGGAACAGTTTTGTTTTGTCCAATAACACCAACTTGCAGTAGCATTGAGCACATGCTCACATTCGGCTCAGTTACAACGTTGGAAGCTCAAGATATATAGCCTACTACATACATTTTGTATTGATGATTATATTACACAATACAAGCTATAATGCAAGATTTCGAACATAGGCTGCTCGTTCAATTTACATCGAGGTATTTGAAACCCACAGTGTGAGCAACTTCATTTTCTTTGCTCTGGCATACGAGGGCAGGGTCAATAACGAAATGACAAGGCACCTATTGGGGTCAATAACGAAATGACAAAGCATCTATTGGGGTCAATTACGAAATGACAAGGCATCTATTTGGGTCAATTATGAAATGACAAAGCATCTATTGGGGTCAATTATGAAATGACAAAGCATCTATTGGGGTCAATTATGAAATGACAAAGCATCTATTGGGGTCAATTCTGAAATGACAAGGCATCTATTGGGGTCAATTATGAAATGACAAAGCATCAATTGGGGTTCAAAGGAAATGCTTGTAGTCCATACACAGACTATATGTTCAGACAGATACAATGTAGACGTTCAAGTACCAGAACCTCAGAACAGCAAATAGTGAGTAAGATCAAAAATAAGCAGAAGTCCAAGTCACAGAATCGTTGAGTGACCATTCATAATTCAGACTCTACGTGATTCCATCACTGGCAAGTGGGGTCCATAACTGACGGATTTTTCATTCACTGACCCTTGTCCAGAAGTACACAATCAAAGCCTTTGCAGCCACAGACTAACGTGCAGAAGTCCACCAAGCTACAGCTGAACACTCCATCTAACGGACGCCATCACAGCAACCGGACTCTCCAGCACCCCTCCCCATTTGCTGGTTCTGTCGTCTCGCGTTAGTCATCCCGCTCCACATCCAGCAAACCCCACACAGCCTCCCTTCCCCATTCCCCAACCCAGTCACCTACTCTCGTTCAGTCTCTCTCTGTCGCAGTCTCCTTGTGTCCGTCCGTCTGTCCGTCCGCCTATGTGTCTGTCTGTCTCTTCCAGTGTTATTTATGGAAGTGTTTGCTCTGGCGGCAATTGGACAAAGTGAACCTCAACCTCGGACTATGGTTGGTTGGTTGGTTGGCAGGTTGGCAGAGAAGCTGGCTGGCTAACAAGTTGGGAGGAAGGTTGACTGGTTAGTAGAACAGAAGGAGTTTATTATTTGATGGCCTACAACTAAAGGGCGCTTAATGTCACTCATTATTATTGCCATTATTATTATTACTGTTATTTTTTATTATTATAATAATTATTATCATTGTTGTTCCTACTGTCATTAAAGTAGTAATTATTACTGCAATTTTATTATTATTATTATTGCCATTATTATTATTATTATTATTATAATTTAAACAGTCATTAGAAAATTATATTATTGTTCTCTTCTAAATATTCAAAAATTCAGTAAGTGACTTGTGCAAAATACTTCAATAACAATAATAACATTAATCAGAGCAGCAACAACAACAACAATAATAATAACAATAATATTAATAACAACAAATAACGACAATGATGATTTCTGATATCATGCAATTTCGTTAGACTGAAACAACGACCGATTCGCTAAAGATCCCCCCTTAGACACTCTTAAAACGATATTAGGGTTAGGTTATTATTATTATTATTATTATGACACACACATTTATTTATTTGCAAACTGTCAAACATAGAAACAGACTCATTAGTCCTTAGTATTTTTACGCGTAAGCGTTTTCAGTCTCCAGTCTCCTGATAGTCATTATTATTATAAAAAAATGTGCAATCAAACTTGGAGTTAGTCATCCTTGTCCCCCTCCCGGGTGCAGTGCAAAGGTGCCTCTAAAAGCAGCATTATTATTATCATTATAATAATTATTATAAATGAGCTGATGTGCAGTTTGCGATCATCACAATCATCGTCATCATCATCACCATGAGTACCTGGACTGTTTCTAATTTTCCATTAACCAAAACTAAATGGTCCTCGACAGCGCGTCACTGATAAAACAAAGTGGGAAGCCGGAAATTCAGTTCGGCAGTGGATGAAAAGACAGACAGAGAGAGAATTGTTGGAGACGAAGCCCAGGCTCAGCAACTTCCAACCCATCATGCATATAGGAACAGAGCTTCAATCACCACGCATAAGTCGGCACAAGCCTTTTATACAAGGCCACAATGCCCACGTTTTATAACATGGTGGTCTATATTAGTATCACACTAAGTCAGTGGCTGTGTGTTCGATCCCATGTAATGACCCTGGGTCATTGATGTTTGCAGAACACATGTGCCATTGACACCAAGCAGTAGAATCTGTTAATGGGGCATTAAGGGAAACAAATGGCAAGTAGTCTTGTGATGACACCATGTTCAGGACCCTGGAACTGAAAAGTAAACAAAAGCACCCCATCCCATATGTGCCCTTGGGGGGGGAGGATATGTGGGAGTTATGCTATCTAATACCTTTTCCTACACTGAAGCTACTTAACTGAATCCGATCAACGACCATATGAACATGCTTAGAAATTATAAGCTACATATTTTGAAACAGTCAGTGAATTGGACCTTGCAGTTGAATGGCCTCAACCTCTAAGGCATGATGTGGTGCTAAAAAAAACTTATAATGCCTATAATAAATTTTATGTGACAATGATGACAGGATGCCATAATTTGATACTTTAGTAGCAAATGATGGCTTATTTTCATCATCATCATCGTCATGACCGTCGTCGTAATCACCATCATCATCATCATCATCATCATCCTCATCGTCATCAGTTCCTGACTCCTTCCATTTGGCAGTGATGGGTATGAACAACTGATCTCCATAGTCCAAGGTTATTTGTCATGTCCATTAGTGTTATTCCAGGTGATGTCATAGCATTTGTCGAAATCACGTAACCAGTAGCACAGCTACATCTCCATCTGGCCAAGATTGCTACATTTACCTTTCCTGACAGCTGGAGATCTGTTCTCTTGGGCCAAGGGAAGGGATCAGAGTGCCTATATTTTGAGCACAAATGAGCAGGTGCAATATGATGCTAGGATTGAGTGATTGAGTGAATTAGTGGTTGAGTGAATGAATTAATGAACTAATGATTGAACAAATGATTGAAAGATTAAATAATTGAACTGATGATTGACTGAAAAATTCAACCAATGGTCGAATGGTTAAATGATTGGTTGATTGATTGATTGAATGAATAAATGAACAAACGAGTGACTGATTGATTGACTGACTGAATTAATTAATAAACAAATCATGAACTCTTCTACTCACCCATACAATAAAATTGAGACCAAAGACAAAATACTTGAGGCATCTTAGGCATCCGTGTAGTGACATAACCAGCAACTATCCCTCGGCTGCTGTGGCATGCCACGCTCCAATTCACCAGTTCACCTTACCGTCCAAAACGACTGTGAATCCGAGACGATTTCTAAATCAGAGAAAATTAAACGAAATTCTTTTATTATTCCTTCAGATGCCAAAACTAAATCTCTACAATTTAGCTGCTTTGTAGCAAAAGTCTAACTAGTTTGGCACCGTTGTCTACTCACTTCCGCAGCCTCCCACCTATCTCCCAAGCTATCACACTAATTCTAAACATTACCGACCACTACTTTATCATTGTTGACCTCGAAATTAAGCCTTTTCCTCGCCCTCCTCCAACCAATCACTCATCTCGTTCCATCGGGTCCATCGACCGTCAGGCCTTCATCAAGGACATTCTTAACTCCGAACTTGTCTTCAATCCTCCTCTTTCTCTAGATGATCTTCTACCTTGTTACAATTCAACACTTTCCAACCTCCTTGACACTCATGCACCACTCATTATCAAACACAGCTCACGCACATCTAACCCTTGGTTCACCTCCTATCTCCAAGCTTTCAAAACCTTCCGCAGGCGCCTTGAGCACACCTACAAGCGCGCCAAAGACTCAACATCTAAAGCAAAAACCCTGTCTACCCTCAAATCAGCCACACACAGATACCATAACCTTATCGCTGCAGCCAAGAAAAAATACTACTCCTCGCTTATCCACTCCAGTTCCTCCAATCCTAGACACCTCTGGAAAGCTATCAATTCTCTTCTTCATCGTAAGTCTCCCTCACCACTGCCCAGCTCCATCCCCACATCCTCTATCGCTGACACCTTCTGCTCTTTCTTCTCAGACAAAATCTCATCTCTTCGTTTCACACTACTATCTCTTCTAGCCTCCAACTCCTCCAGCACTGTTCCACTGATTTCTCCCAACCCTACTCTGCCTTTCCATCAGTCATCGCTCTCAATTCTATCTCCTGCCACTGAATCAGAAGTACTACTCCTCCTAAATTCCCTTCCCAACAAGCAATGTGAACTCAATCCTATCCCCACCACTCTCCTAAAAGACTGTGCCTCAATCCTTGTTCCTGTCATCACTAAAATCATCAATCTTTAGCTCTCTATGGTCTATGGTTTTCCTATGGTCTTTAAACAATCTATCGTCTCTCCCCTACTGAAAAAAGCAAATCTAGACAAAGAAAATCTTTCTAACTACCGTCCCATCTCCAACCTCTCCTTTCTGTCTAAACTAACTGAAAGAATTGTTCTTACCCACCTTAATGACTACCTCTCGACAAACTCACTGCTAAACCCCCACCAATCAGGCTTCACTAAACACCTCCCCACAGAAACTCTGCTTGTCTCTCTATATAACAAATTGGTATCTGCCGTCAGCCATCAACAAGTTTCCTGCCTCTGTCTCCTCGACATCTCTGCTGCATTTGATAACATTGACCACAGCCTTCTCTTGACTAGACTATCCTCTTGGTTTGGTGTTTCTGGGACAGCTCTACTCTGGTTCCAATCTTACTTATCTTCCAGATCCTTCTCTGTCAAGGCCTCCAAACTCTGCTCGCAACCCCTTCCAATCACATGTGGTGTCCCTCAAGGCTCCGTCCTAGGACCACTCCTCTTCATCCTCTATACCACACCCTTAAGTCATCTCATACAATCCTCCTCAGTCGACCACCACCTGTATGCAGATGACACTCAACTCTACATATCCTTCTCCCCAACCTCTTTCTCCACCTCCATTGCACAATTACCGAATGTAGTAAACTTAGTCTCCGAATGGATGTCATCTAACCTTCTCTGCCTCAACCCTTCCAAGACAGAATTTATCCTCATAGGCCTCCCTGACCAAATCAAGAAAATACCCGACCCTGCAATTCACTTACCCACTAACTCTTCATCCCTTCCCTTCACCTCGGATGCCCCAGTACGAAATCTTGGCGTCACCTTTGATCCTCATCTCTCTTTCTCCAATCACATCTCTAACCTCTCTCGCTCCTGTTTCATGCACATTCTCGACCTCCGCCGCATCCAACCCAAGCTCGACTTCAAAACTGCTTCCACAATTGCTACCTCAATCGTCCACTCCAAGCTCGACTACTGCAACTCCCTCTTCCTCAACCTTAAAGCCACACAAATCAAACATTTACAACTAATTCAAAACTCATTAGCCAGAGCCGTCACCAGAACACCCAAGCATCATCACATCACCCCAATCCTCAAGTCACTTCACTGGCTAAAAATCCCAGAGCGCATTCACTCCAAAATCTTATCATTAACTTACAACTCCATACAATATTCAGAGCCCAAATATCTTCGCGAACTCTTCATCATCCAGCCAACCCGCTCTACCCGATCGTCCTCTTGCCTCACCCTCACTCGACCTTCGATCCCATCACATCTCATCTCAAGTTCTCCAACCGCGCAATATCAAACGCCACACCTCGTCTCTGGAATGACCTACCTCCTGAATTTCGTGCCTTCTCGGTTCCTTCACCATCATTTCCCGTCATGCAGCATCATCTGTCCCATCACACCTTGGGTTTTCCATTCTAAACTTAAATCCCACCTTTTCAAGAACTCTTACCCGGACTCACTACTTGACATCCCACCTGTCAATCCTCGAACAAGGCGACACCCTTCTTAACTAGCTACTCTGCCTCCCTGCTGACTTCCTGGTAACCGAACTCTGACCGCCCACGGACTATCCTTTGGACACCCCTTTGATTCGACGCAGCGCTAGTGAATAAGCTGGTGCCCTGCGCTTAGCTTTAAAGTGGCGCTTTAGAAATTTGGAGATTACGATTAGCACAGAATCAGAACACAAGATACATGTAATGTAACGTAATGTGAGATGTCTTAACTATGGGGCTTAGAGTGCCTCAGAGCAGATATGTAATATTGAGCAGGTGCTATGTAATGCAGCCTATTGCACCTGATATTATGTAGGCCTAACCTGTGTTTAATATGGAAGGGATATGAAGCTGCAACATGTCGGCCAATCAGTGATCATATTTTCTGATACATTGCGGGCGATGTCTGTGATCGGCTATGTAATGAAAAAGTGACATCCGGGTGACTTTGAATGCATAATCTCCAAAAAGTTCATCCAAATTTATGCTGTTCCAGTTAAAATTCTTCTTTTGAACACATGCTATTTATATTGCAAGTCATAAATTATATTAAGTCATTTTTATTTCATTAACAAAAACAAATGCAGTGACTTATCCTGCAAAAGTCCAGGGTGTAGTCACACACACAAAATCTAGGTTAATGACCAAGTTTTCGTCAGTTTCATATCCCTAGTATATCAGTACCAGGCCTAACTGTAAGTCCATACCACTGCATTTATTAAATTTCCGGTCACTCAGCCTGACTCAGGTCCAGAAAGACAACAGCGACATCCTATGGCAGTCCGTATACTCGCCATTGTTTCATGTTTAACGAATCTAGTAGGGCTGAATCACATTTGCCGTCACGATCAGGTCACGACTCGTGACGTCGTCAAGGGTTTCATTGGCATCAGCAGCCCGATACAAAAGCTGGTGCCGCTGTTACCAGTTGAAAACATCGACCCACCTGAAGATGTCAGACCTCGGGGGATGCCGTCGAGGATCCCAACGGCAATCGTAGCTTTATCATTTGGAGAGAAGGCATCGGGAGACAGATATTCCTCATCGTGGCTGAATTTATCACTGTCATCTCGTATTCCGATCGTTAAGACTCTTCGGTTTGCCTACCACGACCGTTGACTGGTGTCCGTCGTCTCACCAGCTGCAGAATACACAGCGCTGGCGCAAACACATTTCAGCGCTTGCTGCACAGACTGAGCGCTGGCAGCAGACTTCCACTTCTCTATGATTTGACCATTGGATTTGACATTGCTTGGATGAACCGCTAGCGATGATGCTCCGTACTCCCAATAATTCCATTTTATTTAGCGCAATATTATTAATCTACTTTTCGGCGCGGCACAGTCTGTCTCCTCGGTTTGACACTGAGCATGCATCAGGAATAATGACACAGCCTAATTCTTGCAAACTTGATCTCATAATATAGCGCAAAAGTTATCGCAAATTGACCCAGATTAGCCCAGAGACTCTGAACATCTATGCCATCTGTTAGCATTTCTCTAGCTTACTGTTTTGCTAACTGTTTTAATACTTATTGAAATGACATTTGACATCACGTAGGCTAGCCCAGAGTAGATGTCCTGAAGAGGCGCTTTATCAAGTTTAATTGGCTGCTTGATAATAATTGAAACTCGAGATATATGTATGCGCCTAAAGGGGCCGTCCATAAAAGATACCCGCATAAAGTGCTAACTTTGCAACCCCATCCCCACGTCCATCATCTAGCCTTATGCTCCAGTACCCATTTGCGGACGTCCTCACGCCAAAACAAGCGAGCGTTCTGAGACGCCAACATCGTGAATAGCATCATTAAATTAATGGGCCTAAACTACTAGTTCTATGATCTTCAATCTTTTTGAAAGATGTGCTACTTTAAATGTGGCGCAAACAACTGATGACAGAAAATTACAATTGACGAATCAATAAATACAGAACAGACTACACCATTGCTTTCTAGAAGGTAATGACTACACCTTATAATCATATTATCAGCTTTGACTGAAGTCTGTAGTTGGTGCCACTGCCTTATAATACAATAGGCTTAGTGTTCAATACGATTTCACTTAAATAACCATGAACCAAATGAAGTGTGGATGTCCCACACTGGTGATAGTCCCTCGCTCCCATTGTCTGTATATGGAAGACCGCCCATCCTCATTGCACACATCCTTTACAAGTACAGGGTTCTCCCACCGGATCCTGGGATCAGCATATTCACGGTACACACGCCGCTCAGTCAAGACACAATCGAAGGAGATATAAAATCAGCTGCATGGTTCTATTCCAGTTCAAGACTCATGCAAAGAAATGGCACTGAGCAATATTTCAGTTTTGAAAATAATTGCAGTTTCAGTTTTGGGTACATAGTTTCTATTTAAGTTCAATTTTTTGGTTTGAGATAATTTTCGTTTTCAGTTCAGTTAGGCCTATTGGAAAATTAGTGTTGATCTCTACATAGATAAAATTATATGCATTGACAGACAACAGCAAGGGTGTACAACTGATGACCTGTTATCAGAACTGTTCGCAATCGTAAATCTAGCTTATATTCACAGGCGCTTGATCAAAACAAAATAGACAGGTACAGACAGGGTCAAGAGCCAGAATAGGCAGACAGACGGCTGAGGTGAATGGTATCCATGAAATAATTCACAAGCTGTTTGTTGAGGAAAAACCCTCATCTCCATGTTGTGGCTCATTCTAATCCTGCTTACTGCAGTCAAGAGGCCACAGAGGTAGAACATTCTCTCCACATAGATGTATGAAGCCAACGCAAGAATTAAAACACCTGCAGATGTGCCAAAGGGCTATATGATGATTGCCACTGTCAAAAAATGTCAGTGCATCCTAGGGTTAGGGTCTTGTCAAACATTCAGAAATCCTCTGGTGTTTTGTAGTCTTGTTTAATTGTGGTGTAGTCAACTGCCCCATGGTTTGCCTCAAAGTAGTGTGTACTCGACATCACATCCCATAACAAGGACTATACTTATATCACCAATCATCATGTGCATTTAAAAAAACAAACTTCATAATTTTTAAAGCATATAATATAGCAACATAAATCCGTTTCATGGTCCAATTATTTGGCAGAATCTGTCATTTGTATTTTGTCGAGTAGGAGTTTGACACGTGCTCCCATGAAGGGCTGTCCTTTGTAGTTTGTCTTCTTGAAAGCATTGTACGTTTTTTCTTTATTTTTCCTGTACCGCTCTAGGGCTTCTTCCCGTTCTTTCTGCTGCCGTTCTCTATCCTGCATAAATATAAATAACTCACTTTAAATTTTCAGTACAGCAGCAGCACATTTGGGTCAATCACAGTTTTCAGACAAAAACGAGACAGAAAGAATTTTTAAGCTGAGACACAAAATTAACTGCAGTCTAAAAGCATGAAAATAGGTTTGATTCAAATCACTGGGTCATAGTGATGCATCACTATTTTCTGTGCCATGTAACAGGAGGGTAGCAGGTTAAAATCTTCCACAAGGAGACCCTTAGCCAAAGGACAGATGGAAATTATACTGGACGAGCAAAAATTGTGCATGGATGTGATTGAAAAACAGTTCGTCATTTTGAAATCATTTATGTTAAATATGATATCAAATAAAATCCATTCCTCTCATCATCTGCAGTCAGTAGACTTCTTGTTTGTAACATTGAATGCAAAGCAAAACTGTTACAAATGGGATCAAAACCCACAGGTCATTTAGCTGGACTTGTACGGTCGTGGCTTCGGTCATTTGCGACTTCGTGTGTTCACGGCATTGAGCGGTCACAGCCTCGAAGTTTGTATGCTTTTGGATGCCCTACACTTTAATTTCTGGATAAGGACCTAACCTCATGCCCCAGTGTAGCAACCATAGTTGTTCACAAATAATTGTCTGTGAGGAAGCAACGTGATACCACTTCAATCATTTCATCCTCAGGTGGCATATAAGCCAATATACCTGCCTTCGGGCAGAGAACTCCTCATCATCAAATCAACTTAGTGACTTCATAGACTACTGTAGACTATGCCTAGACCACATTAAATTAAATGTAATCTTTCCCCATGCTACTAACAGTACAAGATGTCCCAAGGCATTAAAGAAAATCAGAGGCACAAATAAATAATTAAAAAATCAACATTTCTCACTTGTTTTTTCTGTTCTTTCAACTGTCGAGATATCTCCAATTCTTTTGCTTCCTTGTGAAAAACGGAAACCTTTTTCATTTTCCCTTTGCCCCTGCACAGACATAATATAATGCATTACAGCTCCAGCCCAGCCTTAAATTGTAACAACTAATTTCCTTTCCAAATAAACTGTCACCAATAAACAGTCTCCTGGTCCAATGTCTGTAGCCATCAAAGTTGTAATGTGAGGTGAAGCTGAATAAGTAATATCCTAATTAAAACTGAAGTGAAATGACAGCCAACAAACATAATCTGCTGGAGAAGAAGCTTGGTCAAAATCCAGTAGATTAGAGAAACTAAAATGTTGAAACACAAGTCTAAAACTTATATCCAAATGACATTATAATTACCAACTGTCATAATGATCAGAACTTCATTTACATATACCTAGACATCACATTTAGTCAGATAGCAACAACAGCAACTATCACTTGATACACATTAAGGGGCCATACATTTGAAATTCCTGAAATTTGATATTGCCCTTCTTCCAACATATTTTGCTCAGAAGTGCACACGCCTCGACGGCGCAACTGCAGTGCAACTGAGCAATTGTGCGTGAAGGACTTGCTCAAAGTAGCTACACAGTGACATTGTAAGAGAATGCCTCTTAAATTACTCAGAACTTGCACAATAAGTTTAATACTGACTTCTGTTTAGAAGTATATGACTTTCTTTCACCGCCATGATCAGATGTTTCCACATCCTTATTGCTTTCTTCATCACTCGTTTCTTCCTTGTAGATCCGTTTCACTTTCTTGGACCATTCTTTCAAGTTCTTAGCCTCCTCGGACAATACCTGCCGGTACTCCGAAAGAATCTTCTTTTTTCGAATGTCGGCAAATCCCTGACCTTAACACAAAGAAACAATTAGAGCACTCACTTGAATTCATTCACATGGACATTAAACAACTATGCAGCTTATCCTTGGATCATTTGGAATTTAGAAATTGGACAGAGCAACTACCTAAGAATAAGAATAAACTAGTCGGTGTCCATGGGCATATTAACCCTCAGTGTTAAAGGATTAAAAGAATGACTCAGATAATGTATTCACACCAATCCCCTGAAATATATAAAACCAAAAATTTAGAAAACTATGCAAACCCAAAAAATATGAAATTGTATCAATCAAATGTGCATTAAAAACTTGATTGTCAAAAGGCTCAGGGTGTCTCAAAACCCTGTAAAGAATCACACAAAGCTGTCATCACATTTTAGATTTATACACACACAGTTCATGCTACCTTACAATACATTTGAGCAATAGAGCTAAAACTCTGCTATTCTGACAGCAAGGCTATCACATAGTCTGTGAGAGGCAATCTGAGGATATGAGGTTTACAAAGGTTAAGAGATCTCTTGCTTCCCTTCTGATAGGGCCTGTGAGCAGTCACTTCGAAAAAGATACCTTCAACTTTGTTTCCAATATAATTCTTATATTTTGCGGCCTTCTTCTCTCTTGCTGATTTCTTCCATTGTGGTTTGTTATTCTTGAATTTTCCCATTCCGACTGCAACAAAGATAAATCATATTCTCACTAGACATGCCTTATTGGCACAAATATTGTCCAGGCTAATGAAATGTGTTGCTAATAATATTGTGAACTAAAGTTGCCTACATTCAAATTTATTTAATGCTTTGAAACACAGTCTCTGATTCTGTAACACACACAAACAACTTTTGCATATGAACTTTTACATAGGAAAAGAAATAAAAACTAAATTGAATCATTTTTTGCATTCAACCGATTACATATTGGTAAAGTTATGATTTGAGCATTCTGAATTGTTTTGTCAATAAATATGCAAGTCGCTTATTTATTCGACACAGCGTGCGTTCCTGGCAAAATGGGTTAAAATGATGAGCTCATAATTCAATGTCACTGCTCGTCAGTCAATCAGGAACCTAATTCTACAAAAAAAATGGCTAAATCCTCTGCTCTGCACAACCAAAAACCGAGCATCCTTCACAAAGGCTGTGAACTTCCGATGCTAAAACTACCTATGCATCTACAGTATGGCCACTCCAGAAACTTAAACAGTCAAATGTGAAATCAAACCGATTATCATTGATTTTGGGTCGCCTACAACCAATCACTGTATAAATACAATGACTGTCAGAGACTTGGCTAGAAAATAGCACTGTGGCCTCACAACACAGAATTCCTTGAAGTAATAAGATATGAGTAATGAACATAATATTTACAACTTTAGGTGAAAACTGAAATTTATGTGGCAGACATGTGGGAACTCATAATGTCTAATGAATGGCAAGTTTATTCCAGTTGGTAAACTTGACAGATCACATGTAAATGCATTTTGTAAAATTTAAACATGAAAGGAAATTCCTTAAATTCCACACTGATGCAAAACAAACATAAAACCTGCAGCACATGAGGAATCAGGATGCATGCGAAAAGGAAACTGCAAATCTTGACAAACTCAACACTTGCTTCAAACATATCTTTGTGAGCTTGTTTGGCAAAGAGCATTTCACAATATTGCTAACATTCTTCTCTGTTTGTTATGTTCTGGTTTGTTTCTTAAAATAAGTTGCCTTTTGTACTTACTTACTTAGTGTGTTGCATTGTGAGATGCATCTGGTTAGGCATCAACACTCTATTATTTAGTGTTTACTATAGGGAATGTATTTTTCACATTTACCTAGAATCTTAATTGACAAGAATAATTTTTGCTTGAATGAAACCTGGGATTATGACAGTCATCTTTGAGTAGATATCTTGGAGGGGCGCTATATCAAGTATTATTGATTGATTGATTGATCTTTGACACTGGTAGTCTGCCTACTTGCTAATAGAGAGTAACGCATTGAAGACAGTCATATACCAATCTAAAGGGTAAAGGTGCGTATCAGCGTATTTAATTTAACGTAATTTTGATCAGAAAAAATAGAGTATTTAATTATTATTAGCATTGTTACAAGCAATGTACTAAAGAAAAATGTTGAACTGTCCCAAAACAGCTGAATTTTTTTCATCAATCCAGTTTCTGCTTAGGCATATGATCCTTTTCATCAATCCAAGTTTCTGTGCACAGTCTTCTTTTCTTCGACGCCACTTCCATCGTAAAAACATTCTGTCATAAATCCAGCTTCAACTTAATAGCGTATTTAATTATTTCCTTCATTGTGACGCGTATTTTGTAAGTAGAAACTGGTTTGATGATAATAATTATGCTTTAAATGGAAGCTCAATCAAAAGTAATTTTAAAAGCGTGTTTTAGAGTACCTAATTAAACAAAATGTTGATCAGAAATTCCACTAGATTTCACCGCGATGCCATTTGTCATCAATCAAACTTCTAAGTATGCATGATATTTTCACCGATTCAGCTTCCATTCATGCATATTCATCTTTGTCAATCCAGCTTCTATTTAAGTATATTTCCTTTCATCAATCGTGTTTTTGCACGCGTACACGGCCTTGTTTACATTGATTCCACGTCCATCATAATGACAGTCTTGCATCAATCAAGCATAATATTTTCATCAATCCAGCTTCCATTTAAGCATGATTTCTTTCATCAATGCAGTTTCTACTTGCACATTATACTTTTTCATCGATCCCGCCTCCATTGAAGCTACAGTTGGACATCTACTCACTAAAATAATAAAATACGCTAAAATAAATTAGAAGCCCCATGGTATAATAAAATACACTAAAATACATTTTTACCAAAGGAATTATGTTTAAATGGAAGCTGGTTATGATGAAAGGAATTGTATGATGCCACAACAGGCAACCATGCACGAGGCCGCCATAATCAGGTGCAATGAATTTGGGGCGCTAAAACGATAAAATGGATGAATTTGTAACGCTAAAACGAAAAATTACCATAAAATATGCTAAAATGTACCTTTATCATCTAAGCATGGTTTTATCGTGTTGTCACTATAAAACGTGGTAAACAGCCTCCCACCCCATTCATGATTTCTGCATGCGTTGCGTGGCGGAAGCTTCCGCCGCAGAAGCATTGCACATATTTGCCACGCTACTTGTAATTGTCAACATAAATACAACAAAGCTTATTAGACATTCAAAGCACGTACCTAGGAACGAATCTCGCTAACTGAACTACTTTAAATCGCAAAAAACTTTCTCTATTGATTCAGTATACAAAAACTGACCCAATACATTTAATATGCAAAACAAGACCAATGTGCATCCGGTTTGGGTGAGCTGGTTCAAGTAAGCACCGCTCGCACCCAAGGATTATCCACGACATTGAACAGAATTACTATATGCAACTAGCAGGGCTTGATCCACGACAAGAGCTGCTGTTTAAGGCAGTCAGCACAATTGTACGTAAAAATTTCGATGCGTTGTATATCATAGCTAACTAATACGTCGGTACAGTAATGGATGACACACTGGAGCGCAGAACCAAGGAAACGAGTTTGATTCCCGTATCCTCCGAAGTTGACTAATCCTTTTACAAGGCGGCGGCATTCTTAGGGCGGCGTTGGTCAAATTATAACGTAATTAGAAACGTGCATGGCTGCCGACAGTTAAATTCGACTCCTCGTCATCATTCGTTCACACTGTGTTCGCAATCATACTGCGGCTTGTCATTTTGAAAAGTGAAATTTTTCCGGACGTCCAGAGTGGATGCAGTGTAAATGCTAATTGGCCATCTTGCTGTTATATGTAGGACGCTTTAAGTCATACACAGCTGCCGTACAATTTAATTAAACTGCGGTAATAACTCGTGATCCGTTCAAACTATGGCCTATTTGTAATCATCGCTGTGTCAGTTTTACATCAATAAACGAAGATTATTAGACCCATTAGCCACTTGACGGACACTATTGGTAGGCCATCAAAATAGCTAATCTGTCTCCGTTCTGATCCTCTTCGCCCTCAGCTTCAGTCAACTCTTCCCATTCAACAGTTGTGTCTCTTTGTAATCGACAGCCTCGACTCTGAACCACGATCTCTGATTTTTACGCGTTTTCAGGCACACGCTAAATTTAAGACTTACAACCTATAATTAAACTTGCATACAAAACGTAAACAGTGTGGTCGGAGCACGTCAGCAACTAATATGGGGACCGTTCGATAATCCGAAGGTTCGATAGTCCAAAGATTAATGTAAGCTAGAGAGTGCCTAGGGTTCGATAGTCCGAAGGTTCGATAATCCGAAAATCTTCGGACTAGACATTTTTTTCAGATTACCGAACCTCAATTCGGACTATCGAACCTTCGGACTATAGAACCTTCAGACTATCGAACCTTTGGACTGTCGATGCAGAACCACTAACATTTGCGAATATTAAAAATGCCATAACATTCACGAATATTAAACCCTCGAGTCACAAATTCTCGTTCTATGCAATATAGGCCTACTATGTTCAAGCTTCAAAGCTTAATAGATTTTAGGTTAAATGCTTCAACCAGGTTATGTTGACATTCCCATATATCACAGTATGCAACTTTCAGCTTTAACCAGACAGAAATCTTTATTTCTTTGTTTCCACAAATATTAATTAAAATAGTCATAATTACTTTAGGCACATACGCCTAAACATATTCAGAAACAGCAAAATTTATATTTCAATGATTCTATTCTATAAACGTCTATGCCAAAAAGGTCAAAAGTCTTGTCATAATGTGAAGCTGTGATCCTATTTGTCTTGTAAGACAAATACCCGTTTAATGTCACACTGCATCAACATTTTAAACTTTTATTCTATTAAATCTCTAAACATTTAAGTGCTACATTCCACAGTAATCAACAGATAGTCATTTGTGCAATGTCTTTATTTTGAACACTAGTATTCATTTCCTGTAAAGTTTCAGTGAATTATAGATGCTGAACAAAAAAGATCTTACATTAGTCATGTGTATTAGATGTACATGACTATAAAAGACTAGATGACTGCTCGTCCTAGGATGGTAAAGCGTAGTTCCTTTGCCCTCCCTTCCCACCTCCTTCTCCTCCCCTCCTCTGCTTCCCTTCTTCTCACCTTCTCTTCTCCTCCTTGCCCCCTCTGCTCAAACTTCCATCCCCTTCCTGCATCATTCATTAGATGGCACACGCATGCGATGACATTGATGCACTTTCTGCCTAGCAAATGAAGCAGTGGGAATCACATCCTGTCACAGAGCGACAAACATTTCTATTATTAATATGTAAAACAGCTATGCTACAATACATCTGTTGATAGCAATGCTTTTTTTCTAGGAATGCTTTTTTTCTAGGAAAAAATGTGCTCGAACATCAGTATTGTCGAAATTAGCAACCACATAAAATAAATTTGATAGGACACTATGATCACTATTTAAACACTTATAAATTTGAGAATGCAAAAAATTTTCACTTTAAAATTTGTGTTTATATTTTTATTTAATTTATTCATTTTCCAAATTAATTTTATTAAACTTTATTTTCAAATATATTTATTAATTTACAATGCCGATAACAGGCAACAATTGATATGGTGAAATATTTACCGTGGTCACATTTTATATAATACCAAACAGGAAGCACAGAGTTCGTCTGTTTACTGGTTTAGAAGTTAGAACATAACAGTCCAGTCAGGCATCTATAAAAAGCCAAAAACAAAACCTATAGTTTAAAAATCATTTTATGGCAGCATTGAACATAAATTGTGTGGCACCTTTTAACTTTTTTAGGAATTGAAAAAAGATGCCAGAACGCCGTTCCGGCGCGTTAGCTAGAAAACGCACTGGCTGATATAGTAACACATGACTACTTATATACTTATACAGACAATCTATACAGAGCAATGAGAGAATCATGAACATTTTGGAATCTGTAAATATCTGAAAGAAAATGAAGAAATGAAGAATCACGTTTGCAGAAGCAAGCAATGAAGTGCATACATTAGTTCTTTAGTTGAAGAACAAACATTCACTAATACGGTTCACACAAACCAGATAAGTGTTGAAGCTGTCACATAAATTAATTCTGGTTGAATATCTTCAACAAACTCCACACTTATAGAGTATACGACACAACAAGACAGTTTATTGGCCTGCTACCATCATTCTTGTACTTCAGCATTTACAAAGGCATTCATTCACCAGATTGTTGAAATTCTATTTCTGACCTCACACACAATTGTCTTTAATTACTGGTGACAAAGACAAGTAACAAAACTTGCTGTCACCACATATAATTTTTATCAGCAAGTTAAAAGTCTGCTGAAACATGTCGCAGTACACAGCCTAAAGACAAAAATAATAAAATAATAAGTCTCACAGTTTCACAATACACGCAAGCAACAGAAATCGGTCAATATTTTAAAGTTTTCTTCTTTAATGTGATTGATGAGTTTATAGCAGACTTGAAGAACAGAGTTTTCTTTCAGCAATTGGGTGTCGCATCAGTCACATTCATCAAAAACTTCAAAATCGTTGTAGTTGAATGGCTTTGATGATCCTGCCAAAAGAAGTGAAAACTGATGTGACTCTTTTAGAGAACAAAAAAATTACTTTCTATATAACAGATCTATTCAACATCTCTAAGTAATAACTAAGTAAAACCTCCAGATTTTCATTATGGTTTTTACTTCAAAGATGTACTTTGCATTTGATGAATGATTATGTGCCAAAAGGTCACACGGTAAGCAAGCAATAAATTTTGAAGTCCTGGGTTTCTGCTATTTGCCCTTCATCCCAGTCAGCAACAAAATTCACAGACAACTCTGTATAAACAGCTCATTCCAGCAAGGCATTCAAAAGCTTGACATGCTGGCATATGAGATTTTTACTCTTGACATGTCTGAAAGCAATTTGCTATGAAGCAACATACGACATACAGGAAACACAATTGTTTGACAGCATACCTAAATAGTAATTCCTCAGAGACAGCATGCCCCTACCATAATTCCTCAGAGACAGTATGCCTCTATAGCAATTCTTCAGTGAGACAGTATTGCATCTATAGTAATTCCTCCGAGATACAGCATGCATCCACTGTAATACCTCAGCGACACAGTATACCTCTATAGAAATTCCTCAGAGACAGCATGCCTCAATAGTAATTCATCAGAGAGACAGCATGCCTCAATAGTATTCCTTCAGAGAGACAGCATTACTCTAAAGCAATTTCTCATTTCAACTTAGCACAAACACGATTACAGCACACGAGTGAGAGGACATCGCTTAACATATTTGTGATTAAAGGCTATCAAGTTGTTGGCATACGTCTGACCTTCGAGCTGCAATCACAATTGTTTCAGTCTGGGAACTTTCAGGACTTACTAAGAGAGATGGCAGAAAGTGAATTACAAACCCCACCTTGCTCAAGATTGCTACAATGCCACAGAAATGTAACAATACCTCCTAGTTGTAGATGGCAGGGGGGTTAATGTTTCAACAAGTTGTATGATGGCTTTCCCAGTAACGTTTACCAGTAGCACACACTAGTCATTAAAGTGTGAAACTCATACAGTATTAGAAAAATCCTGATAGTTAAATGTCAAAAATAAAGGCCAACATATACCTTTAGCAACAGTTCCTGCTGGCTGTGCACTCTTGAAATTGGTGGCGGCCGACTGGGCAGAAGTTTCCTTACCCGCTGAAGGACCACTCTGCTGACCTCGTCCCATTGAAGTCCCCTTTGCCATGAACTGCAGCCTGATGCCAGAGCCCTCAGTTGAAGATGCAGCAGCCTCGGTTCGATTCTGCATCATGGTACCTGGTCTACTCATCACCTTATGATCAATAAAACCTTTTGCTCCAGACTTTAGAGCAAACTTGCCTGGACTCTGCATGTCTAGGGACTTTGTATTCTCTGATTTATCTGGCGAATCCCATATGCTGAGGCCAATTCCTCCTCTCGGTTTTTGAGGGCCAGTGCTTCTTCCAACATCAGCAGTAATCTGCACTTTAACATTCTGTCCCCCTTTCGCGCTCTGAAACGACCTGGGAGGACTTGGGTTTCTGGACAGCGGAGCTGGTTGCACAGAATTTGGTTTCTTGTCGAACATAATAGTTCTTTTCTCTTCCACTTCTTGCACGTTTGGCGAATTAACGTGTTGAGTGACCACCTTCGTCAGGTTTCCCGATATCACTTTAATCTGTATCTTTTCAGAATTAGTCAGGTCAGGAGACAGTTTTGTGTCTTGTACTAAAGAAGTGATCTTTATTCTCTTAATTTCAGGTTCTTGAAGAGGATCCACTGGTTGCGACCTCTTCAAACTTTCAGCTGTGTTTTCCATTTGCCTTTGCAGAAGAGCAGCCATCTTGTCATTCAAATACTGAACCTCGTATCCTGAATTTTCCTTCAAAAATTGCTAAAATAAAATGATAGCACATAAATGATTGATTAAACCGATATTTAAAAAAATAAAACTATCTACTATATCTTAACACCTAAATCCATTTTACAGTCTCACCAATGATTTAAGATAAACGGATTCAAATTTTAAAGTTTTTGGCAAATTCATCAGTAAAACGTCAACATAATGACAAGTAAGTGTTTGCATTGTTAACTTGATGTAAGTTTAACTGATTCACAAGTTGAATATGGGTGTGTGTCCTGTGTTAAACACATTTTTATAGGTTCTAATAAAATGTCTTCAAACATAAATACAAATACATTAGTTTAATTGCCTGATAACTAAGAAACCACATCAGAAGATTACAGACATAAAAAGATCACAATGACAATTTACAGGCAAAGTTATGGCACAGAGTTAACAGTATATATATATATATATACATATATATATATATGCTATATATATACATATATATATATGTGTATATATATATATAAACATGGATTTAACTGCAAATGTATGTATGCATATATATTAGAGCTGTTCCGATTAATCGGCTGGCCGATTATAGAGATATCAGCAGTATCGGATATCGGCGCCGATATAAAAACTTATTTTTTTTATTTTATAATATTATTTTCAGTCTATAAAAGCAAAATGACGACAGCAACATCACTGGGTCTGTGAAGGACGGCATTTCGTTCCGTTCAATAATCGGCAAAAAGTGATATTGGTACAGCTCTAATGTATATATATACTGTATGCATGTAATCATCCAGGTACAAATATATTACATGAATCACAGCATGTATATAGTCCCTATCATGAATATCTCAAACTGATTAGTACAGGCATGTACAATCAATGTAACAAGATGTAACAACGTTACACTGAAAAAGATGTGCTGTTGTCTAAAACAGTAAAACAGTTGGTAAAACAGTAAAATTCTGTTGGGATTGAAGAAAGTCCCTTGCCAGAGTCAAAGCATTGAGGATATTGATGAAAGAAATTTAGAGGCTTCTGCAGACTAGAATTCACTAGAGGAATATACCTACCAATGTCTTAAAGCATTTCCCACAGTCACATCCCCTAGTTTCCAACAGCCTGCATTGTATGAGAACCACTTCCTGTACTGTCAGTTAGTAGTTCAAATTTGGTTGTGCCACAATATATCAAATTTAGTGATATTAACATAGTCGTTCACATAAGCTTTAATACTAGCATAATCAGTTCTAAATTGTTCAGTATTCAAGTGTGTGCTTTGCAGTACTGTTAATTATTCTTGATAGGACAACAGACAAGAATAAGGGCAGTTGTTAGTTACACCACATTTACTCTTTGTAATATATCAGCAATTACACAATTACAACAACAAAAGTTCATGCCCAAGTGCTTTAACTGAAAAGTTGCTTCAAATTTCTATTCAGTCTTGAAATCATACGAGTCTACAGCAACTGCAGAAAGAAGCACAATCTGGCATTTACCTTAAATTTGTTGTTATGTGAAGAACTCTTCAGATGAGCCTCAGCATGAGCATTGTCTTTGGAAAATTCATAGCAAAGGGAACAGAAGAATGCCTGAAGTGGCATAAGAAATTCATCACCTGAAAAAAGAAGACATTGAATATCAACTGACACTGTGTTCAGATTATCAGAGCCAAATCAATAAACAACATGAATACATACAGAATGTAACTTGTATCTATGGAGTATCTCAGCAAACTTCCAAAGGTAAGTATCTATAAAGTATATCAGGAATACACACAGAATGTAGGTATCTATGGAGTATCTCAGGAATACATACAGAATGTAAGTATCTATGGAGTATCTCAAGAATACATACAGAATGTAACTTGTATCTATGGAGTATCTCAGCAAACTTCCAAAGGTATTCTTATATCTGCAAATGATGCTATAATCCTAGAAGAATTACAATGTAAGCTGCAGTCAATTTTTTACATAAGTTCAGTTTCAACATCCATACAAAGTCTAGCACTCAACTTTCAACACATTATCTGAACTCTTTCGCACAAGAAATTCCAAAACATATCTATTTGATTTTGGCAAATAATGACTGTTTTCTAAATT
This sequence comes from Bimastos eiseni, assembly GCA_959347315.1. Taxonomy (NCBI): domain Eukaryota; kingdom Metazoa; phylum Annelida; class Clitellata; order Crassiclitellata; family Lumbricidae; genus Bimastos; species Bimastos eiseni. Next base: position 34,265,780 of record OY365811.1, on the reverse strand, counting down.
TTTAATCAAAATTAAACTTAGGGCTATAACATGTCCACTCAGTGGATGACACAAAAATGATATAAGTCTCAAATTCATTCATTCATTACAGAGATTTATATAGCACCCCTTCAAGGCTACTACTTAGGAGCTCTCCCAACTCCAACACATTCAAAAAGAACAGTTTTAAGTCAGGTATAAATGAGTCTTGGACCCTTGGCGACAACTGCAACACCAACGGAAGCATGTTCCAGAGCGGGGCCAACCACTGAGAAAGCACGATTCTGTTTGGTAGTTGTACGGGTATATGGCACAATGAGCATGCCCCGCTCAGTAGAGCATAGAGAACGGCGACCCAGTGCACTCAAAATAGAATAACAGAGATCGCAAAGATAGGCAGAGGCGAGACCTAGCAAGGACCACCATACCAAATATCTGACAGTCACTAGCAAAGAAAAGTATGGACATTGATCCAGTAATCTGTTTTACATTGATAACAGAGAATTCTGTATTACCATCAATGCAATCACCCCAGCAACCCACTTATACAACAGCCATAGGAAACTAGAACATCAATCATCTTGCCTGCATCACAGACAAGATTATGCTGTATAGTATTCTTACATTAAAACATAACAAGGCTACACTGTTGGGTCAACACATTTCAAGTTTTTGTTCAATATAGAGAAATTGAAAGCGAGTGGCTATATATAATCATTAAGTATTTAATTACATTTTTGTCAAATAATTACCTCTTGCTGGAGCACTAAGAACTCCACTTTGGCTAGGTACCTTTGGTCCAGATGGTGGTTTGGATTTGTTGTAGCTTGGATCAAGCATCTAAAGCAGGCACCATATACTAGTCAGAAATGTTCATTCAAGCGTTCATCAAACAACACTAATGCATGAATAAAAGAAATCAGGCTTCTCAGCATATTCTATGTGTTTCAACATAGACATTGTAGAAAAATACACTCTAATTAGTTGCATTTATATAATAGGCAAATTTGTATATGAAAAACTATTAGGTATAAATAGCATATTATAGGCAAGATAACATAAAAGTCAACTAAAAATAAAAGGTACAAGTATGAAAAGTCTGGTCAACAGCATAACACATCAATCATTCACTATCTCCCATTCTCAGTTATGTCTAATAGGTAGATAATACATAATAAACATAATATAATCATTGTTCCTCAATCAACAGTATAGCTGATAAGGAGTTTCAAATCAGCAATGGTTTCCATAAAAAGGTAGATATATTCTATCACAGTACCACTCGGTAACTAATCACCGATTATTAGCCTAATATGTCAAACATTTCCCAAGTAGACTTACTGTTTGATGTTGATCAGAATGCAGATGTTGGCACAAAGCCAATATATCAGTGAACATCAGATTACATTTTCTGCACCACAGATTCCCTCCATCATAGTAATCCTCTGCTCTGATATACATGTTGACGGCCATTTCCAAAGCACATTTCTTTTTTTCATCCATGATTTTCTCCATGCTGGAAGGTCCACGCATGGACTCAGTCTGCAGTTCTAAACCCTTACTAGTTTCTATAGCTTTTCCAGATACTGTTGACCTGCTTACATCCGTTTTGCTCTTTTCTACAACTTCCTTCTTCAACTCAACTTCAGATGGGTTTGAAGCTTTTGAACTTGAATATTTGGCTGCCATAATATTCTCTTTTTCCAAGTCACTTGACTTTTTGACCGTTGAATTTCCACTCTGACTTCCTGAAGTTTTTGACTTCTTAACATCTACAGATTTGCTGCGACTTCTAGCCTTTCTATCTCTTCGTGACTGTGGAGACTTGCTTTTGCCTTGCCAACCAGATCGCAATCTATCAGTTCTTCTGGACTGTTCGGCGCTTCTAGAACGGCTTCGGCCATGCCTGGATGACGTTCTTCGGTTTCCATAACTATTATAGCTCAAGTTACCTACATTTCTATTTTTATAATTTGTCCACTTAGGGTCACGACTCTTAGACCTTTCGCGGCTTCTGTTTCGAGTCACTGTTTTATTGCGGGAAGAACTGCGTTTCAATTCTCCAGAGGATTTTTTGTTTTTGTCTGTGATATCCTTTTTTGTACTCCTGTGTTTGCTTCTACTCCGCGACCTGCTATTGCCAGTTCTTCCGCTGGTACTACTGCTACTACTAGAAGAGGAACTCGATGAACTGCTGCTGCTACTGCTGGAACTTCTACTTGTAGATTTACGTTTTACACTCTTTTTCACTGGCAAGGTTTTCTCTGTTTCTTTTGGCTGAACTGACTGACCCTGAAAAATAACAATACAAATGAATTCTAAAAAAGTATAGAAATGTATTTCCAGTCACTAAATAAGTAATTTAAAAACTAATTTAAATTATGATGGCAACTATAGTAATCGACTCAAAATATAATGACAAGAATATTTAAGCAGTTCTGCTACTTAAAAAGTACCTGCAATTCTTCCAATGATTTTCCAAGATCCAAGTAGAAAAATAAATGTCTCTCTTTCAAGTTTTAATTATGATTAAGCAAATAATAAACTAATCTCAAGATATTTGAAAGTTCTATCTGTAATACAACAGTCTTATGCTATAAGATCTAATGTTTACTTGCAATCTTAAAAGGTTTTAAAATCTGGAAACAAAGGTCCTTCAGGGAAATAGATATAAAGCAACTACTTTGACGCTGTTTCAACAGCTATAGCTTAAATAATCACAGTATGCCGTAGTTAATTACATACAATTTGAGGTATTTATCAAATGCATTTATATCAGAATGAGCAGTACTCACTTGTGACCCATCTGGCCATAAGGAGGCTTAAGTTGCAAAACACGTTAGTGAGATAATTGCAAAAATGTGAGAAAAAGTTTTTTCAATTTCTTGTATTTTACAGAAAATTATACACAAATAAATATACATTACACACATAACAACTAAAATTCTTTTGATCAGATTGATCACACATTTTAAATTATCAGCTAGTAAATCATGTGGTAATCAATCAACTGTAGTTTGCATAATGCAAACTAAAAACATTTCTAAAACCCTTGTTGATGAAAAGTTGTCAGAGATCTTTCACACAGCATATAAAAATCATCACAACTCACTACAGTCTCGTGTTTATTAATCTTACATTTATTGCCACATAGAACAAACAGAAGCAAGAACATTAACTTCTTTGGAATAACTTTATTCATTAGCGGTTTAAGTTCTTTTGCTGTTATTAACAATCTTCAAACTTCACAGTCAGAACTATTCACTATAAGTCCACCAAAAAGACTCGTTTTTTCTTGTTTAAAAAATCAACTTCTGCCAATACATGCCAATGTTCAGAAACTTCAGGTAAACCATCTGAATCTTCTTTTTCAACACAGTAATTACACATCATAGTTCAAAATAATTGAAAAACATGTGCAGCCCTTGGCCAGAGACTGCTGCGAGTGTTTTAGCTAGTTGGAGACTTTCAATATCCACGGTCTTGAAACGTCTGTGATACACAAAAACAATAAACCTCTTATGTTGCTTCGTTCTTTTAGAAATTTATTTCTAAGATTGTTTCAGAATATGTTCATGATAAATAGAGAAACAGTATTCGAAGTTTGTCAAACTTCAAACACTCCACAATTCTAGGTGTGATATTATATATAAATATATATATAATATATATATATATGTATTGTATATATATATAAAAGAAGTCTGCACTTAATAATTAATCACAAGACTTCTGGATTGTTGTTTGCAATTTTCAAATCAAAATACCTAAAAGAATTAATAAAACAATAACAAAGAGTCATCACTTACCGATGTTCCAACAGCAACTCACAAGTTCGAATTTACAAAAAACCAGTCCTTCCAGCAAAAACAACATTCAGCACTTAAATGCACAGCACATGTGCCATAGATCTTTCACTTTGCAGACGTACATTCAGTTAGAACCAATGCCAAATGTTCTAGCAAAACTTAGAAGTCGTATAATCAGAACATAGTCCCTTGAAAAGTCTGCCACCATGTCTCTGCAAAAAAAATGCTGCATCTAAAAAATTACATTAGCACAGATCAATAAATGCAAAAATGCAGTTGCACAAATAATTCCTGCCATAACAATTGGGTGCTGAATATCAAAGCACAATTGATATATTTTATAAAGTCTAAGTAAGAATGGCATAGGTCAGTGTTTCCCAAACTTTTTGGTCCCGGCCACCCACTTTGGACAATCTCGGAATTCCCACTAGTAACCCGCTCCCCAAACGCGAATGATATCGAGTCTAAATTTAAGCATCATTTCAATGTCAATTTACAATGCATGCATTGAATATACTCAATATAATGAACAGACAACAACGGTCAAGAGAACAGTTCAATTTTGTTTTTATGAATATAATTAAACTATTTTTAACAGACCTGAAATGTGGCAATCCACTTGCCAAGACACTGTGATTAACTTTTGGGTTGCGACCAGAGTTGGGGAAACAATGCCATGTAGGTAATTTAGTTTCGACATTGTACAGGAGAGAAAACAATTAAGAAGTTCATATTTGCTTATCTGAAGCATGATAAGGTAAATATAAACAATGCTACATGGTGCCTAACTTTAATCTGAACATGAAACGAAAATATGACAGCAGATGAATATTCAACTAAAATTTTAGAAAACATAAAATAGACTAAATTACTTACATCGACAATTGTCTTTTTGAAATGACGCAAATACGCTGCTTCCAAAACACGCACGAAAACATATTCCATCTCAAACGAATACTTCTTGACAATACATTAAAATTATTGCTCAACTGACATAAAGTACTTACTAACTAAACCAAAATATTGCTTTCTAATGAAGCACAAAAAATATTTGGTTCAGTTGGAAATCCTTCTAGACATGAAAACCATATTCAATTGTTCAAAAAAAAATTATGGGCACCTAAAGGACATACATGTAAGTAAATGGGACATCATGTAGGACAGATTGACGTGAGGAGTAACATTTTGTCATAGCATAATGCTACATGACACCTTTTAACTTTGAATTATGGATCCAATTGAATTGATCTAATTCTGTCTGGAAACTATGACACAATGCCCTAGAAAATAAACACACATTTCAAATTTTCTAAAATGTTCATTGATCTTTTCAATGGTAAAAACAGATCACAAAGCAAATTTCTTTTCTCAGTTATCTGATGTCAAATTTATATTTACTTCAGAATCCAAATTAGGGCTGCAATCGAATATTTGCTTTGTATTTGCTTTGAAGCCGAATAGGTGGCCAAATAGTTATTCAGTATTCGGCCAAATAGTAGCGGTCTAACTGCATACGAGTAGTGGTCACACGACATCTGTTTCTGTAAAAGCTGCGGCGGCTATTATATAGAGCGGACTGAAGTAATTCTCTACTGCCTGGACCACAGATCGCAGTGTCAGTCATAAGTTTAGTTAAATAAGATAGTTCCACAGGTCAGAAGAATGGAAAAATTACATATAGTTAGCTGTTTACTATTACTTTATGTATTAAATTTACTGAATTGAAACATTTGCTTACATTTGAAATTTTTACATATGTCGGTAGACTTACTTTGTACACTATTCGTATTCAGCCGAATAGTTGGTCCAATTATTCATATTCGGCCGAATAGTGAAAAACGTCTTTTTGGCACAGCCCTAATCCAAGTTATACTTCCCCACCTGTTCACATAGTCCTTTTCAAATTTAGCAATTACAGAATTTCAAGGATCTATTTCATACATTACGGTAATAATACTAGATAAAGATCATATGCACCAGGTTGACACTGATGGTTGTTTGGTCATGTTAAAAGGTCTGATGAGTGGATTTCAAATAAAGCATGTATGCAAGCAAGATCCAAAATATAAAGGAAAAAATTTTCAAGGTTGGAGGAACAGCAAGACCATGACTACATATGAAATAAGTCTTTCATCACAAACAACTGAAATGAATGGAAATCATTCATTCACCACATCACCAACAAAAAGTAATAATATTACATAAGTATTTTCATACCAGGATATTGCTTTCCAGCACATATCGTAAGGATCGAGACAGTTGGTTTTGAATTTCAGCCTTAAAACCTATACTAAGTGTCCTGCCAAAGCATCAGTTCAACTCAGAATAGAATCAAAATGAGGAATCACCTATTGACCAAATTGCAGTCAAGGAACACCTATTTCTCACAGCGGCAAGTTTTTGGGCGAAGGATCTGCTCCCACTCAAAGTTTATGATGTTTGAAATTTGCACACATTTATAGAAACAATGCAAGATGAAGCACAGACAATTTCTGCCTGCTCTAAATTATAACAATAGAAACACAGCATTTGCAGCATTATCCAGTAATTAGACACTCTGAAACTAAAACTATATTTACAAAATCAAATCGCAAAGCCTTATACATTGCAAATATTCTCTTTAAAGATTTGTAGCACAAATCATTTCAACCATAAGAACAGAACATTTTCACTAACCTTAGATGTGGTACTGATCGTTTTTTGACTGTCAGAAGTAGATGTCGATGTTGGTACAACCGCCTTTGTTTGTGGGCTTGAAAGAGAAGCTGTACTGCTAGTCACGAGGCTCACTGTTGAAGAATTCATGGAGTCACTGGTAGTTGGCAACATCGTAGATTCTGGGACAGGTAGAGAAGCTGCTGCTGTAGTAGACACACCTGTCTTGCCCACTGGCAACACATCATCCAACTGATCGCCTTGAAGATACTGCTCTGTCAATTCCTTGGTTGCCTTATGCAGAGCCCAAAGATGATCCTCAATTTCTGACTGCATCTGCTTGTTCTCTTTTAGCCTTAAGTCTCTCTCTTTGCTGGCAGCTCTCGTCTGAAGATCGCTGCGCAACTGCTCCAGCTTCTCCCACTCGTGCTGCAGCAAATTGATGTTTACCAGCATCTCTGCTTTGCTTGACTCAAGCTTTCTTATCTGTGCTTTAGTCAATTTGGGTTTGACAACAGTCTTCTCATAGGTAATTTTCTGGTCACCAGAAGAATCTTTAGGCCTACCAATGGCATTATCACCCATCATCTTCTGACCAACCGTTGGCATATCCTTCGGCCAACTAGACGCATCAAGATGAGTCACCTGCTGATCAACTGGTACCTCCTTCGGTTGACTGCTTGTATCACTACCAGTATTCTTCCGTTCTGCTGCTGGAGCAGATAAAGCTACAGCAACATTCTCAGTTTCCATTTTGTCTGCATGACTTCCACCTTTCTGCCGTAGTCCACTGTTGATTTTCTGCAGATTTGCCAATTCTGTCTGTAGTGCTTCAATGTCAGCCTTCATCTGTTCTTTGCTTCTGTCCGATTTGTTTCCCTGAACAGCAGTCAGTTTTGTCAACTCCTTCGCAATAACGCCTAATTTGTCAGCTGGCGTTAAAGACCCTCGAATCGTTGCATCAGGCTTTGAAGTGCCTTTTGCATCACTGCTTTCAGCAACTTGAATTCTGTCAATCATAGTTAAGTCAATCATAGTTGAAGGTGACTTAGAATACCTCGACAACTGACTGAAACTCTTCTCAAAATTCTTTCTATTTTTCCCACCAGATCTTCTGTCTTTATTGTCAGATTCAGACCCAGACGATACGGATTCCCTGCTGCACAGTGACATTCGCTCCGAACTTCTTACGCCTTGACGATCATTTCCTCTTTCTCGAGACATCCTGGAACTACTTTGCTCTTCCTGTTGATTTCGAGTCCTCTTTCCATCCCCTTTAGCCTCATCTCTGCTGTTTAACTTACGCAGAAACTCCTCAGTACTCTGTTCCCAGCTGGAATCTATGTTACTTCGATGCTTTGTAGCTTCCAATTCTGACTTTACCACCATTGCGATCTCTTTTTCTTTTTCTGGTTTTAGCAAACTACCACTAGTTACTATTAACCGACTAATGTCAGCATCTTTTTGTGGCTTCCCTAATTGAGCAGAACGAGGTACAAATTGCGGAGGATGATTCTTCATGAGCGTAGAAGCCAAATCTGTCTTCCCTTCATCAACCGCTTCAGCAGGCTGTAGATCACCAACAGAGGATGCATGCTTCTTCTCCAACTCAAATCCTGCAGTCTTAGAAAGTAGGTCTATCAAAGGGTTTTGCTGTGATGAAGTTTCGGTGCCGTCTTTAACTTTTAAGAGGCCCTGGATCAACCTTTCTGCTAAAAACTTATTTTCCTCATCCAACTGATCTTTATCTTGTTCGTCAGCTTCTCTTCTTGTCTTTTCTTCTTCCAGCTTCATCCTTTCAAGGGTAAATTGCTTTTTCCTTTCCTGTTCCTCTTTTACTTGCTTTCCATCATCATCCTTCTTAAGTTTTTCCTGCATCAGTTTACGGAGATCACCATCCAAATTAATGGTCTGTAGAATTCTGTCTACTGTCGAGTTCAGATCAGAGCTTTCACTCGGCATCCGTATGGACGACTCATCCCGAACTGAAGACTCAGGCAAATGTGCCGCCCTTAAAAGCATTTGGACTGAAGAATTTTCTTGTGATGACTGACCTTGATATAAAGTCGTAGACAGTTTTAGATCAGACCAGTGGCCACTTGAACGAGATGAAACTGGCGATTGGGAACTACACACATTCTGTGCCTCAGATATAATGCTTCTGACAGGATCTTCGTGCTTAGAATAGCTCAACTGGCCAGATGAGGCCCGACTCTGACTCCTGTGACCCAACGACGAGTCAACATAAGACATCCCATCCCTCGAAGAATCAGACTGTCTACTGGTGTCAGGACTTTGCTTGGATACAAGCCTCAGAACATTTCTTAGAATGTCAGAAGTCATGTCAGAAACCCGAGGACCTTGATCACCAACCGATCCAGGCGTCTGTTGCTGATAGCCAGATGACAAAGAGTAAGTGGATGAATGCGACCTAAAATCACTATCAGGATTTCTCTCTGGTATGTAGCTAAGCAAGATATCAGCTTCAGAAGGCTTGGCCGGTTCCTTATTGCTGGAACTACTGTTGCCATAGAGAAATTCATCTTCGTCATCCACATCATCAATGTTTCCAAAAGATGATAATCCTGTCAAAGGTGCAGGACGATTATGCTGAGATGGACCATGGTCTGTCTTTGTATGCCAAGGACTTCCAGCAGAGTTGTAATCTGGCCATCTGTCATCGGTACTCGGACCAGATGACTGGTCAGCTTTAACGCCTGAAGATGGAGCGCCATGGCTTGCAACAGATGAATATAATGAATCCTCACTAACAGGAGGGAAGTTCCTTGACTTACCAGATCCAGTTTGGTTTACAACACCCTGACGACCACTGCCATCACCAGTAAGAATGTTGTCATACCTTGTTGCTTGTACAATTGCAAGGGTGTTTCTTAGCCTCGACAATAATTCTTCTTTTCGGCTGGCCATTGCTAAGCAAAAAAAGCATTTCATCGATAAGTAAAGACAGAGTTGCTGCAACGCAGAGGCAAAAATGCTATACCGCTGCTGCACTTTGGAAAGAATATGAGACAATCACATATGAACTAATGTACCATGTACTAAACATAGGAGACAATCAGAAATAAAGGAGACAATAAGAAGGGGCCGTCCACATATTACGTACGCAGCGAGGGGTGGGGGGGTTTAAAATTTCGGCCATTTTGCGTACGGGTGCGTATGGTGGGGAGCGGATCCTGAAAATATGTACGTAGGGAAATATAATTGTCTAATTATGACGTCCACAATACAGAATATGAAAATCAGAACTGTAAACCTAATCACAGACTATATTCCTGCTTAATCAATTTTATGTAGCACTAAAGCAGTTTCCAATGCAAGTGTTGTTAGTGTTTTATTTCTTCATAACAGTTAACAAATTTAAGCTGTTAAATATGATGCTTAACAAAACTAAATAGCCTGTGATAAAATCAATGTCATATAGATGTTTTTAGCATTTAACCTTTGCAATGGGGAGGGGGAGGGGATAGAGCTAAAATGTATGTACGCAAGGAGGTAGGGGGTCGACGAAATGTACGCGCGGTGCAACAGGGGGAGGGGTCCGAAAATTCGATTTAAAAAAAAAATAGTATGTGGGTGGGCCCAAATTAAAAGAAAGCCAACACATGAGAAAGGCAGCACTGGTAAAACAAGCCAAAATACATTTTAAAAAGTATAGTGCTCTGGTAAAATGTGACTTTGTCCTTCCAGCTACTCATCTTTTTAGATCTGCTTGACAGTAAAGTCTTTGGGAAGTTTAATTTTAAAAATGCTCCCTCTTTCTGCTCATATCCAGCTTAAAGCCCCAAAGTAGCACTGCAACTCAATATCAATTTTTAATTTAGCTTATTGATTTCAACATAAAAATGAAAGTAAAACATCATGACAAATAGATTACAAACATGAGTTTAAAGTATTTTAATAGGTGGCCGATCTCCGCGAGTGGATGTTAACTTCTGGACAACGGACATATTGCCCCCGAACACATTCCCATGCTAGGAAAAATTGCCTCTGATGCAAATTTGATATGCCCACATTTCCTTAATAAAGTCAATTTATTCCCAAAACTCATGATTAAACACGTCATTGCTATGAACTGTAGATTGGAAATGTCACCATGTCTGCCACATTGTCTTTTGAGTTTTATAGAATCACAAGTCTTAGTACCTCACTGTTCCGTTCATGATCAACAACTGAAAGCATAAAGTTTCTACTGTGCTGCTTTCGGGATCTACATCATTGCATCTGAATTAAAGCACCCAGAACTTTCAAAACTCAGGCGCTATGAGATTCTAAAAATTGTATTACATTACAACCTAGCAGTCATGAACAAGTCAACCGTCTTTATCAGCTGTTGCTTTCAAAAACAAGTAAAGCGACCACATGCTACTAAATTACCTAAAATTATCAAAACTAGTTTTACTCTAAATTACGTGAAATCCGAAAAAATAACACTAAAAATTTGACATTGTCTTGAACATAGCTTTCTATTTAATAGCACGGATTATATTTTATTGGTAGAATATGCAATTGATGACGTACGAGACTCCAGCTTCGTGCAAAACGTAGGTAAGTAAATATGTATTTCGTACTCGCATTTAGTAAGCTCGACATTTCGACAACGCCAACAATAGCGAAGTTGCTGGAACCAGCTTAACACAGGCGCTAAATCAAAATAATCATAAGGCAGAAGAGGGTCAAGATTCAGAGTCAGGCAGTCAGACGGCTAAGGAGGATGGCGTTTAGAGTTGAAAATACCAATTAATGTTGAGACTGTTCGAGAAATAGGAGGAATCAGGATAAGATTTGTGAAAGCCATGGGCAACACGCCTACTTATTCACGAGTGCAACACTGAATCAGATGTGTTGTCCAAAGCAGAGGCGCGTTTACAGGAAACGGGGCCCTAGGCCCAAACATTTTGGGACCCTCTGAATTTATGCACTGAATACGAGGGGCCGTCTATAAATGACGTCGCGCACCAATTGAGGGTTCATACATCTGTGACGATTTGCGAAGGTGAGGAAGCCTGAGACATGTCACATCACGTCGTCACACAAATATCGAAATACGCAACTTATTTATTTAAAAATTTCACTCAATTGAACAGTGAGCCGGCTTGTGGTGGTGAAGTGGCTCATACCAGCTAATCAAGCCAAAGTGATATTTGCATTAACAAAGCAATTTTGAATTACCACAGTACACTTGTCACGTGAATGCTTAGCTGCAATAATAGAGAATCTAAATTATTATATTTTAAATATTTCAAGCGTGAGACGTTATTTTGTATGAAAAGTTTTCATTGTTTTGGGGCCCCTGAGATGTTATTTGTATGAAACTTTTTCATTCATGTTGGGGCCCCTGAGACATTTTTATTTTGTACTTAATGTTTTAATCACTTGGGGGCCCCAGAGATTTTATTTTGTATGAAATGTTTTAATTCATTTGGGGCCCTTGAAATGTTATTTTGTAGTTTGTTTCCATTCATTTGGGGGTCCTGAGATGTCATGTTGTATTTAATGTTTTCATCTATTTGGGGGCTCCCTGAGATGTTATTTTGTATTTACTGTTTCATTCATTTGAGGGCCCCTGGAACGTTATTTTGTATTTAATGTTTTCATCATTTGGGGGCCCCCTGAGATTTGGGGGCCCTAGGCGTGCGCCTATAGGTAAACGCGCCATTGGTCCAAAGGGTAATTCATGAGAGGTCTAGGCCCGGTTGCCCGAGGGGTCAGATTAGCTGAAAAATCTCATCTCGTTAGTATGCAGGTTCTCTCAACATTGCGTTCGAGGACGAAGCGAGTAGGTAACACACTTTAAATTAGCCAGAATACAACTAAGACATGGTAAGGGTTGTGACTGGGAAGCACAGAGGAGAAAAGGGATGAATCCGCCATGTTTTAATACTTATGTTCAACTATTCACACAGAATTAGACATTACCCGCTGGGCAGCCTCGAGCTATCAAAAGTGAATTTCCAGCAGGTCATCATTGATAATATACATATATATAATATATATATATATATATATATATATATATATATATATATATATATATATATATAATGATCACACACACGAACACACCCACATGTATACACAGTGTTACACACACATTAAAACAAAAGACCAAAATCCTTTGGCAAGGAATACAGACTAAACAACAACACAGGTTTTCATTGTTTCCAGACAGTAGTTTATAATTTACTAATGTCTGTACAGGAGACATATAACAACTAAGGTTTGATGAGCAAAAATCATTGTACAGCTACATAAATTATACATACATGCTTTGTATATACACACTAAAACTAATTTCTTTAATTAACCTTAAATTCTAAATAAAACAAAAGTTATTTTACAGTGAAACCATTGTTTCAATATAGCCCGTTATTTTCTTAAATCGCTCAGTTAGAACATCAGGGTAGGAATTGAACCCAGTGCTGCACTTTTTGAGGATGTCAACAGCTTACTACATGTACATAGCCATCCATGAGATATGTTCAAAATCAATAGAAATTAAACATAATAATATATGCAATGTATACAGTATATGTATATATACATCAATCGAGGCAGATTAATTAATACACTCTGGACAATTAAGCACATAAATGGTACATTTGCAGCAGCTTTAAGATTTCTCAAAACCCACCAACATAAAATACATGTAAATGTCTAATCACACAGCCAAGTGAATGGATGTATATCTTTACCTACACTTAACATTTAAGATTTAACAGCCGACTTAATAAACTGTCAAAACAAAAGGTGATGTCTACAACAGTAGCCTAGCACAGTTCAACTGCATCTTAATTAGTTGGATGGTGTACAACTCCACACCACTCCTCTGCCTCTGAAGAGGTCAATGGGTTGGAGTACTAAAGTTTTCGGTAACTTACACATCTGCCAGTGAAACTGATCACCCGGATAGCAGAAACCATCGTAAGACTTAGCACCGAAATCATCGGAAGATCCCATATCCTTGCAGGTTACAAGTTGCAAAAAAAATAATTTATATGGACATGGTTTACAACTTTAAAGCCTATGAATTAACAGCTCAAAATCAGAGGCATCACATTTCACACAGTTCCTACAACAAAAGCTTTCACTAACATCGCTTGTCAAATTATATACCACTATGGTTGAAGTAAGATTAACATTACGAAGCAAGGTTAATATTAGGAATATTGAACTTGGATGTTGGCGGGGAAGCCATTTTATCAAACCCAGCAAAATGACCATGTTATGGACAATAGAACTTGCATCTGAAACCTCATTTCTGTTTTAAATTCACAACCATTTTTTACTAAGCAACAGAAGATGGCCTGCACCACCGAGGAGTTCTCATGAAGTTGCATTATATAAGGGGCCGCCCACAAATTACGTACGCAGCGAGGGGAGGTTTTTTAAAATTTCGGCGATTTTGCGTAGGGGTGCGTATGGTGGGGGGAGAGTACCCGAAAATATGTACGTAGGGAAATATAATTGTCTAATTATGACGTGCACAATACAGAATATGAAAATCAGAACTGTAAACCCAATCACAGACTATATTCCGGCTTAATCAATTTTATGTAGCATTAAAACTCTTTAAAATGCAAGTGGTGTTAGTTTTTATTTCTTTAAAGCAGTTAACAAACTTAAGCTGTTAAAATATGATGCTTAACAAAAATAAATAGCCTGTGGTAAAATCAATGTCTTATAGATGTCTTTAGCTATTCAACCTTTGCAATGACGGGTGGGGTGGGGTAGAGCTCAAATGTATGTACACATCGGGAGGGGGTCCACAAAATGTACGCGGTGCAACAGGGGGAGGGGTCCGAAAATCCGATTTTTCTGCGTACATAATATATGGATGGGCCCTAATGTGTCAATACATCACAATCTTATCTCACACATTTCTGCTACGAACACATTACGATGTCTGCCAGGAATTCTACATTTCAAACTGATAAATCAAATACACCAAAATGAGATCAGAAATCAATGGGAAACCTGTGCCAGTTATCACAGAGATTCCCATTTCCACAGTTCAGTGTTTCATAACTTTTGTCGTAGATATCCAGAGCATTCAGCAGCGAGCGAGTTTTACTCAGGTCCAAAAGTCATTTGTCCTGGACCCCCCTTCTTCATATACCTCCTAAACTTCTTGTGTTTTGCACTATCAGCCAGTTCTTCACGTTGTTCCTCTTCTTTTTTGGCTTTCCACCTCTGGAAAACACATAATAATCATGTAATTAAAACATAAGTTGGAGCACAAACCAAGGCAAATGTCTACTTTTAAAGGTAGGTTTGTCTTAAAGGCTTAACTCCGGAGTCGAAAACCAGACCACCGCCCATCTAATCAATATGCAGCTGCTTACTTCCAATAGCCTTACAAGGCCCAAGGATCTTCAATCTCATGTATAGTAATAGCAGCCGGCTAATTGAAATGGCAACAATTGGTCCGGTCTTTACGAATAGACAGTCGTGCACCAAAACGTCATTGACAGGAAGAAAATGATTATTCATTGGCAGTTTGTCGTTAAACAGGTCCTGGCAGTGCTCAGCCTTTAACTATTAGCCGATGTTAAAACTGATCAGCTTTTATGTCACCCTTTCTTTCAACTTTACACATAATGTGATACCTGTACACAACAGGTCGTTAAGATAATACGACAATTTTCAGTGTCCGGAAAGGGACCAATGAAAATAGCTAGTAAATATTCAAATATTTATCAAATTCAAAAACCGTTTTAATACTGAGATGATTTTCTGATACTGGTTAAAGCAAAACCTATTAGCTTTCAAAATCAGATTTAAAACTTCTGCAGAATACTTAACTAAAAGATTTAATTAGAGCTCACATCAAATTTCTCTTTCACCCATAACTCTTCTTTAACAAATTCTTCTTTGTCACGGTCTTCAAGAGCCTGTCAAGAAATCAATTCAAACCAGAAGTTACCTTTTATGTTAGAATTAATAGTACCAAATGAATCTCACAACTTGATGTGGGCAAGAAAAATTTGCTGCACATAAAGTCTAGTCAAAAGAATAATGAAATGCCTGTTTAATTAATTGATTAGCAAATCTAATCAATAAATAACCCATCTTTAACGAACATAGCTGAAAACGATACTTGATAAAAACATAAGTGGAAATTCAGGCCATCAAGTATTATGGGAAAAATAACAACATTTATCAATAAAAAGTAAGGAGCCTTGAGATAATTAATATTAGAACTTTAATTCAAACTGAAATGTTGCATAAAATGAGAATGAGGTGCTTTAAGCTGATTAATTCTCAACATTTAATTCTAATAAACACAGATGATGAAATCAACCACAGCTAACAATTACCTCCCACTGCAACTGAGTGATGCGGAGGTGTCGTCTTATAAGGTACTGCTTGTCTGGTTCAGTGTATTCGTGCCGACATATGCCGTAATTCCAGAGCCAGGTCATATACCACATTACATATCGTGTAACGTAATACGGACTACAGAGCAACTGAAGCCACAGGATATCCAGGATGTTAGGCTTACGGTATCCACCTCTGTTGTGACAAAAAAAGAACATCAAACAGTTATGATTTTCATTTTTCATATAAGCTTGCAAATGCATGATCACTTCAAAGCTTTAATGACCAGCATCATTGATTATGCTTTATGTTTCACTATGCGCTGGTCATTAAAGGATTAAGGTACTCTTACAAGGAAAATATCTTCAATGCAACGAACAAGAAAACATAAGATAAAATTAGACAAAGGGAATTTAGATGAGGAAAATAAAGAGCACATTTAATTTATATCACTGCAAAAATATCTATACAATGATGACTGCTAAAGAAATGCTAGAAAAAGACAATCCAAGCAAGGACCCTGAACACAATGTCAACTGTTGACACAGGATGAGAATCTGATGGTTGGGTTTGTATGGGTAGAGAGGCTGGTCATTGGTAACTCGTCAAGCTTTCTGAGCATGCTTACACGTGAGATTAACTGTCATGTACTAGAACTAGAATATAGACTGCAGAGGGATTGTGCTGTCTCTTAGGATATGTGGCAGGCACTCCACCTTATCTCAGGGAGTTTAGTCTTGGTCTCATCCACTCCTGACCATATATAACTTAGCCATCTTACAAGGGTGACCTGGTTGTTCCTGCAGCAGCACAAGAGCTTTGCTGTGGGTGTGTTGATTTTTTAATGACACCGTATGATTTGTTGCCCCACCCCCCCCCACCTACCTTCAGGCTTGGAACTGTCAAGAGTCCATACAGTGGCGGAGTTGCTTTGCTGTGGTCGGTCCAACATTCTGAAATAGGTTGAGGATAAAAGGTCGCCTCACCTCCTTGATCCTGCTTTTCCACAATTTGGTCAGGAGCAACTGGTTAAGCTTCTCTTGAAGAGCCACAATCAGTCTCAGATAACAATTACTCAATAAATGCACCTTGACAAACATTTCTTCTAAATATCCTTAAACAACATTTAGACCTCTCACCAGTGAAAGCTTGCCGTGCCACGCCCAGTTCCATGAAACCAACAAACTGTAGATAGAAATATAAGAAATCCATTCAATGAATCTCTCTCACCTGATATCCACTTTTTCTGCTAAAATATTTTTCAGGATGTTTTCCTCTTCCTCCTTCAGTTCATCCTATTCAATGAAGGAATACACCAACAGAGTCAACAGGGAATAAACTCGAACACTGTTAAATTATATGAAAGCATTCTGATAGGACTCAAAATCGTAATAATGGAATACCAAAGGCATAAACTTCGTGGTCAGCCATGCATACACTAAACAATGGACGTGCATTCATGTTTGATTGAGCAACAGAGTGCTATGAAAAACAAAGGAGTGATGGAATAAATGGAATCAGACAACAAGAGCTCTTTGACTGCAATTTCTAATGACAAGAGTAAATCAGAGGAAGAAATGGCTAGCCTTTGTTTTCGTCCTGTCTCGTTTTTTGTCGATATCGTAAAGTCCCTCTTTCTTGGCAATCTCTTTCGCCTGCATACGATACTTGGGAACAGTCACCAGGTAATTCAGTGCTGTTCTGTAATTGTTCCAGGCACCAAGATACTACAGAAGAAGACAAGTATGATTGAGCACATTGCAGGCAACATCATAAACTCAAGAACATCAAGATATTTGCTCAGGAGTCAAAGTATTAAGTTTCCAACAAAAATGCATCGAGTAAGGCTGTCTAAGGGATCCAAGCAGTTACTTCTACATCAGGCTCTATATCAAGTTCACTGTTGGTACCCTCTCCTTTTTGCTCAACATTCTGTGGTGGAATACCTGTATGTTCATGGTCCACCTGTTGATCAACTTGTCCATTCTCAATCTATTGAGAATCTTTCTTCAGAACTCCATTATTTCTTGAAGTTCTAGAATCTCAATTCCACAAAAACTCAATTCAATCAGTCAATCAATCAATCAATTTTCGTTTATTCAGGTTTCATGCTGGCAAAAACGCAGCTTGTTACAATCAGAAAATCAGTTAGTTAATTATGAAGTTTCATTAGATGTTTTATGTTAGTATATGTTTTTGTACAGTGGTCTAGGTATAAAATTTAAAATATCTTTGTTCGGTAAAACAAAGTCATAACTCCGGGGTCGGAGCGCTTAACCACTCGACGGTCGATGTTTGGGTAGTAGCCGGTATATAACATGCTGGCCATTAAATCGAGCAGCTTTAAATAAGCGCCCGTCCACTTCTGACATCATTTCTGCCACAGTAGGAGCTTGAGGTTGTAGGAAGTGTTTGCGCTTCATCCTCTTCAGCAGCTGCTCCATCCGATCTCATTCTTTGGCTCTAGTGTAACCCCACCAGGCCGGAGTGGCATACATCAGTTGGGCAATGGTAGTCATTTTCGCGACTTTTTGTAGAGCGATAGGTGGTAAACCATGGGACTTAAGCATGCCGAGGGCATATATTGAGGATGAGCATGCGGCCAGGACATTCTCTTCATGGGTAGTCATTCTTAAGTCAGTTCTTATAGTTATGCAAAGAACACTTATCGACTGATCGGGATTGACACTTGTCAGCAGCTCCTTACACTCGGCTACAACCCACTCTTTTGCATTGCTTACTAAAATGACTAATGCAGTTGTCGACCCAACATTAAACCATCAGTTCACATCTCGCATACAGCCATTACCACACTAAAAAGGTAGCAAAGACACAGGCAAGCATAGATGTCACAAAAGGTCTGTCGTTTTGCATTGCTCACCTGAACTACAGAGATGATTGTTATCGTCACGACGATGACAACCCTGACATCGACCTTAGGAGCTACACGGTGCCTGTAGTATCTGTAGTAATGTGAATAGTATTCCTCTACAAAATAAAATACAGCAAATTTTACAGTGGATGATGAAAGAGAAATTAAATCTTTAGCAAATGATATCCATGGCAGCCTCTGAGTCTTTCCTAGAGTCAATGCTGTCTTTCTTCCTCATTCTTTCTCCACTTTGCCACACAAGGCAACTTGGTTGCTACATCGGCCTAAACTTTACAGTCCAGCATAGAAGTTATGCCCGGAATAAGCATTCTAACAACCTCTAACACGAACACCTCAACCTCTCTTTGCCTTTTTCTATTAGCGCTTGAAGACCAATCTGTTCGATTGTGGTTTTATTACTTTATGTCAGGAGTTTCTCTTGAAGTGGTGCTTTATAAATCTGCAATTTAATAATTCCTCCTCCTCCTCTCTTATTTCTTATACTAAACACAAAAGCTGAAACAATAACAGAGGATAAATAACATATCCCTTAGGGAAAGGCTGTTCCAAGAACGTCTACCATGTTCCCTAAACCAATAAAATCTAAACGAATTACCAGGGTGATCCAACATGTAATCATAATCCTTTCGACTGTCTTCATCTTTAAGAGTCTGAAACACAATCACAACAGAACACAATGCAGTCAGACACACAATACCATAAGTCACCAATGTTGAAACAATTTGATCCTTCTTAAAAATATCAGACATATTTCTTTCTGGACAGGAAAGGAATGATTCAATGCATGTCAGAGGAAAACACTGAAGCAATAAGCCAAGCAGAAATGGAAATTAAACACATCATATAACAAGAATATCAGACATGATATCATAAGTCATCAAATGTTAATCATATTTATTAAATATTAAAAACACTTTGGCCTTTAGGAAGAAAATGAGAACATAATGCATGTCGACATGCTAGATAATGATGCAAGAAGAAAAATAGGCAGCCAATCAATAATACCAGATACAGAGCCTTAAAAAGAAGAAAGTATTCAGTCAAGACAAACAAGAAACTATCCAAACAACCATTAACACAGAAGAGTGTAAAGAACACGGCCATGCAGGCCAGCTAACAGCCCCTGAGGCAAAGTGAAGACATCAAGTCTAGTTGACTGACAAAAATAATCCCTAACCCACAAAAAATTACTTAAGCCTTTTTATCTGACACTTGCCAATTTCTGTCAAAATCAAATACAGCAGCAAGACAGTCCAATCGAATCTGGTAACTTCTATAATGCTGTAATCACAAAGCACAAATGCATGAATAAGTGGTCACTTATAAGCAAAACTACATTCCAAAAAATATAAATGATCTGGCAGAAGCAATTGGGATCACTGACACCCATGTTCTGGGGACAGGCTGATAAAAAAACCTACATTCAAACAAGCGATTCGGAATTCGGTTAGCTTGTCTAAACAATCTTACCTCATAAGCAGTTGCGATCTTCCTGAACATTACGGCTGCATCATCCTTTTCCTTCTGAAACAACAAATATTTCAACAATTTCCAAACTGACAGCACAAACCTGAATTAGATCTCATCACAAACTAATCCAAGTTCAAATATTTCATCAACAATTTAAATCAGGACCACAGTAATGCAATATAAAACACTATAATAAATTACAATTACAAACCGAGATAGTAATTCAAGACTTTAAATTATCAAACTAAATCATAACTGAAGAGGACTATCACCATCTATGCAAATCAAATAACAGTCACACATGAATTTGACATATTCTTAAGACTTATATTGCACTATTATAATATAAATGACATAAAATGATGATGGGCCAATGTATATCCACTATCCATAATCCAGCCATAGTTCAAAGATGAAGAATAAAAATCTTAGCTCAGGTTATGTAGGTTATGCCTGTCAAAATTCAGGGCAAGCATAGTTTCAGAGTTATGTTAAGGTGCTGAGCAAAAAGTATTTACAAATGATAAAACCGTACCTGAGTCCTGTGCATGTCGGGATGCCATTTCTTAGCAAGCTGTCGGTAAGCTTTACTCAAGTCTCCCTTTAGAAAGACACATTCAAAGAGAGTAAAATTAATTCAAAGGAATATATATGTTCAGTTGACATTATTCTGTATATAAAGCTGTATCTCTTGGGATGATATAAATGCACTTACGGCAATCGTACAACTGACTGGAGACTATACGCTGTGCAAACAGAAATTGACAAAATAGTGATTTAAAAAATGTAAAGTCAAATAGGCCATATTACAGCATTGTTAGCATTTAAATAAGTTCTAACAAGGGCAGCATTTCTAACACATTGGCAGTTTTCTTGTGAAAACATTGGAATGCAACACTTAATCAGTCTTTTTTTGTCTTCGAGGGAAAGACTAGCACCTCAAACATATGTTTGTCATATATACATTGTTGTACACCTACCGTAGTTTCCCGATTCCTTCTATTCTCTTCCATCATCGCCTTGAAACCCTCTCAACTACTACAAGTTTTTCGACTTCGATTTTACTACATTGGCTTTGAATCTTCTTCAAGTGCACTTTCTTGTATCAGAAATTTACAAGTTAAGTTTATCACTATGGTGTACCCTAGTACATATTGTCACTTTTACACTGCACGACAACTCTCAGGAGTTAATAATTGCAAATAAAATTATATGTAGTCCTCCATTACATATAATCGTGATTGTAATTACAATTACAGTTCAAACTAGTAATTTGGTAAACCAGAATCTGCTCAGATTTTTATAAATCTGAGTAAATGCTTCAAAGTCCAATCTGGTTATAACTTGCCTAAACCTAATGCTCTTCCAGGTGCTCTTTCTCACATGACCGTTTTCCATCAGCATGTTCTTATTCCTTATTCATTAACATCATAGGAAGCAATAATATCCTAAATGCCCATGATCATAGGACACCATGGCAATTCTCAAACAATTGGAGATGAACAATAGCATTAGAGTTGCATAAAGTAACGCATAAGTGCTAACCTTTGCTGAGTCACGAGCGACGCCGAGCACTGAACAAAACACAACAACAACGTCTCAGAGTTATGTTAATTACTTTATACAAGTAAGCACTGCTTAGTTAAACATAGGATCGACCGAAAATGAAGCGCTCAAGAACAAGAACCTATTCCACGATCGATATGCAACAAAATGGCAGTTGCACCACAGCATGAGAGCAAAGACCAGCAACAACACTTGACTTTTAGACGATTTGCAATCAGCCAATCATTCATTGGATGACAGTAAGTCATGGACGGAATGAATAGGTACTAGGCACCATGCTTAAAAGGAGG
Source organism: Bimastos eiseni (assembly GCA_959347315.1). Lineage (NCBI taxonomy): Eukaryota > Metazoa > Annelida > Clitellata > Crassiclitellata > Lumbricidae > Bimastos > Bimastos eiseni. The sequence continues at coordinate 34,243,779 of OY365811.1, read as the reverse complement.
CAGATGACAACTTAGGATATGGATAGGGTTGAGAAGCATGGAAGAGAAAAGGGAAGAATCTGCACGACCTATTCCACAAGCGACTGGCATTGAAATAATAAAGATGATTGTTTTTTGGTTTCTTTAAATTACATAATGCTGCACTATGATAATTCTTTTAATTATTATTTCAATTTCAGTCATCTTGATTACTTACGTGATGACTGCATTGTGTTATTTTTATACAGTTTATTCTGGCATTTAAACATTAACTTCGCTGCTTATTAAAATTCAGGTGCTTTTAACAGTGTGCATGCCCCAAAGCATGCACATGTGCAAAGATCTTCACCCACGAATTGTGTATGCTTTCGGCCGCAGTAGTCAACTTTTCAACTTTTATATCGCGATTATCGGCCGCAGAAGATCTGCCCGGCCTTTACACAGATCCGGAGTCGCATATAACTGTACGGTAGATATGCAAGACGCCCATACCGTCCTACTTCTCGTCTTAACAACGCCACCTAGTAAATGACAGGCTGAGTCAACCTATGGGGTGGTAGCGGGTATTCACCCAGCTTCCTACTCGATATTCTGCTCTGCACGCCAATGATGTTACCATTCATCTATCACTTCCCCCTCAAATTAGACATGTTCGAGACTCAAACTTTTCGGCCGTAGTTCTGACCAGCTTATTACTAAAGTTCAACATAAGAAAATCCGTTTTTTTTACCGTCATAGCAGTTATCTTCACCACAGTAGAGTCCCTCTATCATTCCATCGCAATTACACATTTTAGTAAAACTGGCAAATAACAAGAACAACGTAACCAACTTCCAATCGGCCATCTTGATATTCTAAGCCGTATCTCATGCGTGGACCGCTAAATTTCAACGGCTGTTAGCAGCTGCAACCATAAACGCGTCAGTCAAGGGTCGCAGGTCTCACATCCACGTCAAGGGCCAACCATCCACGTCAGCCAAATAATCTGTAATCGACCATGAACGGTCTTTTCGCATCACAAAGAACCAAAATAATACAGAGAAGTCAGAAATGTATCATGCATTTGCATAAGATATTATTAGGCCCATATGCAATTGTGCGTGCTTATTTGTGTTGTCAAGAAATGGGCTTACTTAATTTATAGTAAGCCAACTAGGAGATGTACGTTGTCAAGAATCTATATTTTAGTGTACTACTATAGTAAAGCAAAGTTAGAAAAACAAAACTTCGATATTTTTCTGCGCCACAAGAGCCACGTTAGGGAGACATGCCAGCTTAATCACCGCGGAGCTAAGCTTACAATGCATACTAAATCAAGTCCGCAATAGCCAATTAAACTTTTCAATTCATTCCGGTGATAGGCAAAAATCTTCAAATCCGGGGGATCAAGTCGAAGAGACATTTTGGTATTGCAGTGTTAGTCGGTGATGAGGATGATCCTATTATAGTGGCGCAGGAGTAGAATAGGATACCGTGAAGAAGCAACTGTTACATGACTATTACGAGAAGTAGGTCTAGACTAGGCTATAACCTATGCGCTAAATGCTCGGAAGTGCAATATCTCTGTCTGTCGGTCTCTTTCTGTGTCGGTGCTAAGATTAGATTAGGGCATAAATTGATTTTATTTGACCAGATCTTATTTTGTTCAGTGGCGCATCACTACGCGTATACGATTTCCTGTAAGTGTGAGGCCACGCAATTGTTAACAGTTTTCACAAAAAGTATAGCCTACACAGCACGACTTGTGTAAGCTTAATCTTAATTGTAAATGTCTAACTCTTTTGGACAAGGAATGTCCTTTAGGCTATCGCTAAACATTGAAACTATGAGAACCATTCTTAGATGAGAACTAGCGTCAGCTAATTAGCAATGACAAATATGACCTAGACTGGAGAGACAAATTAATTGATTTAAAGCACGTGTAAAAACTGGATTCAAACCTGTTAAATGTCAAAATATGCAAACCAAAGTAGGTTCAGTAATCATTTAAAATGGATGACATGCGACAGAAATCGGCGAAGATTGAAAGATGCCAACATGTGTATTGTAATAAATTATTAATAACAAATGTTTGAGATTGGTGGTTTCTGTTGGTACTTTCCGAACTTTATCCTCACCATAACTAGAGAGCTAGAAACGAGGGATATTTACAACACGAGGTGTTGGGCAGCTGGATTTGTTTATAATTGTTTGATTTATAGTTATCGATGGGTGTAAAGAAACGAAAAGAAGCGGCGCCTGCCGTCATAACACTATCAGAAAACTCAAGGCAGTTTGTGACAGGTACGTCAAGACATCATTACACACTAGATTATATGGATTGCACTGTGTGGATGAATGAACACTCATCAGTGTTTGTTGGGACCTGACATAATACATGATGGCTTTTTCTTATGGCACTTTTATTATGTCCGTGAAAAACATATTCACATTCGCAGCTAGTAGACAGAGCCGCAATCAGCCTGATTTCGGCATTAAGTTTATGCAGTGCAATGTTATTTTATGCTGTCAAGTTGTTGATGTTCTGGCCTCCATGGTAATGAACAACTTCTATAATGCACAAGTCGTTTAATGCATAACCATCGACGCTGCCAAACCAAGCTGCGGAAATACTCAGAAGGTCTTAAGCAAAGGGGAGGTTCAACTATGGTCAACATTGTAGAAATGTCAAAGGATGAAAAGAAATCTATTTATATTTTCTACTATTTAAATATGGGTAGAAGTGTATTTTAGCATATTTAATTATACCATGGTGCTTCTAGTGTATTTTAGCGTATTTTATTATGTGACGTGAATAGATGTCCAACTGTAGCTTAAATGGAGATGAGATCGATGAATAAGTGTGATGTGTAAGCAGAAACTGGATTGATGAAAGAAATTATGCTTAAATGGAAGCTGGAACAATGAAATTGTCATGCTTGATTGATGCAAAAATGTTGTAACGATGGATGTGGAATCGATATAAACGGCCGTATTCGCGTGCAAAACCCTGATTGATGAAAAGAAATAGACCTAAATGGAAGCTGGATCAACGAAGAGAAATATGCACGAATGAAAGCTGTATTGACGAAAATATCATGCATAGTTTGATTGATGACAATGTGGCATTGCGATGGAATCTAGTGGAATTTCTGATCAACATTTTGTTTAATTAGGTACTCTAAAACACATTTTAAGAATTCTTTTCGTCGATTTTGCTTCCATCAATTGTTATCATCAATCTAGTTTCTACTTACAAAATACATGGTATAATGAAGGAAGTAATTAAATATGCTAAAATACACTTTTACCTAAATATACTTTAAATACTTGTGTGGCACTACTTCACACACCCATAACTATTCTTTCCTTTATATTCTAAACTTGTGAAGTTGTATGAGAAAGTCTTTTGATATCTCCAGAACTTTAACAGTTACAAAACCCCATTGTGTGTAATTCATCCCTTTTTCTAGTTGTCACTATGTGTTTGTGATTTGATTTAGAGTTGCCTCTCGATGATCTGCTGTGGAGTTTCCTTCAGTCTACTGATCTTCAGTCACAGTTGGCTGCCCTCAAATCGGTATGGGGCATCTGAAACTTAACAATGATTTATCATACTTACAAACTTGCCAAGGGAATGAATGCTTCTGCCTTGCATCCATGGTGAGCCATGTCCAACTCTTTGAAACTAATGCTCATCAGAACCTGGTGACATGCAGGAACAGAGTCATTTAAGACTTCCATGGAATAGACTTCCATGGGAAGTCTATTAAGAGTTGAAGTTGTGCGGTTTGAACTTTGACCTGTTCTAAGGTCAAAAAAGGTCAGTTCAACAAGATAAGCAAAGTGAAACAAGATTATGTGAGCTGATAATGGAAGTCACCAAGGACCCAGATTGTAGAAGTTTGTATGTATTTGCATGTGTTTATATGTATCTATTTATAGCTGTATGTAGGCATGTATGTATAGTTGTATACATGTATGTATTTTATGTGTGTGCATGACTGTATGTATGACCTTGTATGTAGGAATGTATGTATGTATTAACATGTGTATGTATCAAGACGCTTAACGTGTTACATTTTAAGTAGGCTACCTATGGATTGCTATGTATTTCAGAACCTTGGTCCAGCAACAGAAAAATACCTGTGGTCATGAGTAGTAGTGATTTGAGGCATAGGTAGAGAAATGAGATTTGTGTAGTAATGATATGTGTGCGATAAGTGTATTTTGTAGGAATAGGTACAACATACAGGTAGGAAAATAGGATTTTGCATAGTAATGATAAGTGGGGATACATGTATTTTCTGGTACTGTGGTTGACCTGAACAAACTAGCGACCTAGCAAACAGGTTAAAGGCACTTGCAGAATAGAAGTCCTGTAGGCAATTGCATCAGTTTTTATACCAAGTTGTCATGTGAGGTATTATTTCTTTTGGTATGTCTCTAGGTGACAACACGGCTTCGTAGAGGTGATCCGACCGAGCAATCAAAGAAGATGATTGAACTGCTACTTGATGTTTACTGGAACTTACCTGTCAAGAGTCAGCTGACAAAAGCTCTAACTGGGTGGGCTTTCATTTATGAGTTCCTTTGTTAGATTTGCGATTGTTTAGACAGAGCAGTCGAAGAATGTGATTGAGTTTCACTTCACTGTCTCTGGGTCTTATTTGTGAAGAATCAGCCAGCAAAACCTATGATAGGATATGATTGGCTTTCATTATGACCTTTAACAGATCCTTCTTCAGCTGCCTCTGGCCATCCTCTCCATTAATTAGACCAAAAATGACTTATTGGTACTTTGGACTCAGGCTGTTAATGCCCAGCACCATGCATCGACATAGACCTGTCCCCTTGCTCTGGGATGATCTTTCCTCTATGACTCATTCCATCATTTTAACTGCTGCCTCTGCCCATAGTCTTAAGACTTTTCGTTTTCGTGGGCTTTTCGTACTCTGAGCGCCTCTGACTAGGTTGTGCTGGGAGAAGTGTGTAGAAATCTGTAAATAAAAATACATGCAATCTATGTTGTATTGGTATGTATGAATGGTGGTGTACATATGTGCTGGTATGTTGATATGCCTCGTATAAGATTTTAGCTGTTACTTTGCTATTGTTTTTGTTTCAACCGAAGGAACTGTCCTTGAATGACTCTTCCATCTAAATATATATGTTTATCATTTATCCTTGGCTATATTGAGTTTCACTTTCTTTCTTTCAAGCTCACTTGTGATGTTCTCAGCTTCCTGGCCTGAACTGATCTTCGGAAGGCTCAGAGAGTTCGTGATCCGTACCTGTACAGTGGACATGGTTCAGAACTGCAGTAATCTTAGAGATATGCTCATCAGATTCTCCATGGTGCTGGATAATTTTAAGTTTGGTGAGAGAATGTCTGACAATAACTATACTCCTTTGATTTCACAATTGGCGTAAATTATGCTTAAAATTTTCATGTATAGCAAAGAGTGTTCATGTACAACTAATTGTTGGTTTTCAAACTGTACCACATTGTTACTGTAATTTTTATTGCAGATTTTACATTGCTTCTTCAAGCCCACTCCAGACCTGACAAAACAGAACAATGTAAATTACATGTGCTTTCCTTCCATCTTCCCTTCTTTAAGCCCACTCTTGACCTGACAAAACAGAACAATGACTTAGCAAACAGTTTAAAGTGCTTGAAGAATAGAAGTTCTGGAAGCTCATGTTGTGGGTAGCAGAGTACATGACCTTTTATTCATGGCACTTACATTCTGGCATTATTCATTAAAAAAATGCATGTGTAAGGCTTAAGCATAGTGTTTAAATCTTAATGTAAACCGTATTTGCTTTCATTTAAAAGATTCTCAGCTGATAACACTACTTTGTAAACTATTTATGTGTGGCACAAATTGTTTAACCGACTAATTTCTTATGTTTTAGATGAGAGTCATCTCGATTGCCACATATGTGGTACGTTTACTTGAAAGCTTATACGATGAGCATGTTTAAGTGTATTCTTGAATGACAGCAGACCTTATTGAGTTGATGGTGAAATTGTCTAATTGTTGGGTTTGTCATGATTATTAAAATATTTGCACAAACAATACCTCATTACTAATTTTTGACTTATTTTATTAAAATTTTTGAGGAGTTGTGAGAAAAATCAGTGTTGTGTCTCCTTTCTGGATTGATTTAATTTTCCTTGATTTTCATATTACTGGAGTACCACTTACATTTTAAATGTTATTGGGATTATTATGTATGAGTGACATATTGTATAGAAAGCATTAATATAAAAATTTTCAATTACATTTTAGTGTTCCGCTTCCTTTCACGATGCTTACAGCATTATATGACAATGATCAGGTATGCCACAAGACTTGTATCAGTTGATCAATTGATTGAGTGTTTGTTAGAAGTGTTTTATTCTATTAGTGTTTCTTGTCAACAGTGTGATATTATTATTAGAACTATTCAAATATTAACGATTTTAGTTGCAATTAATAAAATAAAATGTCAATGTAATTGTTGCTATTTATTGAAAAGTATAACTACTAAGCAGTATTTTTTTCTTTACCTAAGCTGCATATATTTGAACAGCATTTCCTATTGAAAATTTGCAGTTTGTTTACCACTGTAGCAATGAGCTGCATTGGTTTTCCAGTCATGTTTTGTACACGCTTGTCATCAAAGTGTTACAGGATAGGCTTATTGTTGTTGTCAATTTGTCAATTTTTGATTAACAGAAATGTAGATTTACCAGGTTCATTTACTTTCTGTTTTAATGTGTCTGTTTCAACCAGTAACTATTGTTGAAAGTAAACACTCTGTAGCTTTCAATTACAATGTTTTCAATGCTTTTGCTATGTATTTCTATATCTAGACTGAGTCAGAGTCCTACAGATAGAAATACAGTCATGGCAGATATCCTTCTACTGGTCCAGATGCTCAATAAGCTGATTCAGAAGTCCATGTCTTTGAAGGATGAGCCTTGCACGCAGGATGACAAAGGCAGCCAGCTTCTATCGTCTATTCTGGATGCTACAAACAGTATCCACGCTGTTCTTTTAGATGGTTATTTCTTTCTCATTTTATGCTTTATTTTTCTCTCATGAGATCTGTAAACATGTTTTTGCAGATTTTTGTTTATAATGACGTGTGTCATCCAAGTCTAATTATTTGATACCTAAATATCATTAGTATTTAATTGGTGGCATTTTATCTCTGAATTTGCCCTTGTGTCTCTATGCATGCACGACGGGCTGCGTTGATTGCCTGTGACCGGTTCAACCTCTGTAGGCTTTGATTCTGCCCCAACATACTTACATGATCTCAGTTGCCCTGTTTCCAATGTTGCTGCACTGGTCGTTTCGCTCCAACACAAGGAGTCAGCTCCTTGTTCTTTATGCTCGTCTGGCTACTAGGCCCTCCATCTGGAATGATGTCCCATTGGAGTTGCTGCATTTACCACTTCTGACTAATCCAATTGGGTTCTGTAATCATTTCAGTCTGTTTTCTTTAGGTGTGGCTGGCAGTGAGTTTTCTGGGGTAGGTTCCTGGAAGGGGCACTATATGAAATTCCAGAATGAAATGAATGTGAATGTTAAGACACATGATATATGTCATTAGTTGCAGTGGTGCTCAATAGCTCTTTGAATTGAGCTTTTAAGTTGTAAGTGATAAAAGAAGGTTATGATGTGCTAAGTTATTTTTTCGGATTTCATAGAAAATTTATAAGTCAATGAATTTCAATGAATCTTATTTGTAGTGCAATTTGTATTATTATTATTATTATTATTTATTAGATTTGTAACATGCACAAGGTCACACCTTAATGTGAATCTGAGGTGCAGATAGTCATTGTGATTGTGAGGTTGAGCCATTGCTGAAGGTTCATTATGTTCGAGCATTTTTAACCTTGTGTACACCACACTCACCTTGTCACCTTGTGCTTCAGTTCATTGAACTCTGGCGACCGTCATGATAAACCTTCTCCATTTATTTCTCTCCGAGGTCACGTCCCTTAATTCCTCCAGATTAATTTTGGTTCTTTCTTGTATGGCGTCCATCCATTTCTTCCTTGGGCGCCCTTGTTTTGTCTTTCCTTCTCTGCAGGCCAACATAATTCCTTTTCAATTTGATTGCATAACATGTCCAAAAAACCTCAGCTTCCTTCTCAACACTGTTTGTTGTAATGTCTCATCCTTCTCAATTTCAATCTTCCTGCCACAAACTACCACACTGCTGTGTATAAAATGGGATATTGCTGCAATTAGCTATAATACCCTAAATTTTATCTAACTTGTAAACCCACATGCAACTCACTATGCTGATCTCCCATTGATGTTTCATTCAGCTTAATTAAATATTTTATATAGTAAGTTAATCTAATTTCACAACACAAAAAGTGCAAATTATTTAAAGTTGTAAGTCTTTTATTTAAGATTTGATGATAAATTTCAAATGGTGGATACTGCAGAATGTTTTGATATTTTTTGCACTTTATGTTGTAGTTATTTAACATGATTCTTGTGTTTTAATTCTGATCTGTTTAGACAATTTCATGGTGGACTGTCACACGGCGGCTGGAATGTATCTTCCGTTATTAATCAGATGGTTTGCTCGTGACCATGTACTGACCCAGGTAAATTTCTCTTGGTTAAGTGCAGTTTTGCCATCTGAACACTAACTATTTTTGCATTAGAAGTAATTGAGCTTACTTCTAAGAATGTTTATTTGATTAGGAGTGTATGTTAATAAGCATATTGAACAAGGACGTCTATAATGCCAAGAAAACCTTTGGTTATAAGTTTTGTTGCTTTGATACAATAAGGTTGAGGCTTTGCATGAATCCTGGTTATTGCTGCTTTGATGACCAGATTTTATCAGCATTTGGAGAGCATTGTTTTCAAATTAAATCCATTGGTATGATCTGAATAGCTAGAAATGTTCTGGCTCTGCTGAGGCCTTACAGCCCCTGAAAAGCCATATCCAACTGAACAGTCAGTAAAACCAGTGGTTGTTTCTTGGTTGTTACGAAAAGCAGGATGGTTATGGATTGGATAGAGCGGTCGGCCCGTAATACTCTCGTCCAAGGAGTCACTGTGTTGGGACCTTCAGCAAGTCATTTGCTCACAACTGTTCTGCATTACAACTGCAGTTGCATCGGCGAGATGTGCACGTGCTCTTGAGCACGACTTGTCGTGCTAAAGCGCATTTTCAATGCCGAGTTGTATTATATTGTATAAAATAGGAACAGAGTTATAGGCATTCGTGTTTACTTCAGTTACTTCGTAATATATGTTCCGGGTCCACTACTTTTGCAGACAACCAAATACCTGATCGGAATCGATCCAGAGAGAGATACTGATCGGCTTTCTAGTGAAATTTTAGTCAAGTGTTTTAAAGGAAAAGATCTGTCTGAGCTGCCCATTCAGTCCAGGATCTGTCTACTTAATGGAATCTTAGCAGTGTTCGATGTGCCTCATTTGATCGCTGATGGGGAGGAAGAGAAATGCTTTCTTGTCGATTGTCTTGGAAGACAGTTGATTCCTCTTATGCCAAGGTAAACAGAATTTGTGTTTACCAAAGTTTCTGGTATTGACTGGAATGTGTATACCGATATGTGGATATATTCTTATAGCACTATATTGAAGAGTGCTGGAACTTGGCAGTTCATATGTTCTGACTTGTTATGCTTAATTGAAATTTGTCTTGTGCATTATCTGGAATAGAATTGGATTTCAGTAAAATTGCTTCTATTTTACCAATACTACAAATGGCCAGCTGAAGGTTTATGTTTGTGTAAAACTTATGCTAAACTAGTTTTCTTCAAAAAAGAGTAAAAGTCATTTCTTTAATTACTGGTGAGCTCTACGTTCCTTGTATAAAACTGCAGGGTTGCAACCAGTTCAACACTACTTTAAGTTTAAGTAAACTAATTATGGGTCTATGTCAGCCAAAAAAGCTGCACAAATCTTCTACCATTCCAATTCCTGCCACGATACCCCTAGAACCAATTCATGGCACCCAGTTTGGGAAGTATTTGTTCGGTTAAATCCATCGAATGCAGTCTCTGTGCTGCTGAGCAGATTCCATTTAACATGTAATGACCAATTGACCATGTATGACTTGTTCTCTTGTTCTTCTTGTGTTGTTTGTGATTTATTATTTAGAGTTGCAGAGAAGAATGTTAAGCTCGTTTATTCTCGAACACTTGTTCTTCTTGCAACCAAGACTCGGTTTGTACAACTTCATACCCTAAGTTTTTTCTATGTTTTACTATTGTGCATCATTGTTATTTCCAGGTGTTTTTTAAGTTTCCATTGTTCTTTCAAATCCCGAGGGGAACATTTCTACATGGGATAAAGATCTACTGTTAAATATCAGCATTCTACCTATACTAACTAGGATTGTTTATGTTCTTGACATTATTCTGTCATTGTGTTATTGTTTGTGTTCCAAAAGTAATTCTATTTAAAGCCTTGGAACATAGTTCTAGCTGCTTTTCTAGAGGCATGTAAATAAGTATGCTACTTTTCCTCTATTCACATAGAAACATGATCGTAACATTTATTGAGCTAGAACACAGCTCTGTGCTAATTCTGCCCCTTTAAAACATTGCATTTCATGTTGCTTCCTGGTATGACTGTACACAGAGGCTCCAATATATGTGTGTTATTTGTATTCTGTTTGAATATTCAATTAACAATGGTTCAATTAACGAGTAGTTGTTTGGCAGTTGTTTGATTTTTGGTTTGTAGATTATTGGCCGAGTCCAGTCTGCTCCGTTCAGACCAACTGAGAATGCAGTTGCATGGCTCAGCCAGTCTGCCATCAGATCTCGTCAGGTATTCGAGGCTACACTGGGATGATCCAGTCGACGTAAGTGGTTGTCCGATTCTCATGAAATCTTTATTATTTTGCTACTACTGTACTTCCTCAAGCTTAAGAATATTCACTGGTTATTATGAACCGTATTCAGAAACATAACTTCTGTCTGTTAAAGAAAAAATTTATCTCTAGTGTTCAATTTATGATTAGGATGAATTGGTTAATTTGCTTTTCTATTTTGCACTATGGCACATTGTAAATGGGTGACTATTCTATCCTACTTCACCATACCCATTCTTACTTTACTTCTCTTGCCTTATTTTACCTTAGCCTACCACACCCTTCCCTGCTTCACCTAGCCTTAGCTGACCAGATCCTACTTTACCTTTAGCTCCTTTTTGTTGTTCATAAAAGGACAGCCATTCTTTTTCCTACCTTTACTTACTGTTTCTACTTTTGCCTTATTTTAATTTATCTGCAATTCCAATTCCTGCGTCAAAATAATGTTACCTTGAGCTCCCCTCAATCACATTACCTTACCTTATCTGACTGTACTTGGCCTTAACAGTAATATGATTGTCTGCTTCTCAGGTTATACGCCATCAGGCCCGAGTCATCTTTGAACAAGTCATCGGCTGCCATCTGGCAACAACAAAAGAAGGTGATTTCAGTGAATATAGCTCACCTACAATACAGTGTTATGGGTGTTTGCTCTCTGCTTTAAACTTTGGCTGTCTAGACTTAAACAATAATGCTTATAAGTGCAAGCTCATGGCATTGTTTTCTAGTATGAAGATGTTAATTGACATGTGATTCACGGTGATGATAATGATTCTTTAGCTAGTTTTGTGATGATTACAATTGGTTTTCTGCTTATTATGAACATTTCAGATTCTCGTCAAAGTCCATTCCTCTTGGATCTTATGACGTCATTAATGGAAATGGACTGGTCCCTTAAATCAAAGTATGGACTACTCAGTTGCTTAGTAAATGCTGTTGGAACTAAGGCATTTCTGTGTCACTGTCCTGATCTGCCCCAGTTTCTGCTTGCTGCTATACGGGATCAGAGCATGGCATGCCACGTATGTTATTTCCTTTTCTTTGCAAATTCTTTTCATGAAAATTTTATAATATCTTTAGAATTTCTCAACTCTGTGGACGTAACTGTTCACTCACATTTCAGAACTATATTAATAATTTAACAATGAGCTGTATTGTTTCCCAGTCACTTTTAGTTCAAGCTCGTTGTTAAAATCTTAAGCGACAACGGGCAAGATAAATTTGTTCAGATCCTGGTTTTGTGCATTCATTTGTAGGTTGGTGAGTTTCTTGAGAAGCTATACATCAGGCATTTGGCAGAACTTGGTGTTAAATCGAATGCAGAAAAAGGAAATGCAGAGGATGAGAAGAGGTTTCACGATTGGTCTGAGACGTGGGTCGATCCTATCCTAGAATTTCTCATCCGAGGAAATGAGTCTCAGAAGTCGAGTGTAATTGAAGTAAGCAACTTAACAACAAAGGCAGCTTTCATTATATGCAGAAACCTGCTTGATTGACTGGCTGGCTTGCTGGCTGACTGACTGACTGACCTATTGACTGTATGTAATGGTGGCATGCATACATTCTGGCATGTGAGTATGCCTTTTGAATGCCTCCCGATTGTCTCAGAATTTTGACTCATGGAGTTCACCTGTGAGGGTACTTAAAGGCACCACATATGACTGACTTGTTACAGCATATTACTTTACCTTATAGTTAATTTGTAATGAACTTTAAAGTGCTATCTTTAATGTCATGATAGATACATACATAATTACATAATTACGTATGTGCTTACATACATGCGTATGCACACAAAGTGAAGATTGATTGTTGAGCATGTGCCTGGCTGTTCATTTTTAAATGCATTTAGTAGAACAGGAATCTTGAAATATTTTTCAACCTGGGCAGATCTTTTGAACTCCCAACCTTTGAGTTGACAGTCCAGCATGTTGACCACTAGATTATTATGCTGCAGTGGTGCTATATAAATGCAGAGTACTAGCCAGTAATTGATGTTTTGGTTTTTGATTGCTTAAGTGTTTTGCTGCTGTTTTTTCCACTAGTACATTGTTCCGAATCTGTTGTTGCGCTGTCCTCGTTCCTTTTACTACATCTGCGCTCAGCTGACTTCAGTCGATCGTGAGTTGCCTCTCTTGTTTCTGGTCGTATTCTGTCTCTGCCTTTCTCTGTCTCTCTTTTTGTCTGTCTTTCTGTCTCTTTCTCTCTCATTCTGTTTTATTTTGAGTATCTGAGTTGCAAAGTCTGAGAGTTAAGAAAGTTAAAAATATTATGAATCCTCCTATCTGTTGGTTGAATGATAAATGAAGATGATTGCAACTAAATAGCTGTCAATTTCGGATGTTAAGATAGCTAAAAATCCTCCTGTAAGGTAATGATAAGACGTTTTCACACATGAGGCCTTGAATCAAACCCTGGACATAGATACATGGTCATGGCATAAAATTGTCATCATTTACAGTTGCGCAATAATCATCTGCTGTTCTTAGATTTATATGACTATATACCAATTTATTATGAGCTTCATGATGTAAAGAGTGCCTCTCATTTGAAGGAGCTACATAAGTGATGTTACATCACAACTGCCATGTTACTGTGATACTGTGGGTCTTGTGTTTGAAGCGTTGGATGATGGCCGACTTGGAGCACTCGTCACTTGTCTCAAGTATGCGAAGTCTGGAGGAATCCTTGACATAGTGCCTCATTCTGATGTTGAATGGCTAATGGAATCCCTTCGTAAGGAGTCTCTACTGAAACTGGCTTTATGCCACACCAATCAGCAGGTAGAAAGCAGAATTTCCTCCATCTTTTTATGAAAGGAAGTAATAGAAATGCACATATTCTACTCTGCTCAAAAAAAGGAATCTCACAGGCTAACTTCAGATAACATTATCAACTATTTAAGCCATTAAAATTGAGAGGAAAGTTTCATTAGCTTGTTGCTGGTAATAATTTGCATAGTTGCATATTTTTATGTAACAATTTTGGTGAGCACTAACCAATAATTTTTTTCAAGGTCCTTACGTCACGCTATCCTTAGAGAAGGTTCATAACATAAATGTTAATGATAAGTCAATCATTGTAAGGGTAATTTACGAGGAATCTGTGGGGTGAGGAGGTGGTTGAATGGTAACATGCTGGCACAGAGATCAAGAGGGATGCAGGTTCGATACTCTTGTTACTCCGTATGGTTGACGAATCCTTCCTTTTGCTAGGTGGCATTGGTCAAATGAACAGTAGTACAGGTAGTCTGACTTTCTGTTAAATACGACTCCTGCTAAACTTATTGTCAACTATTACTACTATATATCGTGAAATCATGTTGTAGTTTGTCAGTTTGAATTGTTTAAATGAAAATAATAATTATTTGCTTCTGTGGATAACTCATCAGAAACATGAATGTGAGATCCATACTCGACTGCAATAACCGAAAGACAAGAAACCCTGTATATATTTTAACTGCCAAGAACAACCTGGACATTTCCATTTAGCAATTTGTAAGTTTTTAAAAACATTTGAAGACACAGTTTTTATGAAGGCAGAATACTATGTGCTTGTAAGTTGTTATGATTTTTTCTTTGGATAAGATTCGTTTGGATGCTCTTGGATTGCTATGTGAGCACAATAAAACAACAGAGGTTGTGCGATCATGTGATCTGGACTTGATACGCTTCTTTCTTCCACTGAATCTGTCCAATCAGACGCCTGCGTTTCGTCAGCATCTGGTGGCCAATTTGAAAAAGGTAAACGTGTGTGGCACAAACTCATTGCATTTTGTTGTCTATACAGAAAGTGCACAAACTGTCTGCGTTGAATTCTGCTCTTTGCGACCGCCTCTTATCTATGTTCATCGGTAATTGACATCGGTTGACGTTGCTCCATGAAGTTTCTTCCACGTCTTTCACCATGGGAAGTATTGTGTCTTTTAAAGTGGGAAAAATTTATCAACTTTATTTTCGTTTATTCAATTCAGTATTGCCCATGTGGTCTTTTTCTCAACATCCAGATTTCTGGAACGTAACTTGTTTGACTCTTCTAGCTTCATCCTTAGAAATAGATGTCCCAACAACTTAACACTGTGGTTCCCAACCTTTTTCCAGTTAGGATCACTTTTATTAAGTTGGAGGATATGATGGGCCACAAGGTTAAAAATAACTTTTAAATTTTTATTTTAGATTTTTATTTTAGAATAGAATCAAATTACACATGGTAAAGTCCAGTTTGATAATTTTAGATTAGTAAACCGTATCAATTAAAAATTATTAATTTATGATAGGAAATAATTATTCTGTCAAATATTTCTTGCACGTATATTTTTATCTCTTTGATGGGTTGAGGGTAACTTTTTGAGACCTTGTGGGCCATTTTTGGAATGTGGGCCACAGGTTGGGAATTGCTGACTTAACATATGCCAAATCATTTAACATATGCCAAATCATTTAACATATGCCAAATCATGTAACATATGCCAAATCATTTAACATTGCCCCAAGCACTTAACATGCATCAACCACTTTTCTAGTTCTTATTCAGTATGTTTTCTGGTTATTTTATAAAAATGCAACAAATGAAGAACTAAAACTTTGCATATTTCTGCATTTTCCTATGTTTTCTGAATTGCTGTTTATTTTTGGCCGTTTTTTGAATTTTGTAGCTCTTTGTTCGTCTTCGTGACAGTGGCCAACTTCTTCTGCGACAGCGTTCCAACGCGCAAACTAAAAATGAAGATGTCGTCCAGTATGAAGAATCACTTCAGCGTTATAGGGTAAGGTAGCAGTCACATTCAATGATCCTTCTTCAGTCTATAGAATGTTATAAGTTTAGGTTCATTTTTTTAAAACTTGTATTTAAATAACATGTAGTTGCTCTTGTTTTTTTAGGATTTCTTTCATTTTCTGTGCCATCTGTGCTTTGGTGCATTGCATCCTGGGGCCTCTTTCCCAATTCGTACTTCAGCGCTAGCGATACTTTCAATGTTATGCCATGTCATCGTAACAGATGACCAGAAAGGTAGGCTCTGTCACTGCCTTTCACGAA